>JALMGJ010000001.1:134242866-134595366 GCA_023362775.1 Charina bottae
ATTTATATATCTATATATTTATATCGCTTTCTAAGAAAGTGCATATTAATGTTTACTTTAAAGAATGTGTAAATGGTGCTATCAAGAAATCTGATAAATTTTATCCCAGTTTTGTGTACCAGTTCAAATGTATGAGATTTATTTTTCTATTGGAAAAAATAAACAGTCTTGAAGCATTACAATTGGTAGATTTTAGTAATTTAACAGTGAATGTAATCCCTATGTCACAGTTTCATTGGACATTTTCATGATGGGTCATACAAATTACAGCACACATTCTGACAATTACTGCACAGTTTGTAATGAACATTCCCCTTTAAGGTTTTGCCTAATTCAAAGTATTTACAAAATCAAGAACCTAAGGAATCTGAGGCCGACATGCTTGAAGAAAAGCTTTGTTAATACAAAAAAGTATTGTTCACATACAGTGTCTGATGGTTCTTCAAATGGGCAAAAACAATCTTAACTGAATGCATATGGTGCACATAATTCCATATTTGTGATATACCGCATGTTTTGTTTAATTCTTAACAAGGAGGAAAGTCAGTTTAGCCTTAATTATCTAAAAGTTTTCCTCCTTGGATCTACTTGTTTGCTCCATAGCATTAATATGCATAGTTAGCTGCAGTTGTATGTCAGAGCCATTTAAAAAATTGGTAAGTATTATCAGCATTTAAAGATTCTCAGCAGAGCATGTAACATTCAGCTCATTCAAAATTCATGGTACTTAAAGTATTAAACATCAAAAATCATACATTACCCAAGTCCGGCCTACATCTTACAAAAATTCAGTGTCATAATATAAGATTACATTAAAAACACAGATTAAAATAGTTGAATTAAGCAAAAAAAAAGTCATGTTCCAGAAATATTGGAATAAGAAATATTAGTTAATGTCAGTATTTAGAAATAGAAAAATATCCAGCCATGTGTATTTTTTTTAAAGAAATAGCTTTATATCATACTATTGAAAAGACAGGTGTTCTCCTGTTGCAATGGGGATCTCTAGATGATGTTAAATGTTAATGTCTAGACATTTTAATAAATTTAAATGGATCTGAAGCATATATAGCAATCTATTTTGAGAGAATTCTGGAGAAATGCCTATTTGTATTGTTTTATAAATACACACATGTTTATTTTTTATTTAAATTATATAGAATTTGTAATATGAGTATATAATACCTGTTTTCACTTTTCAGTTTTATGGGAGAAACTAACGATTCATTGTAATTCATTTATCTGTTTTGGATGCTGGTGCTCCAACATGCACATGGAATACTCTCTCTCAAAATGGCTCCCTTTCCCATTCTGTAAATTAGGAAAACAAATCTAGGATGCATATTTTGTAGCCTTTGGTTCTGCTGCTGTAATTAAAGGGGAAGGTCATGTAGGAAAGTGCCTACAATTTTTTTTAGGATTTATATGAGCCAATAATCACAGTACCTCTCTCATAAAAATGAATATTGAAATATGGTATATGTTCATATCTGCTTAGAGGAATCGAAATATGTATTATTCTTCAACATTGCAATTGAAAGGTGATTGCTCTGGAATACAGAATGAGGAGCATTCTAATTCATTGGAAATCTAGGGTAACAGAAAAAAATATGCTCACATTTTCTATCACATATGTTTACCCATTGCTGAAAATAGTAATTAGGATAAATTATTTGGATATTCCAATATAGGTCATATTGCACGTGATTTGTTAACTTGATGCAAAAGTTTGCAGTGATAACTAACCAGAAGGTAACAAACCATCCAAAACAAAACAAAAGTACTGTAAATTAAAATTACACTCAGTGTCAAGAGGGCATTGTGCAATATAAACCCTGTTTGTAGTAAAATATTACTATAAAGGAGTCTTGCTATTTTTCTATATCATGATACTAATAATCATTGTATTTCTTCTTTAACATGCAATGTTGAAGTGTTGAAATTTTAAACCATGTCTATGTTATGAAATGCAACTAAGGTTAATATTTGCCATTTGCTTGAGAAGAAAAAAAATTAAATGTGTATGATGGTAGCAGGACCTTGTGGCACTTTTAAACAGTGATCATTTGTATGAAACTAAATATTAAAATCTTTAATACTGATGTTGCTTGTATTAACTGTTCTCTTTTTTTTCTTTTCTTTTTTTCCTTTTTTGCACAGGAAAAAGCATTCTAAGTAATCTAATGGTTGCTATTCTAAATGAGCAGGCCTAATCTTACAAAGATGCACAGATGTCATGAAATCTCCTGCTCAGTATATAACTGAACAGATATATCATATTTATAAGCTCCCAAAGAGATTTTGCATAGCAGTTATAAAAAATAGGCTTTCCTGAGATCCTGTAACACCAGGCATGTAATTATTTGAGTGACAAAGACTATATTGCATCTTACATGTCAATAACTGACCGCAGAGTTTCTCATCTGCTTTAATAAGAACTTGTTTACAATTCACTATCTAGTTTTTAGTTATTTTTAAAAGTTAGCTAAAAACAATATTTATATTAATACCTCTATGCGATTAAGGCAGTGAAAACATGTGTGAGATATTAGAAAATGCAAATGCCCAACAGAATTTGAAAATAAGAATTTTTCTTGACCATTTTCTGTACTCTCACTTTAAATTATACAACTCTTGACAGATGTAACTAAGCAGATTCAAATCACTGGGAGTAATTTTCACTCAAAGACCATTTGTTGTTATTCAACAGAATTAATGCTTCTTCACATTAATTATGCTTCACATGAGGAGCATCCTCTGTTATTCTGAAGCAAATATTCAACATGCAGTACAACATTACTACATGTATAAATGAAACAATCCTTGTGCAAAGGCCTTTAGATTGGGGTCCAGATGTCTTACATACCCATTAATATCAAGAGATCTAAAACTACAAGGATAATAACAGAAAGGTAACTCTGGCAACTAAAAAATTATTTTTAAATGAAAAATGAAGAAATACAGGGTGCAATCTTCTTTCTCCTGGCAGTCCGCACAGCTCCTAAAAATTCTTGTTCAGTAAAGTGTTGGAATAAAGTGAGGAAAAAGGAAAAGAGATTTGAGATTCAGACAGAGATAGCAAGTGGAACATTGTTCAAGAACAGTGTCTCCTCCTCCTTCCCCAGTACTATGCCATTCAGAAGAGTTTCCCACACCAGTGCTTAACATTGGCAGAAGGTTCTGAGGCTGCTGGTAGAAGGACTGGAGAAGCTAGCTTCAATGAAATTATTCCTATAGTGTGATGCCAAAGACTTATAGCATTAGGCATCAGAAGGCATACGTTCTAAATTTATCTTAATGAAAAATTGTATGTAATCGCTTCCTAGATGGCATATGGTATATGGTTTCATTCATGCCAAACTGTGTTTTATCTTAAAAACATGACTTCTCTTGGTTTCCATTCAATGGCCCGTTTCAAAATGGACTTGTCTGAAAGTCTGAACCTTAAGCGTTCTTTTTATCATTTGTTTTTAATGCCTTCAAATCATTCTTAATTCCTATCAACTGGCTGGACAAGTCCATATAATTTTCTTAACATTTTCAGAAGTGGCTTGCCATTGCCTGCTTTCTAAGACTGAGAGAGTGACTGGCCCAAAGTCACCCAGCTGGCTTCATGCCTAAGGCAGGACTAGAACTCATGGCCTTCGAGTTTCTAGCCTGCCACCTTAAACCACTATACCAAACTGGCTTTCTTAAGAGTGTTAGCTGAGATGATGATGATGATGATGATGATGATGATGATAACAATAATAATATAATAATAATAATGGTGTATAGTGAACATAGAAATAGAAATTAACCTGGCAAAATTCCCCTAATAGGATATGTAGGCAAACTTAGTCCTGGAATATGACCTGGAATAAATGATGATATATCATCAAACTAGTTTAAAACTTTATGCCAGTTTTCCAGCTCCTATTATCTACTTGTAGACCAGGTATAGTAATCATCAGTGAAGGAGAAAAAAATAGGTCTCCTTCACTATTTTTATTGCACTTTTCTAGCAGCCATGAAGGTCATCTTTTATCGGTAAGCTGAAAATTAAAACTGGAATTATGTCTGGATGATATATCTGTTGCTTATTAGCTGGAAACTGCTTTTTAAAATTACTATAAAAGTAAATGTTGACTTATTTTGATTTCATCTTCTATATCACATTTATAAAAAAAACTGGAAAGGTTAATACTATTCATAAAAAACACCTGCAACATTGCAGTGTGCCATGCTCGCTTCAGTGATCCATGCTTCTCCTATGTTATTCCATTCTAACAGATGTTCTCAGACCAGTGAACTTGCTCAATTCTCACAGGGACCCCACTTTTTTCCCTCATTTTTGTAACAATCCAAAGTGATATTCATATAAATAATATTATCTGTTGATACTTATGGAAAAGTCATTGTATGTACTGTTTTAATATCTCTGAATAGTAGAGATGTTAGTAAATGTCAGTAAAATGAAATAATATCTAAGAGCACTTATTTGCTGGTTTTAATATCTAAATTAGTGAATTAATGGGGACTATTCCTTATATATATATATACTTTATTTATAAAAACAATATTCTGCCACTCTATTTCATTAGAAGCTTAAGGCAGAATAATTAATAAGGCATGTTAATTTTAAATTATGCTATTTTATAATTCATAAGAATAAGTTGCTTATAAAGGCAGGTTTAGTGAAGTATTTGGCATAAGAAATTGATTCAAAAAAGGAAGTTGGTTCCTCAAGAGCAAAACAAAATCAGTTTTTGTTCTTTTTTAAAAAAAGTAATTAATGTCATATCATTATAATTAGATAATGCAGTCCAATTGAATCAATTCAGACTATGTTAAATTGAGAAAAAGCTTTAGTGGCTCTGATTTTCATCCTCTAGAAGTTTGGACACCTGAAGATAGACCGGATCAAGCTGAACCATCACATAATTCTGCAAGAAGTCTCCACAACATCTTTAATATTCTAACTACAAAATAATCCTAAATATTTTTTTTTCTGATTCAACATGTTTAATCTTGGGCTGTACAAAAATTGAAGAGAGAAATAAATATGATTAACCAGCTTTCTTTGATTATTAGTGCACAAATAGTGATTCTGGTGAGGCCAGTTTGTTATAAAGAACTGATGCATACACACAAAATTGTGTCATCTTTTCAAATACCCACATGATCTGAAAATTATACATCACTGTGGCTTAGTCCTATCAAGTTAATTGACAGGAAGGTAATTTGAAGACTCAGATTCAAAATATGATCTTTAGTCCACCTGCAATGGACTGCTGATCCAGGGACAAGAACAAAAAAACACCTGAAAACTCTTTTTCAGTTTCTGGGAACAACTAAATTATAAATGCAACCATCATTAATGCTAAATGCAAATACTTTTTTTTTCATTTTCCCATTGAACTGGGATATACCTTCAATATACTTCTTTTTACAAAGGTTATTGCATTTCAGTCATTCTTATCTGTAAATAATTTTGCCAAATGGTTTTCTTGGGATGTATATTAGTACTTCCTTGAATGTAACTATTAGATAACAGAAGATTCTTTTCCAGAAAACAATCAAGCTTTGACAAATTTGAAAGGAAAAAATATATATTTTTAACCAAAAATAATTTGTGTAATTCATTGCTTTCTAATTTTTATGATAGAAGTTTTGTTTGGAAACAATTATTTCAAGATTGTCACTATAGTTTCAGTAAAGATAAATTTGATGCTGTCATCAAATATCCAAGGATAAGGGAAGAAATGTTCCAGTTGTCCAATTCCTTTGTGAATAATTACATTGAGGGGAATGGAATTTCTTTTCTTCCCCCCCCCCCCTGTGCAGGTCCTATTAAAATAACTGGGAACTTTGCTAATATACATTATTTTTTTGAAACTAACTGAGAATTTCCATTTCAAAATGGGATTTGATCAGGCACAGTTGAGACTTTTTCTATACAAGTACAGTTGAAATGAATAATACAATACTAAGACATTGTAGTACTCTTGCATGAGGCCCATTCATTTTAATGGGATTTGCATAGTGCAATTTAAAGAATTCTGTTTATATTATTTTTTCTTCAGTTAAACTGTCCTTCCATGTTACATTTTTAAGTATAACCAAAAGACCATCCTTTTTTGCTTGTTTGTTTACTGTAGATCATTAACGGAAGAAAAAAAAATTCCACGCCTAACAGAATTGTTACGGTGGCCATTATTTTCACTTTTGATATCAGTGAGTGTTGTTGGTTAATATGATTATATTTGGCTTTGATTTCTCTTGAAAAAATTCACTGAGGTGCTGAATTTATGTTCATGCTAATGGATAGCTCTATTTAGAGGCCACTGAACAACAACAAAAAACAGCTTGACAGATAAAACATGGATAGATAAACCTTACTAAGTGAAACAAAATCAGAATGACTTCACATGAAGTAGATTAAATGCATTTTTTTCTGACTAAGCACTTCAAAAGAGCAGTGGGGAAAAGGAAAGGAACACACTGAGCAGCATTTTTAATGCCTTTAGTCATCACAAGAAAATCTCATGCAGCTAGGATATTGTTCCAACAAATCCACTATTAATTATCCATATAGAAGAGATGGGATGCAAAAAGAACACAATTGGGCTTATATGAACTAACATGCTATCAGATGTGAGCCAATGAAAACCCATAGTTTCTTGGCCACAGAGAATATTAAAGCTATTCTGGGAATTGCATAATCCTAGTTGTAGAGACCATCTCACCCTGTGAAAAGTAGGAATTTCCATTCTGTTGATTCTGTAATTTTGCACTAAATAGGCAATGCTGTAAGGAAGATAACATTTTCTTAATGAACTTCAAGGATGTCTCCTGTCTTCAAAATTGGTTCAAATGTGCCCTGAGTTATTCATGAGACAGTGTTTAAATTCTGTAAGGAGCAGCTGCAAACAGTTAACACCTTACATTTCAGTTTAAAATATTCAACAGATGTCTACATGTTGGTCTTGCAGCTTCTGAATGCTCACTTCGGGATCAGTAAATAAATAATTTGCTGTGATATGTGGTATTCTTGAGACTTCTCCATTTCGTCCTATCAGTTCTCTTTCCGATATATGTTCTGTTTGACCTATTTTAATAATTTTCTCAATGTCTTCTAATTTTTAAAAATGTAAATTAAACTGAATATATTTTCCAAAAATTGTAAAGATAGCCATTGTAATGAATAAATACAAGTCTAGCAGCTCACAGTCATAAAATTGTTCTGTAGACAGAAGGAAGATGGATAAGTTAATCAGAAAATTTCTGTCTCTAGACAAATTTTGAGGAAATATCTGGAAGATGCATTTGGCCAGGAATTTTAAAGTCTTTTATATGAAATGGCATTCTTCGTGACCTAATCAGCTTTAAATGATATTTAGCCAAAAGACGACTGATCTCAATCTGTCTATGTGAAGCCTGGTTTGCTTAATAGCAGTGTGGAATTATATTCTATTATTATTATTATTATTATTATTATTATTATTATTATTTTAGATTGAGGTTTATAAGAGCATGGCAGTTCATACTAATAATAACAAAGTCTCTAATGTTAATGTCCAACTTACTATATGAACATGTATCTGCTGTGACAATGTATTTTGACTTTGTTAATATTAATTAAACATAACAACTACAATATTTTACTTCTTTTGGAATACTCTATAAAGTAAATAACATATGGCATTTTCTAAGTAAGGACAAATGTTAGAATCTGAATGGATAAACAAGTATTGCTTCCTGATTAGAATATGTCCACAGTAATGATTTATAGTGTCACCTGGCCATCAACATGACAAAATAAAATCTGCCCTCATTAGTGATATATCACCACACTGATGGCTAAATCATGCTCTATGATAGTATAACTCACTATCTGGAAATGGCTTTAGTATCCATAGCATTTGGTTTTCAGTCTTCATTTCACTAGAAAGAATCTCATATTCATATGAAATGCCCCAATGTCCTATTTGCTTTGAAAAGAAATGTCTTATGTCAGAATTTCCTTTTGATTTATACTATTTTCTTTCTTTATTGGATTTAACAGTATGGAGAAAAAAACAGTCCACGAAACCAGGATTTCTTTTCTTATTTGACCAGAAACCTGAAAAAATGCCTGTAGACATACAGTAGAAATGTTATGAATAAGGTCTGAGTAGGTCTATCTTTGAGATTTCTCTCTTGTCTACCCCATTTGTTCATTAATGGTCAATTTAAAGTCTTCAATATCATCCATATCAATTTAATTCAATGTTACTGGCATTGGTATTGATTCATAATATGAAGAACTGAGAAGTGGAATCAGCCTATTTGATAGTATTGCTTTCTGATATTCCCAAGCTGCAAATTTAGGGATTTCTTTTCCTTTACATTCTTGGTTAGTTCTGGAGAGATCCTGAAGAAGTCTTTCAGCAGCTGGGCTTCCATTTTACCAGAAAGTAATAGGTATTTTCCCCTATATTTTATTTGTATTTTAACAATGTTTACTCATTTTCTGTGGTGAAATTACTTCTTCCCTCAGAAAACCACTTGAAGATGGCGTATCTGAGTGCTTTTCTGAGGGACCCTCATGTGATTTAGGAAGCACCTCCTCGGCATTCTTCAGTTGTTGCAACATTAAAATTGCAAGGCATTTATTACAAGTGAGTACCACTAACTCAAATTAGTGTTACTTATGAATAACCACGTACACCAGACAGATTATCAAGTTTATATTTCATTTATAGAATATAACATGTAGTTATATTGGGAGAAAAATGGTATCATTGAACAGAGTCACTTCACACCACCATAACACAACCTCCTTGCATTTCTTCCATTTCTTCCATTTATTATTTTATTTATTTATTTATTTATTTATTTTTTTTATTTCCATTTATTATTTCTTCCATTTATTCCATTTATTTCTTCCATTTAGTCACTGGAATATTGCAGAGTGTTCACATTCTCCCATCCCCACATGGAAGTACTCTTTGAATAACTTGGTATTAATCTGCTAGATCAGGATCTAGATCAGAAGTGAATTGCCAAAATGTCTGATGTGAGCTCCACATCTTTAATAACGTCAAAAGAGACATGTTACTGATATGTATGGCAAACTTCTACCTTGAAGCACCAGATAAGATACAGGCCTAACTGAATAAGTTTAAGATTTTTCTGTATCATTCACTGTCACAGAATGAATTGAAGCTTTGACAGGAGTCTGTTTATCCTGAAAATATCCTGCATCTATGCTTTCCCACTTTTTGCATTTATTAAAATGTGTGTAGGAGCTTGCATTAACAGAATATATTAGATAGGGAGAAGCTATATACTTGCACAATATGGTCATATTTTGGTCATATTTGAGTGATTTCTTTTTTCAGAGTTCTTAATTTCTAATGTCTTCTTTCACCTCCAACTGGAACAGAAAAGAACCGTCAACGGCTGGTCTAAACTTACACAAGTGTTGATTCAACAGTAAACATTCTTAAAGGCCCACCAGGTCAGTGAGGCTTGTTCTTATAACACCAACCAAGACTCTCCTGGCATTTCTAAATAAATAAATCCTTAGGGAAATTTTTGGACTTCTTGGCATGGCTAATTAGATTATTATGTTGCCACCGAAAGGGAAAAAGTCAAATAATTCTGAATTAAATCAGTGAAAATGTGCTAAATAATTAAAAAAGAGAATTCAGATCACACCTATATTAAAGTTTAATATTGTCCACATCCATGCTTGGACTAACATATTTATTTAACCTGTTTTGCACACAATCTTTGTAATGTGAAATGTTGATGGAATGATTTTAGTATTGTAATTGCAATATATTAGCTTAAGTAAATATTAACCATTTCAGAATGTACATGCAAAAAAATATATTGAAGCATAATTTACTGACACTTGATCAACAATTTTATATTTAGTTTGAAAAGCATTATTTTGGAAAGCTAATCCCTAATCAGCAAGTATCTGTGAGGTGGTCCTTTTCCATATTAGTGTGCCAAACCATTATGAGAATCATCTGTTAGTGTCTGTCGGCTGACAATTTCTAAAATGGTTTTACTGGACAAGCCACCTCCCACTTAAACTTGATGTCATTTCATCACCAATGATCAGTTCCTCCTTTGGACATTTTGACATATCATATTGAATCCCATTGTCATTTACACAGAAGTAAGTCCCACAGATCAATGAAACTTTCTCCAAAGGGAAGGTTTCATTAATAAACTTGTTACAATTATTTTTGTTTCCTTTTTATTAATCCTGTAAATTGCCTTCAAACTGCTGTAATGTTAACATTGGCAAAAAAAAACTACTTTATAAATAAATATCTAAATATTTATGCATATAAATGTGGTCCTTTGGGTTAGTGGGAAACATTAAAAAGTTGATTATTTCTAATATAATCCCTTTAGCCATGCACTTCAAAATCAGGAATATTTATGATCAGATAAAAATCAGACACCACTTGTATAGATGACTGGTAACAGTGAATAATGAACTATAATTTACATATGACATAATTATTAATGCAGATATGGATATGAATGCAGATATGGAAATCCTGTGCTATCTTCTCTCACTGCTGTCACCATTAGACCCACCCTGAAAAGGATACATTGCACACAAATATCTGTATAATTGATTCAACTTCTCATATTTTCAAATATTTGGGGGTGGGGAGGGAGTTACAGTAACCTTTGGCAGAAAAAAATGGGAGAAATATTGGAGCCAGTAGTATAAAAATTATGAAAGATTAGCTAGTTGGAATAAATTATACAAGGCAAAGAATGTAGAATATCAGTTTATGGATCCTGAGGGACTTTCCATATCTTTTCTGTGAAATTTGAAGACTTGAGAGCTCTTTTAAGTTTCAGCATACCATACATTGCAATGGCTATGAAACTCAACCTTTGTACAATGAACCAAACTGAATGTAATTCTAGATACAGTGGACATGATTACTCTGTAGGTTTACAAAACTAAACTGCTGTACTGATTTTTTAATTAAATCGTATGTGTTGTCTTTTTGCTGCCTCCAATATACTGTATGTGAGAAAATATGCTGCAGTCAAGACTTCAAAATACAGTATATAGATAAAATTATTTGATGATTTGAAAAATGTAGTCAGAAAATGCCATGGGTCACACAGCTGTATGTGAATGTTTCCTATGTGCTTTGATAACACAGCCTCTTCCAAACAGAATGGGTGAAATCAACCAATCCTGAACAAGAGGAGGCATTTGCGATCCATGTAGACAGCTGGGAGGGGAGAGCTTATATCTTGTTTATCCTGGAAAACATGGTGGACAACTTCCTTTGATTTCATACATATAGCAACAAAATTCACACCTCAGAAAGGTCTGTTACTCTCAGTGATACTCTGTTTCTGTGTATTAGCATAGCACAGAAATGCCCTCTTCTGCTAAATAGTTTCCTCTTCATCAGTTGTACTGTATATTCTCTACTCCAATCCATCAGACTCTAAACAGTGCAGAATTTAAAAATTACAGATAAATACAATAACTACATAACAAGCAGAGAAAAACAAAAAATAACTTCAAACTAATCTCTTGGAGCTCTGTGTCATTCAGACTAAAATCTCCATGGCTTCTGGAAAAGCCACCTTGTTTCAAGGGCCAGGTGGTTCCACAGGAGGGAAGCCCGCACAGAGAATGCCTGCCTTCTACCTGGAAAAGGCAACCCAATGATAACCCAAGCCACATAGAGCTTTATAGGCTATTGCTTACATAACCAGCACATTGAATTGCACTTAGTAACAAACCAATAGCCAGTGCATCCCCTGTAACAACAGTAATGCAGCGCAGTACTGTAATGAAACAGAGTAGTAAGCACATGGGTAGCTGTATTTTTCACACATGTTTCTGGATGATCTTCAAGTGCAGCCCCACGTACAACAAATTACAGTAATCCAAGCAAGACGTCACAAGGATGTGAGTGATTATTCTCAGCATGTCTCAGTCTGGGAATGGCTGCAAGTGGTGCACCAGTTGAAGCTGATCAAAGGCCCTCCTGGCCATGCAAGAGCTGTAAGTCCCAGTGCACAACCCCCAACAGGAGCCAAAGTGGGTATCATTCCAGGCTTCTCAATCCATATTGTTTTAGTCTGGTCCTCTGTCTTGTGGATCTCTGTCCTCATAGCCACCAAGTACTGGGTCAAAACGTCTGCCATATCTTCCTTTCAGCTTGCGGTGGAGATATATTACTAGGAGTCATCAATATAGTAAAACTCACTTCAAACAGCAAACAGCCTCCCTCAGCAGTTTCATGGAGATGTTAAACAAGATGAGAGAAAAGATCAAGCCTTAGAAGGCTCCATGCGAAGCACTCAAGGGCTCAAAGTCTCATTCCCCACTGAAAACTGCTGAGAAATTCAGCAGGGCAAAGATTGCTGTGCTTCCTGCATATACAAATCCTACCACAGATAATCTGTAGCTTGAATCATGTCAACTGGATTTCTATTTCTCAGTGGAAACGTTTCGCTCCTTATCCAAGAAGCTTCTTCACTCCTTATCTGAAGAAGCTTCTTGGATAAGGAGCGAAATGTTTCCACTGAGAAATAGAAATCCAGTTGACATGATTCAAGCTACAGACAATTCCACCTGGATGATTGAGAACCTTCATAGACATATTACCACAGATAATAGTCACCAATGCAGTTTGCTCCCCATGTCCAGACCTAAATCCTGACTGCCAAGGATGCCGATAATCTGCTTCTAGAATCCTTTCAAAAGGCCACCCACCACCTTCTCTACAACTTCCCAGGAAAGGAGAGGTAGGCTGTGGGGTAGAATTTGTCCAAGGATTTTGGGTCCAGCACCTCTTCCAAAATAGGTGGCATATCATCTTCCCTCAAGGAGGCATTGAATCTTAACAAGGCAAGCTTTCTTAACAAGCTAGGTGGGGCGAGGAGCAAGGCTGCATAAGGAAGAGTTGGCATTGTCCATTTTCTTGAGATACTCAGTGTCAAAAAAAAATCCCAGGTAACACTGCAAAATGCTATTCCTGCCAGCACACTGGATGCTAGCCATCTGGCTTCCAACCTGGAGCAAATATAAGTGATTTTAATCCAAAACTCGACTGGCTAAATGTTTACAGCTCATACTCGGCAGATCTTCCAGCCCATCCTTCGCTAAAATAACCCAGGTTAGTACAGCTGGCTGGCACTAACACATTCAATAAGGGAGAAGAAGTAAGTGAGCTTTCTTGTCCTTCCTGCCATGGTGCAAACTTGAACTTATGTGTTAACATCTGATAACATATGTTCAGTCATGTTACCACCTCATTTTCTACTAGCATTGGTATAAGCATGTCTTCATCCATTTCATTTTCCAGAGCTTTTTAGAATATAGACAAGGAAGCAGAGGTGACTCGGGCATTGGATGGGGCCACTCAGGAGTGAGCCCATCCAATGCCTTAGTCACCTCTGTACTTCAGAGATCATCTGTGGACCAAATAGAACTGCCCCAAAGCTCTGGGATATTCTCCAAGAACCATATGAAAGTCCACCAGGTCCATTAGGTACCTGGGGTGGGCTATCTTCATTGGCTCATCTTCCCTGCAGAAGTTACTGGCTCTGTCTAATCCCAAGGTCACAAGTTATATTCCCATGACAAGAGATAATGGAAATATCCCACCACCACATCTCGTTTCATCTGCTCCAAGTGTACAAATTATAATAAGTGAGTCACATATTTCATGAAGCCCAAAGCAAATCACATTATAGCTTAATGCAATGTGTAAATCCAACTCTCATCATTATGATGCATTTGTAAACATTTAATCAACTTTTCCAAATAAGCTGTTTGTAAATATAGAGATTTATTGTTCATTTTATGTTCATCAGTGAAGGTGTAACATTTAAAATATTTTGTGCATCCTGGATTCTGTAGGTTCCTCTGCAAAACAGGTACCCAGTACCTCCACTGGGGCATCCACTCACAGGAAATGAAGATAATATAAATCACAAGAACCAAACTTCCCTTCAGTTAGGGATCAAGGGTGGGTGGGGCTGGTTTATCTAATGGCAGTGCTGTAAGGGGCTGTTTTCAGTATGTAAGGCAATAAACAATATGCCATTAGCTGCTGCAAAAGTTCTGCCAGTGGGAGAGAAGAGAATTAGTGAGAGGGCCTCACTGTTGAGCCAGTAAGGCATCAGCCCAGATTGGCCTGCTCAAGGTAAGTGACCTTTATAAACCTTCCTGTATATCAAGCGCTAAAGTAAATTCATATTGATTAGATCTGAATTCCTGACTAAAGCAAAACCAAGATACAGGTGGCTCAAGAGCCCTTTGCTCTGGTCTGAGCCCTGTGATAACAGAGCAGTCCAGCCAGTTAAGGCACCCATGGTGGACTGCAGTCTGGTGGAAAAGAAGGAAGGTGGAGCGATGTTTGTGTCTTGCTGAATCCTTTCAGTTCCATTTTGCTTTATTGCTTTATTTTTGCTAGCAATAGGAAGTAAGCATTTGGAACAACAAAACAGAGCTGGTTGCAATTATTCCCATGGAATTATCCCCAGGAGAGAAAACCAGGGAGATCTTGGATCACTCCAATCCCTCAGGTTTTCTGACAAACCTTTGTGGATCTCACAAAGAGCAAGTTGTGACTTAAAGTCAGATCCCCTCCTTCCTCCTTAACTTAAGCCCTCTCTGCATCTGAGAAAAGCTCTGCCAACAGCCCAAAAGCTGCCCCAGAAGCAAAAATATTATACCTGTTTAGCAATCGGGGGGGGGGGGGGGGACGACGACAATGGGATGAATTCCCTTCTAATGTCTTTTTTAATAAGAATTTTATTAGATTTAAAGCAAACGTAAAAACTACAAAAAAGAAAAAAACTACAAAAAGAAAAAAAGAAAACTAAAAAGGTGTGAAAACACAAGAAGAAATTTTTTTTTACATTGCATAAAGAGGTGAGTTCCGACTTTTAACAGCAAGAATATACAGCAATTTCCATAATCAATCCCTTACTCTATATCAAACCAAAATCACATTGTTTCTATAAATAATTCCATTAGCACATTATAAGAATCACTAAGTACAATTGCTCCCTCCACTTATATTCAAAGAAAAGAAAATATATAAACATCCTAATCAACTTCCCCCCCAAAGACAACATTTATTTAATTATTTCCTTCCTACCACTATTCTATACATTTCTGTCCACTATAATAAAAATCAAACTAAAAAGCATATAAATTGTCTGCTCTTATAATTAATAATAGTACACTTATAACAATCTTAATCATATTAAACCTAAAACCAAGCATTTATTATTGTACCTTATTAAACTTAATCCAAATCATTAAAGAGAAATGAAGTCAAACAAACCCTAAAAGCAATCCAGATGACCCTTCTTAAACCCTTACCCCACTTCAAAATAAAGCATTTACATATCTCCACAGAAATACTCAGAAAGCATTTTTCATTTAAAAAATCAGACCGTCCAACTGCCCCCTTAAAAACTCTGACTTCTCAGCAAAAATCCTCCCATAGATAACAACCCCTTCCTTCCCATAACATTCCATCAGAAAAACAATTTCACTTATGATTTGCAATTCAATCTGTCCCTTTAATTTCTTCAACTCAACACTCTGGTCGTCGTCTGGCATTTCAACAGAAGCCTCAATCTTGCTGCTGTTGTCAGGCTCTTCAGTTTATTCCACGACATCCCCAGCCAGATGACACATTTTAGAGCTGATGTTTTCTACAATGTCCCGAATATCATATGCATAATAACTTGACAAGAGTTAAAAAGAATCTGTTTAAGGTCTCAATGGAAATCTGAGAAAGTCTGCTTGAAATCTTCCATGTCTCATGCAGTAGATTATGGCACCCCCTAGGTACTTAACTAGCGAAAGTAGAAGATAATAGAAAAATTCTGAGAGCTGTTTACACAAGTGAAAGTATGATAACAAGCAGCTCCGCAGGGAAAGTGGCAGCAGAAAGATTCAAAACAGCAGATTCAACGTGTAGGAAAATATTAAGATCTTTAAATTCAGTGCAAAAATAAAAACAGGAGACAATTATTTAGTCTCAATCCTCCTTGTATTTGGATGGGAAACAAGCCAGAACGTAGAAAGATTTTTTAAAATTAATCCCAAAAATAATGATAAACACCAAGAGAGATCGCTTCTCCTTGCTGTAGAAAGCCTCTCTTAGGGTACATAAACTTAAAAAATATAAATTGGGTGATTTAGAAATGGGGTGGCTGGTCTTAATGTCCTTTAAAGGCTACAGCACGTCTTACCAGATTAACACAAATGCTGTTTGCAATCCTCTGGCTGCAAGACGCCGTTCTGGAGGACAGATGGGATAATTCCGAGTATTTTCTTTGTCCAGAAAAACACTCCAGGGCATCAGGAAAAACCTGCCTGAGCCCCCCAAAATACCGCGTTGTCAGTTCTGCCAATGGAGCCTGCGTGCACAGCTGTTCAGTCTGCCATGTCCCCACCAGAAGTCCCTCTAATGCCTTCTCTTGAAATATATTTAAAATGTGGGAAGCTGTCAAGGGATTGAGGACAAGAACCAAGAAGGGTTTCCAGCGCTAGTTTCTTTATTGTTCTTACCCCATGAACAGAATCTTGCCAGACCGGGTGTCAGGGAGATAACAGGCAGCGATGGGGGGGGGGGGGGCTCCCTCCAGGAAGGGAAGCGGTGGGTCGTACTGAAACTTTAGCCTTACCTCCCAAACGTTTCAGGAAAACCCCGCCTAAGATTCTGGACTTTATCTCTAGGCTTCCTCAAGCCATTTCAGTTTAGCTGGATTTCTGTTAGTAAGAGCTTAATAAACACTAGAGATTGGATTCCAAGCCTCAGCCTGTCATTTCTACACTCAAATCGGAACACCGAGGCTACCTACACTAAGCTAAGGGAAATAACTCAAAAGGGCTCTAGGGAGGGGCTGCCTTGAACTTCTTAACCTTCCCAGCAACAGAGTCTGGGCTTCGAAGTCTCTTATCAGTCTGGAATGCTCTCTACCCCTGGGACACAGTATCCCTGCCGGAATGCACCAGAGAAGCCAAATGTGGAGAGGTGATTAGACAATAAAAGCAGAACAGTATAGTCACATATTTCTATTGTTCACCTCCTAACTTAAAATAACCCTGCCCCTGTCCCTAGCCCCATGAGAATTTCATCTATTTTCTTTCTTTGATTAAAAAAACCTCATAAGCAATTTCTCTTTCATCAGATTCAATGTGTGCAATGAAAAAGTTGCAGAAGAGTTATGCACAAAACTAATTCTAATTAAAGTAGGTCTAATAAACACTAAGCAATTGGGGACAGGTATTTAATCTTGTTTTTACTTCACAACTTGCTTTCTATACAAATGCCATATGTCCTTCTTTTGGCTTTCTGTCCCTCTATATTGCCTGAAACATCTCCCTTAATACAGGTAGTCCTCACTTACTGACTGCCTCATTTAGTGACCACTTGATGTTACGCCAGTATCAAAAAATAGCCTTGTCACCAATCCTCATATTTATAACCATTGCAGCATCCCACGGTCATGTGATCACCATTTGTGTGATTTGCAACAGGCTTGCAACAAGCAGAGTTAAATAGAGAAAGCGGAAGTAAAATCATAAGTTACGGTCACATGATGTTTCACTTAATGGCCAAATGGCAAATAAGGTCATGAGCCCATTGCTGTCACATGATTTCCACTTAGCGACTGCGGAACTTAGCGATGGAGTTGCCGGTCCTAATTGTGGTTGCTAAGCGACAACTACCTGTAATTATAGATCTGATTTGCCAGCTTTTGTTTATATATTTCTAGCATGGCATCTATCTATCTATCTATCTATCTATCTATCTATCTATCTATCTATCTATCTATCTATCATCTGACACAGAGTTCACAAATCTGAATGGAATAAATAACAACTCACAAGGAAATAGGGTTGCTGGCTTCTTGCCTTTGAGGTTTTTTTTTTTTTTTTTAAAGGGAGCAAACAAACATTAAAATATCTAATAACTGAAAGGGATTTTCAGTAGCCAATATAGGAGGAAGTCTTTTTTTCAAAAAGAGTGGAAGCCTTTATCCTTGTTTCCACACAGTATAACATAATTGGAAGCTCTTGTCGAACCTATTAGCTTTTTTATCCTAAAGAAAGCATGTATAATAATAGTAATAACAGTAATAACATTAATGGTAATAAATCTGTTAAAGGCAAATAATAAAACATTGTCTATGGCCCTTCCTTCCTTCCTTCCTTCCTTCCTTCCTTCCTTCCTTCCTTCCTTCCTTCCTTCCTTCCTTCCTTCCTTCCTTCCTTCCTTCCTTCCTTCTCTGCAGTGGAAAGCAATTCTTCTTTATTTGGTCATACATTAATATCTGATCCTCGAATTGGAATCTGACACACTTGTTGATCAAATTTGATTGATTTCATGTCAGCTTAATAAAGTATAAGCTCTTACTGTACTTCTTCCTATTCATTAGCCTAGGTAAACTCCTGCCAAAGGCCACTACTGCCTTCCCCTTTTGACAACTTGCTGAACTAAGAGATTTCCTGCAATACCACTTTCCTCTCAGGAGATGATTTCACTTCTTAATATTATACTTCATTATCTTTTCAATTACATTGTACATTGTGGACTTTAAGTACCCTGTGTAAGTGAACTGTAAATCACTTTTGCTAAAAAAAATAATGACTGATCCAAACCAGCAAAGTTCCCTTTTGGAACCTGAAAGAAAATGCATTTAAGAGTATATACAATAATGGTGTACTTATCTGAAAGCAGCACTTAAACATTTAGTGGAATCTAGGTGGAAATCCTAAACTACATAAAATATTAATAAAATATTAATGCATACTTTAAAATGAATACATGCATCTTAACTTGTAGATTTCTAAGAATTAATAATTTAGCAGCTTGTATTGATGAGAAGCAAATAAGTTGGAAGAGTATGTTGGCACCAATAGAGAATATTTAAAGAGCTCTCTATCCCTCTAAAGAGTTCTCAAATATCCTTTGGAGTATTTGAACTGACATGGATAAGTCTTGTTTTGAAACCACAGCACTGCTAGTCTTTAAATTACCATTTCATCTGTACATCTAAAACTGGCATGCATTTCTAATTGGCCACATTCTAAATATTCAAACTGAGATACAGTATCTACAGTAGATACATGTGGAGCTGAAGTTGTCTAGGTATAAACTTGAATATACACTAAAAAGCCTTAGTAGTAAAGCATATTGTAGGTTTAACTCCTTTTATTTTTCTCTACTGTTTCCAAGTAGGTATAGAAAGGCCCCCTGTAAAACCATGAAGAGTCACTGCAAATCTATAAGTAATACTGAATTATATAGCTCAATAATCCGTACTTGTCCTCTTACTATGCAATATATTTGTCTATTAAATCATTATAAAGTATTGTATCTGGTTGCTTTGGCCATCAAATACGATTATACTAGTATACTGTACAAATATATTTTCATATATTTACCTGTATACTGTACAAATATATTACACTTTAAAGTTTAGTAAGAAAACTGGAGCAGTTATTCATAACTGTTGCAACTAAGGGAGAAATAAATCTTATTCCAGGTTTGCTCATCAGTGTATATGCTTATTTTTTTTTAAATAATATTCCTAGCCTGCCCAATCCAAAAAACTCTAGGCAAGTTATATCAGAGTAAAAATATAAAAGATACCCCACCAAGATATACACTGCCTAACCATCAGATAGGGTTTAAGGCTCAGTGAAATAGAAAAACCTAAGTGTTTTTCAAAATAACTATAGGAAGGCAACTTTAGAAACATCTGGGAAACAGAATGCCAAAGTGTGAGGATGGCCACAGAGGAGTGCTGCGGTCTCAACCACATTCCCTAACCTCAGACAGAGGAGGGAATTTTAACAGGCCTTCCTGAGATATTCTTACCAGCCAGGTTAATCAGCTTGACATCTGCTGTGGATCTACCAAGGCAGCTGTGGCTACTTCATTCTGCTACAGGCTTTCTGCTGGGTGGCTGCTGTTGGCCTTCGTCTCCCGTTGAACCTCCAAACAACTATGTTACTCTGTCTCCAAACCTCCAATTCTTCCTTGGTTTCTTGTCAACTTTTATGTTCCCACAGTTTGGGTTGAGACAGGATAAGGCCTTTATGGGAAGGATGTAGGGCAGAACCTTCAGAGTACCTGGAGGACTCTCTGTTGCTAGCTCTGATAAGCACAGCCATGCATATTCCTTGGCAGTCCAGGTAAGTTTTTTAGAGAGGGGGAGGTGACTCAGCTATGCCCTCAGATTAAGTACAGAGTTGAAATCTCTTTGGGGGAGTGTATCAAGTAGGGCTATGCCACTCCATTTTCTCTTATACCTTGGGGAGGATGTCAGCATGCTGGGCTGCACTGTTCCTGGCAGGCTGGGAAGAACATTGCAGGACTTTTGGTGGGGCAATTCTTGGCTGATCCACGCTACCCCTGACTCTCTGGCAACCAAGAGTGCCAGCACGCTTAGCCACAGAGCTTTTTGGGGCCTTGGGTCTGGCCAGTGCACCAGCAAGAACATGGGTGGTGTCTGTGCTGCAGCTGTGATACCACACCAACACTCCAGCCTCTCTCACTTCTCCACATTATGCTGTTGCTTTACATTAATATAGAGTAGATACTCTATTGTATTTTACTGTGTTTTTCATTAAAATAATAAAAAGCTGATATCACATCAACAGCATTTCCCAATTGGCCAACAAGTTCATTGGTAGTACACAATCAATTGCATGGTGTCTGCCTATTTTGGGAACTGATTCCAAAGGAAAATAGTATCCTAACCCTATAAAAATTCCTATTAGCAAGAGTGAAAAATACGAAGACTTTCATCCAATGAAGTAAAAGTCAAATCGTAGGGTGGCTGATCAGCCAAATCCCACCTGCCAGGCTGATTGTCAGTCACAGTAGGTTCTCTCATAAACTCTTTTGCCTCTGTTGCACCAGTGTTGTTGCCTCTGGCAGTGGTCAATAGCTCTTGGGCTGCTGTGCCAGTGAAACATCAGGGGTTGGTTTATAATGCCAGTACTACCAGAACAGTATTTACTTGTATCCCTATAATTTTCTTTCTAGTATGATAGATTGAGCTACAGTAAAACACACAGCATTGATCAGGCAAGATGGTTTATATTTTTTTAATTTGAATGTGCTATCACTTTCTAGTAAAGTTTGAATTCTACTATGTTGGCTTTAGCTTTACATATAAATATTTTGTTTTGCTGGATCATTACTTATAACTCTTTTGATAAATTATTTATAGCTAATACCAAAACACATGCAGTAAACTCTCTTTTAAAATTACAAATATTAAAACAAAACTCAGAAGACCTTTTTCTTCTAATTGGGTCCATCTGGGGTTTTAACATTATATAAAGAAAAGTTAATTGATAATCAAGACTATTAATTTCATTAACTCTTGGGATTCTAAAAAGATAAACCTTGCTGCTTCAAAAAGAGTGATAAACATTTTGATCAGCTAAATCAAAATTCATGTTTCATGGATAAATTAAATGTTTTCCAGGAAGATTCTTGTTTCCCAGTTAAACTATAAGTACCAAGTATATCAGTTCTGATAAACCCTCAGTGCCACACTTTAAATTTCTACCTAGCAGAAAGCAAAGGCAAGTAAGCTAGAATTATTGCTTGGTCCTCAATTCTGAAGTTTCCAGCTTCATATTTCTAGAGCTGTGGACAGCAAATCATAGATATTAAAATTCTGCTACCATATAGAGAACCAGAGAATCTTTTGTTATGTTTTTATACAGTATATCCATGGAGGTCCACATGGGGTCAAAGGGGAACAAGTGACAAAATGTGCTTTGCAACCTCACAACACAAACCCTGTCCCTTATGTGTTATCTGTGGGATGCAACCCAAGTATGAATGGGCAAAGCTTGCATCATTGATTGATTGATTATGTGCCATCAAGTTATTTTTGACTCCTAGTGACCACTTAGATAGATTTCCTCCATGATGATCTATCCCTAACATGTTCTTTAAAGTCTCTGTAATGATATGTGGGAATGACCTTGGGAAATATGGGGGGGGGGGAGAGATGCTACCTAGAGAATGATCAGATAAGAGAGGTCATAGCCCACAGCTGCATAATGGGAGGAGAAAGAAACTCATAAAGGAACCTCCCTAACTTATCAGGCAGTAAAAGATTTGTACTTTCAGACTTGCAAGATTCTGTTAATGTAGCCTTACAATAAAATAGAATTAGCTCATCTGGTTGTGTTTCCTGTCTGGTCTACCTGGGAAGGCTGACAGTCTCCCAACAGTGCATTTGTCACCAGTGTAACTGAATCTCTCCATCTTGCTGCTGGTCATCCTCTTCTTCTCTTTCCTCCCACCTTTCCCATCATTAGAGTCTTTTCCAGAGAGCTGGGTCTTTGCGTAATGTGTCTAAAGTAGGAGGAGTGGTTTACCATTGCCTTCTCCCATGCAGTATAAATCGATGGCTTTGCCATTGTCACTAAAGTGATCATATGCCTCCGGCATCTTCCTACATCGCTGCTGCCCAGTATAGGTGCCTGCTTTCTTTAGCTGGGCAGCTGGGATGACTTTCACACTTTGGATGACCCTGCTGGAAGTGTACACTCTTGGCATACATTCCTGATGTTCTTCGCTTACCCCTCCCAGGAACACCCCCCACCACCACCACGATGAGGCAGCACAGCAGGACTTGGGGGAAGCTTGCATCATGACATGCATTTTACCATTTTGGCATCATCAGAACTACTTGCAGACCTTCTGTTTCTATCCCCACACTTCATGCAAATATTTTCACAGTTATCTTAAAAGTGTTGAAAACACTTTCCCATTGTTTCACTAACATGAATAAGAACCTCTTTTTTCCAGAAAGGAAACCAAACAAATCTAGGTCTGCCTGAACTCTATCAGCATTCTTCAGCATAAGAAAAATTGTTCACTTGAAAGTAAATGGGATCTCATTTGCTATAATTGGTGTTAGCAAACAGATACTTTCGAATAGCTGTTGAAAGGTACCATATTGCTTTTGTAAGACTCAATAATAGTAGTAAGAAGTAAGAAGTAAGTAAGAGTATCAATAGTAGTAATAATAATTCTTAACTTTCTATACTTAAAATAAAACAGGATAAAAATGAAGGCATTACAAAATCCATCTCAGTAAAATAATGACTAACTAAAACTTGGATATAATGAACATTAATGAAACAGTACAGCCTCCTACTGCAGGAGAAGGCAAAGAAATGTGTCTTCAAAAGAAAACAAGAACACTGCCTTGAAGAGGTTCTGGTGTGCTAAATGGAATGGCAAAATGGTAGCAATTAAAAATATCTGGGGTGGGGAATCCAGACCCCACAGAGAAGCAGTATAGGAACAACTTCAGGATCCAGCATTTAACTCTTATGTTTCTTGCTCTGGGTTTCATTTGTTTCCTTATTTATTCATGTACATACTATATTTTAACCTATTTATATGAGATATTCTTCATAAAAACAATGAAACTGTATGTTGTTTGTTTGCTTGCTTGCTTCCTTTAAATGTGATTCATTGATAAATAGCACATGGGGGAAGGGGATAAAAGTAATAAAGTACATACAATCCACTAACCCATTTTATTCTGGTTAATTTCAAAATATGTACTCTAAAATGCCGGGAAGAAGAGAAATGTTTTAGTTTTGCTCTGGAAAGAGAACAATGTAGGGACCAACATGCATTCCATAACTGGGACTGAAACAATATGGATTCTGAAACAATAACCATGAAACATTGGGTTGGATCCAAGCCCCCCAGTGTGTAATTACTACTCATAATGAGAGGTTGCTGGTTTCCCATCTAAGTAGCAACACTCCATGCACCTGACACTTCCAGATGCTTCCTAACCTTCTGGAATAGAAGAAAGGGGTACATCTTGTGAGCAAGAATTGACTATCTGCATTATTAAACAGAAATTCTTCTTGTGTTCAGGCATTTTTAATCCTTAATTTTAAAGAACAGAGGAGAAAGGAATGTGGTTGTGTGATGTTCAGCCAATAACTGCATTTATGTTTAAGAAACATTATAAATATAGCTGCTGGCGAAACTGGTAATAATATTTGAAAATGAAAAAAAGTGTAAGCAAAGAAAAAAAACTCAACTTTTCTGTAGTACAAAATGTTACAATTTTCTTTTTTACTTCAGAGTTATGGCTGTGTATATACAATACATGAATAGAAAAGAAAAGCAATATTATTATACATATTGGAACATGGAAAAATGTGTAGCACCATGCATACAAGTAAGCTGTTTCCAATTCTATTTTTAACAGAAAATTAAGTAATTAATCCACCTACCAACTATGTATTCTATGACTTGGTTTAGAGAACTGACTTTGATATTTGAATGAGTTTTGTTGGTAGTAAAGTTTGTATATGTACATGTACATAATATGTGTGCAAATGCTTAAGAACTACAGTTGTCACAACCTGGGAGTATTTGTGAAGTGACTCATAATAGAAGTTTAAAGAAGATACAGAAAGGTAACTAAGTCTCTTTTTTCTCCAAATCATGTATTTTAAAGGTTCATCAAATGGAACTCAACTTCTTAATCATAGGAGTGCTATTAATCTGCCAACCTGTGTGATAAAATATAAGAAAAATGTTTCCCAGAAACTTTTTTTCCCCTCAAGACTGGGAAAAAATATTTGGGCAGATTATAAAGCAGTACAGCTGAGCAGGGATGAAGGATGTTCTAAATCTATTAGCAAGGCACTGCTTGCCTTCATTTCTGTTTAATATTTCTTTAAGCTATAAAATTGCATTATGTTAATGCAGAGTACAATCTAAATGATAAAAGCAGCTAATGTGATTACCTCTTGCTGTGCTATAAACCTTTCAGTAAAGCAAGCATTCAACTGTTTCGTATGATAGCAGTGTTATGTGCAGTGGATTACATGCAGATCATTTTTAAGTGGTCGGAACATGCCTTAAATTTACACATTCTAGCAGGGCACCATGGTAAAGCATTCGAAGCAGACTCAAATAACCCTTCCTTGAACTGCATTAGTTTCTAAGTGAGGCTCAGGGGACTGGTACTTGTCTCTTCACAAAAGCAGAAGAAAAAGTGACTGTGAAACAGTACATAAAAAAGGTTTTCTATACTCCTAACATTAAGCGTATGAGAAATCCTATTTGCAGAGTGAGTGCAGCCCAGAAACACTTTGGAAAGGAATGATGTGTTCTTTTTCTAAACTAAGATTAAAGAAAGTGAAAGCGAGAAGATAAGTCCATCTCACTGAGCCTCACTGTCTGAAATAGCACAAATTTCTTTGCATTATATTTCCCTTTTATAGATTTCCCATGATTCTGCCCCAAAACTACAAAAAAGGAAACTAGGTACTAGACAGGTGCATTCAAGATCATTTTGCTAACATCCAGTAGATAATGGAAAAAGCAAGGGAGTTCCAAAGAAAAAGAAAAAAAGATGTCAATTCTTGCTTTATCAGTTATACAAAGGCCCTTGATTATGTAGACAACAATAAACTCTGAATAATCTTTAACACGTGTGTGTACTGGACTATCTCATCCCTCTAATTTAAGAATTTGTATGATGGTCAGGAAGAAATGGTTGAATGGAATATCAAGCAACCAAATGGCTAAAAATTGAGAAAGGAGTATACCAAGGTTGTACACGGTCACCTTACTTATTTAATTTATACACAGAATATATTATGAGAAAGGGTGGAGTAGAGGAAATAGGGCTTAAAATTAAGACTTATTTTAAGGAATCTCTTCTTGAAGATAAAACAACACTCAAAATCTGGTCTGCATGCATGCATGCATCTATCTACCATCTATCTATCTATCTATCTATCTATCTATCTATCTATCTATCTATCTATCTATCTATCTATAGATTATTTCAACAGGCAAAACCAACCCAATGCAAATAGGCAGAGACAAAGCTGAAGTGGAAACAGGTATTATCTTTCTATTCAAGCATGTTTCAGCATCTCAATATGGACCGGATGCTTTGGCTGCAACTGAGAAACCTCAGGTGTTAATATTTTTGATGGAAATTATATTTTAAATTAAACCCACATCCTTTTTTAATCAAAAATTAAATAAAAAATTAAAATCAACATTAAGGACATTTATGATTCATGGATTAAAAGAACTGGAACATCCAATAACAGAACATCAATGGTTGCAAGTCTTAAAATGTTAAATTTGCTTCAGTGGATTTACAATAAAAACAATTATTCATTTCGAGTTTATTGTACACCCTCGAAGAATGTATTTAAAAGGATGGACATCTGATTTTTTCTGTTGATGATATACAAAAGTTGAGGGGTCATTGACTGATATGATTCCTGTGAATCACTGACTTCTGGTTGGAATAAAATTTTAATGTACATAAATAGATTATGGGGACATTTTAGTGTTAAAGATATTCATGTTATTTTATTTATTTATTTATTTAAATTTATATGACCGCCCATCTCCCCCAAGCGGGGGACTCTGGGCGGCTTACAATAAAAAATACAATTAATTATGTTAAATTATGTTCCCAAACTTTGGAATTTTACTATTTTTGAAGAGTTGTGGTTGTATTGGGCCTGATATTTTACTAAGAAAATTATTTTGAGAAATGGGAAAAATAGTAATGTTGGTATTACTACTTGATATTAAGGACTGGATTCAAGAGAATTTGAAAAGGCAGTTTTATCTACTAATCAAAACATGACTCAATGCATTTTTCTGTGACATAAATTTTATATGTTGTAATGTTAGATAATATATATTTTTTATTTTTTCCCCTAAGGTAGATTTAGAAATCTGTTTGACATTTGATTAAAATAGGAGGTATGTAGATAATTTCCCTTTTTTCTGTGTTTGTTTATGTTGTTTTGTTTTTCGTAGTTTTTCATTGGGGAGGTATTTTTTTCTATTTTTTTCTGTAAAACTTGTTAAGGTAAAAAATCTAAATGAAATAAAAAAGCAGATATGCAGATACACACACACACACACAATTTCTTTCTAGATTAAAACGTTCATAGGGATAGTGACTTTAGCCCAAAAATAAAGAGACATCTGCTACTTGGAAGAAAGACTATGACAAATGTAGGCAAAATATTTAAGTCCACTGATGAAAAAAAAGTGCACTGATAAAAAAAAGGTACATACAGTCAAGGGTATGGTTTCCCACTTGTAACATGGCTGTGAAAGCTGGGCCTTTCTGAAAAGCTGAATGAAGAAAAATTGATGCCTTTGAATTGTGATACTGAAGAAAATTGTTGAGAATATGTTCACCACAACATGACCAAATTATTCAATACCAGATGAAATAAAGAGTTTGGAGGCATACCATTTTAATAAATTATCATTATTATTATAAAACCAGACAGCTCATGGGAAGCACCAATAATGAAGCTAAACTTAAAGATTTTGCTCACATAATGTGGGGAAGAAACACTGAAAAAGGGACTCAAAAAAGGGGCTGGGTATAGATGATGATGATGATGATGATGATGATGATGATGATGATGATGAGCTACAATTCAAATTCATTCAACAGATGGCGGATGGAGGGCTGGTAATTTAATTGTGCCTCTGGTTGAATAAGGCTGATTGCTAACAATTTAAAACCTGGTGGATTTTTTTGCTTTCTTATCCCCTCACTCATGTAAACATTATGATGCTATATTTTTCCGTAGTGAAATAGATTGCTCAATTGAGTTGCTATGGCAATGCAAGTTTTCACTTACATTTGCCTCCACTTCATACTGCAGTAAGATGTCTCTTGAGCCCTTTACAGCTGTCTCACACAGTCAGATTACATACACTGAGTATACTTGCAAACCTGACTCTTGTATTCAGTTCAACTAAGTTAGCATTTATTAGCATTATATCATCAGGGACTGCAGCATCCAACTGTGGGTTTTTGAGGCTACATTTACAACAGCACCGAGTATTCTAAACTTGTGTGTGTGTTTAATGAAGTTGCTGATAAAAGTGCAGGAATTCTGCTTTGTAGGCAGTGAAATTCTTGAATACTAAGAGCATGCTGACTTTCAGTCCCCAAAGAGTGACCATTCTCACAAAATGGGAAGATTAACAGCTTATGGTTCCTGGTGGAGAAGACCTAGTCTTCACTACCAGTGCTGACAGAGCAGCAGGAATTTGTTCTTCTCCTACTGTGGCTGGTGGAGTTGCACTAGTATCAAGTCAAAGACTGTTTGTTTGTTTCTAACATGAGCTGGTTTTGTTTATAGTGGCATCCAAGTAACGTCATGGAAAAATTCTCATGCCCATTTTCCAGAGGCATTACATATTTGAAAGAGAAATTAATAGATAATAGTGAGACTTGCTTCCAAGAAAACATTTCCATGGCATTAGTGTCAGGAGGCCCAAATGGAGAATTTAGACCTCTAAGTCCCTTTCACTCATTCCACAGAACCAAACTGGTGTGTGTGCGTGCATGTGTGACTAAGTGAATACTAATGGAAATCCTTGAGATTGTGGTTTCTCACACCAGAATTGCTCCTTCTCTTGAGCACCAAGGCAGTGCAAGCATTAAACCTCTTTCTGGAAAATAATACAAAGACAACTCTCCTTCACACTTTAAAATATCCAGAGAACATTGTGGTGCTATTGCTGCAGTGAGTTGGCTTCCACTGTCCACATATGCAGGGCATATAGGGATAGGTTGCACACTTTATAAATATATGTGAGAAGAAGGTATGAGACTGCCTTCTGACTCTATCATTAACTTCTTAATGAAGGAAGAACAAAATGATTCCATGTCTCTGGGCAAGACAGGAATTATCCTTCAGTATCTAGCTATTAAAAGGGGCGTGGTGGCTCAGCGGGTAAGACACCAGGCTTGTCTGATCGGAAGATCGCAAGTTCGGAGGTTCGAATCCCTAGTCCTGCGTGACAGAGTGAGCTCCCACACTCGCCCCAGCTCTTGCCAACCTAGCAATTCAAAAGCATGCAAATGCAAGTAGATGAATAGGTACCACTTTGGTGGGATGGTAACAGTGTTCCGTGCGCGTCATGCCGGCCACATGACCGTGGAAGCGTCTTTGGACAATGCTGGCTCTTCGGCTAACAAACGGAGATGAGCACCGGCCCCTAAAGTTGGACACAACTGCACAAATGTGCGGGAGGAACCTTTACCTTTACTATCTAGCTATTACATATAAAGGTAATGTATGAAGTGGTCCAAAGCATGTCATTTCTCCCCAACTTCCAAAAAACAAAACAAAACAAAAACCAACCAAATAAAAAAAACACCTTAGTTGCACAAGATTTATTGAAATTGCATTTGGAAGAATGTTTTAATAATTGAATAAAATTGTTTGCTAATCTTCATCAACTAAAATATATACACCTATGTTTAGGCTACAATTCTATGTACCCTGGGAGGGGATCCAAGGGCAATGATTACATTGGATCTCAGAGAGCAGAAAGAAGGACTTCCTTCCAATTATGCATCTGACCTCAACCCCATGCCCCTTTGTCTCCCATACTAGGCTGATTATTATCCAATGCTGGAACTTTGCCACCATGCTGGGTAGGAAAAAGGCATGTTAGGCTCTGCCAAGAGATACAATGAGCTATAGCTTTTCTGGATTTTCAAACTAAACAGCTCAATGTCAGTCCTGAAGTTGATGTGGATTATTTCTCTCTGACTGAAATTAGTGGGATAGGTTTAGTGAGAGAGCTGAAAACTATTAAACATACAAAGGTGACAATTATTTGGGATGGTAATATGTCCTGAGATGCTTGCACATATAATTATAGTGAATTCTCTTCAGATTTTTTATTATACCATGCTTTTAAGTAATTAATATCACTATATCATTCTTAACTTGCTTCCTTTCCAAATTCCTACTGTTAAACCTCCTGATGGTAGTTCCCAGCTTATCCCAGCTTATCCTCCATTTCTTCCTTTCCATTATGTCACATTCTCTCTAACATCTTAAATACATGTTCTGCTCCACCAGTTGCAATGGACTCTCCTCCCAAACTATGTTCCATTGACTGTTTGGAATCTCAGCTGATTTCAGTCAAAGGGGTTAACCCTTTCTTGATTCCGGAACATAATTCCCATGCTTATATCCATCAAGCAATGTGTAACCACATTCTCACACAGAATGTAATCTAACCCTCTCTTTCTTGTTCATACAGCTTATTTGTTTTTCATAACAGCATAAACATGACAAAAATATTTGTTGTTTTTTTATTACTACAATCATCTTATTATCATTTCTTGTGCTTTACTGCTATTACTACTTACATAATCTGCAGGTGCTATTTGATAAAGATATTTGTTGTTGTATCCATCACCTGCTTCTCAATGCATCTCAGTCTAGAGAGAGCAAAAGTCAACAATACTTGAAGCACATTTAAAATTATTGATAAATTAAGCACGTGCTTCACTTTATCTATCTGAAAATTGATGAGACTTAAATATGCTTAGCTTTGGCTGGATTGAGGCCAAAGTTTGGAACATCAGACGAACACTTTTCAATATCTTCTTAATGATGATTAATTTCTTTGATATTCATTCTAGTAGCAGTAATCATGATGAATTCATTTAGCACAAATGCAGACAGAGCATTTCAATTCCTTTGGCATTTCAGGGGAACCCATTTTAAATGAATAATTGGAGAATAATGAATAATAGAATGGAAAGAAGTTAGCATGTTAGCCATAAATTGTACAGTAAAATAGCATAGTCTAGAGCACTTCAGTATAATATAATATCAATGAATGGTAGATCCACCCAGATGCAAATATAGTATGAATCTATAGAACTGTTATGCAGTCAAATACAATATTCTTTTAATTACAACTTCCCCCTCTGTTTTGATATTTCCAATGAGTTCCAGTTGCATAATAGACGAATAAATAGTGGTCCCCATGTGATTAATAGGCGCAGTATTGGATTTCAGGCAAAGGCTGGAGACCCATCTCTTTGGGAAGCTGGACTAGCTGTAGTGACCCACACTAATTAAGTCATATTTTATCCCCTTGAAAGGAAGAGAATTAAGTGAGACTAAATTTGTCTGGATCATGCCCCATGTTTCTAATTTTAAAAATTATTCCATTACAAATTTCAGCATGAAAACTGAAGTATCTAGAAATTAGCCAGAAGCTCTTTATTTTAAAATGAAAAAGTGACACATGTGTTTGGTAGACCCCACATTCTTATTATAGCATAGTAAGTGAAACTACAACTTCTTTTGTATATGTAAATCTTCAATATAAGTCATAAAACAAGCTCAAGAACTTCATATGTCAGCTACCATGTGAGTTATACACTTAAAGCACAGAAAAATGGTTTAGAAAATGAGTTATTGGCATTGGCATAGTAAAAGCAGGCACTCATGCCAAATGAATTACATAAAGAGCAATAAAGGAGATGTTGGAAGGTACCACCCTCAAGAATGACCATGAAGGTCATTTTCAAAATCACCTATTGCTTCTCGGCATTGCTTGGGTTATTTCCAGGAAACCTTTACATCTCTGAAAGTAATAAACCAATGTGGCTATGCTATAAACTAAAATGACAGTAGGAAGCTATGTACTAAATATGTACTAACAATAGAGTCCATGTTTCCTGAGGAAAGTATTTTCAGAGAATAAAAACCTCCAAAAAGACCAAAACCCCAAATCACCAAAGTAATGGAAAGGAGTGGTGATACTAAGCATAGAATAGAAGCAGCAGACTATCTTTAGAATTCTGTACGTTAAATTACAACAAATAAGTGTGCTCAGAAATACATTGTAAATAAAACTGAGTAAGTGTAAAATAATCATAATGGTACAGCAATCCAAATATAAACTATAACATCTTTGCAACATGTAATCCATGAAAAACAATATTCTACTGCTGGTGGAGGTTTAGTAGCACAAGGCCTTGCTTTCATCTTGGTGTATAACCCTAATAGGATCCATCCACCTACTTTTACTTTGTTTCCTTATGCATAATTGATCACACACTGATTCCAGTAATTCATTATCTGAATGTTGGGTGATCAACTATAATCACTGGGAAAATTTAGATTATACTGTCACAATATCTTTAGAGATATGGAACAATTAAACTTTTCTGTTCTTACTCTGCTGCTGTATATACTCCTAACAGGTAAGTGAGTGGGGAAAAGCATGTGAATGAGGTTGGAAAACCCTTGGCTTGAATAGATAGATATTTTATTCCAGTCTAAGACTAGGGATGTAAAAACACAACATTTCAAACATAACAACATAATAAAATACAAAAAGGAAATTGTACAAAATACAGTAAAATACTGGAGCAGAATTGGACTTAAACGTATGCTTCAACCTTTATATCACCAGGTATACCTTTTGTTTTGTAATAACCATGGTCCCAGAAAGAAAGGAAAAAAACATTGTATTAAGTACAGTCTGTATTTGAATCAGAGGAAAATGGCATAAAATGTGTCTGATCTACTAGGCAATTTCTTAAAATAGGTGCTGTTATTAGTAGTTGTCGGGACTCCTTATAAAAGGAACATTACGATAAAATGTGTGCTACTGATTTGACAGACCCCAAAAGACAAGGGCATAGCCATTCTGAATGTGGGTCACTTGAATATCTGCCTGGCATAATTGCAGAAAGTAGAACATGTAGTAGGATTGGAGAAAACACATAGTGGTACCTTGGGAAGGTGACTGAAAAGGTAAGAAGTAGTGGCAGAGATTTTCATCAAATTCCCAACAGCACAACATCAGGCCATTTTGTTGACATGGAATTGCTTATTGGTCTCCCAAATTCTGTTATATAACTTCATATTCTTCCGATGAATGATAAAGGAAATTATGAGAAGCCATATTCCTTTTATTTTGTTTCCAGAGAGCTTATCTTCCTGGAATGATGTTGATCAGGTGGTGGTGGGGGGAGGAGTAAGCCTGTTAGGCAATATAACATTTTAGCCAATAAATGCATCTACTTTGTTAAAACTGGGCTTCTAGGGAAATAAGATGGCTTTGGTGCATAATGTGGCATTATGTTTTGGGACAAAACAAGGAGTCACAGAATTTATCTTCAGAAATTTAGACTGATTTTTTATAGGCTCAGGTCTTTGTCCAAATAAAAGCTATCAGTATTCCTCTGAAAGACTTAAGGGGCCCAGGACATAAATGGGACTTCTATTAAACAGAAAAGTTTAAAGTGGCAGATGATGACCTCTGGCCATTTACTGTGGAGAGAAGGACCAGTGTAAAGTAAGGAATTTGAGTACTGGTTTATAAGTGGGGGGGATTTGGGTTTTCAAGTGTCTTGATTACAGAATTTAAATAAAAGTTAACTAAAAAGGAGCCAATATGCAGCCCTCATTCATTCCCTTATTTTGAGGAATATTTTGGAAAAACATTCTTGGGCACAGCAATAGGCCTTAAGATGAGGATTTCATGCAGTTTTCATATCAAGAGGTATATTCTGAGATTTATTGATGAGGTCTCCAATTTTTTCCCCAGAGCCAATCTTGTGGTACTGAATAAAACACAGATTTTAAGGCCAATAAAAGCAGTATGTAAAACCCCACAAAGTTTGGCACCATTTTTTTTGTGCCAGATGTTGGAGTACCATGCAATGGTCAATTGTTGACCTGCCAGTTTCATAATGATCCTATTTATCTACAAGATCTCCATTGGTCTCCATTCATTCCCAACATAAACAAAGATTTTTTTGAATATGATGTGTCTGGCCTAGAATGAATGAATGAATGAATGAATGAATGAATGAATGAATGAATGAATGAATGAATGAATGAAAAATAATTGACAGAGTATGGTCTTCTAGAATCACTAAAGAGAAGTTGATGGCAGTAAAAAGACTATTAGGGTTGATACCCTTTGATCAATATTAATTCAAGTAGCCCAGAGGGAATGTAGCTTCCTCTTGCTGCTTTATCTTTTTTTGTCCCTGTCCTTAGTCTTTGCTTTTGTTTTAAATTTCTATAGTAATAACTAGTAGCTGGGCTAGAAGATTCAACTGTGAGAGAGGATACAGCAGAATTTATATCCGCTTCTGAAACTACAGGAACTTGGAAATGCAATTCCAAGGTAACTAATGAGATACAACAGGCTAGCCAGGGCCCCCTCTTTTTTTCCTTTTTAGCTGCAGTCTGCCAGAAGGAGACCTGGCCATTTGACTTGGCAACCTGAATAAAGTTTGGATCACTCTTCTTTTTTGGCATCAATTTTCTCTCCCTGCTCCACCCATACATACCCCCTGGCTGGATTGGAGACAGTTAGGAATTGAGATTCCTCTCCTTATGGCACGTCATCCCATTGCTTTTGACAGGCATGAGAAACACAACTATAGAACCAAATTTAGTCTTTATTCAAAATCAATCTTCTGTCAAGAACAATCTGTCCCTCATCTATCCCTCTTGTATCCAGACTTAAATGATTGTCTTATATTCAAAAGTCACTTTGTGCAGCTCTCTTTAGCTGAACTGTTAGATTAGCAGTTTGTTGTTTATTCGTTCAGTCGCTTCCAGCTCTTTCTGACTTCATGGACCAGCCCACGCCAAAGCTTCCTGTCGGCCGTCACCATCCCCAGCTCCCCCACGATCAAGTCCGTCACCTCCAGAATATCATCCATCTAACTTGCTCTTGGTCAGAGCCTCTTCCTTTTGCCTTCCACTTTCCCTAGCATCAGCATCTTCTCCAGGGTATCCTGTCTTCTCATTATGTGGCCAAAGTACTTCAGTTTTGCCTTTAATATCATTCCCTCAAGTGAGCAGTCTGGCTTTATTTCCTGGAGTATGGATTGGTTTGATCTTCTTGCAGTCCAAGGCACTCTCAGAATTTTCCTCCAACACCACAATTCAAAAGCATCTATCTTCCTTCGCTCAGCCTTCCTTATGGTCCAGCTCTCACAGCCATAGGTTACTACAGGGAATACCATTGCTTTAACTACTCAGACCTTTGTTGTCAGTGTGATGTCTCTGCTCTTAACTATTTTATCGAGATTTGTCATTGCTCTCCTCCCAAGAAGTAAACGTCCTCTGATTTCCTGTCTGCAGTCAGCATCTGCAGTAATCTTTGCGCCTAGAAATACAAAGTCTGTCACTGCCTCCACGTTTTCTCCCTCTATTTGCCAGTTATCAATCAAGCTGGTTGCCATAATCTTGGGGTTTTTTTGAGGTTTAACTGCAACCCAGCTTTTGCACTTTCTCCTTTCACCTTTGTCAGAAGGCTCCTCAGCTCCTCCTCACTTTCAGCCATCAAAGTGGTATCACCTGCATATCTGAGATTGTTAATGTTTCTTCCAGCGATTTTAACTCCAGCCTTGGATTCCGTGGTCTGTTCTTACCATTGTTACTTGGTCGTTATACAGATTCCGCATGAGGCAGACAAGATGACTTTCCACAATTTGTTATGATCCACACAGTCAAAGGCTTTAGAATAGCCAATAAAACAGAAATAGATGTTTTTCTGAAACTCCCTGACTTTCTCCATTATCCAGCAGATATTGGCAATTTGGTTTCTAGTTCCTCTGCCTTTTCTAAACCCAGCTTGTACATCTGGGAATTCTCGCTCCATGAATTGCTGGAGTCTACCTTGCAGGATCTTGAGCATTACCTTACTGGCATGTGAAATAAGTGCCACTGTTCAATAGTTTGAACATTCTTTAGTGTTTCCATTTTCTGGTATGGGGATATAAGTTGATTTTTTCCAATCTGACGGCCATTCTAGTGTTTTCCAAATTTGCTGGCATATGGCATGCATCACCTTGACAGCATCATCTTGCAAGATTTTAAACAGTTCAGCTGGGATACCATCATCTCCTGCTGCCTTTTTATTAGCAATGCTTCTTAAGGCCCATTCAACCTCACTCTTCAGGATGTCTGGCTCTAACTCACTGACAACACCATCAAATTTATCCCCGATATTATTATCCTTCCTATACAGATCTTCCATATATTCTTGCCACCTTTCCTTGATCTCTTCTGCTTCTGTTAGGTCCTTGCCATCATTGTTTTTGATCATACCCATTTTTGCCTGGAATTTACCTCCAATGTTTCTAATTTTCTGGAAGAGGTCTCTTGTCCTTCCTATTCTATTGTCTTCTTCCACTTCCATGCATTGCTTGTTTAAAAATAATTCCTTATCTCTTCTGGCTAACCTCTGGAATTTTGCATTTAATTGGGCATATCTCCCCCTATCACTGTTGCCTTTTGCTTTCCTTCTTTCTTGGGCTACTTCCAGTGTCTCAGCAGACAGCCATCTTGCCTTCTTGGCATTTTTTGTTGCCGCCTCCTGAACAATGTTGAGAACTTCTGTCCATAGTTCTTCCGGGATCCTATCTACTAAATCTAGTCCCTTAAATCTATTCTTCACCTCCACTGCATATTCCTTAGGAATATTAGTGAGCTCATATCTAACTGATCTGTGGGTCTTCCCTATTCTCTTTAGTCTGATTCTAAATTGTGCAATAAGAATTTCATGATCTGAACTACAGTCAGCTCCAGGTCTTGTTTTTACTGACTGTATAGATGTCTGCCACCTTTGGCTGGAAAGGATGTAGTCAATCTGATTTCGGTGTTGACCATCTGGTGAAGTCCATGTATAAAGTCGTCTTTTAGGTTGTTGGAAGAGAGTGTTTGTTATGCACAGTGAGTTGTCTTGGCAAAATTCTATCAGCCTATGTCCTGCTTCATTTTGTTCTCCCAGACCATGCTTACCTGTAATTCCAGGTGTTGTTTGACTACCCACCTTAGCATTCCAGTCTCCTGTTATGAAAATAACATCTCTTTTTGGCATGTTATCCAGTAGGTGCTTCAGATCCTCATAGAACTGATCTACTTCTGCTTCTTCAGCATCTGTGGTTGGGGTGTATATTTGGATCACTGTGATGTTAAATAGCTTCCCCTGAATTCGAATTGAGATCATTCTATCATTTTTTGGATTGTATCCAAGCACTGCTTTAGCCACTTTATTATTAATTATGAAGGCTACTCCATTTCTTCTGTGGTCCTCTTGTCCACAGTAGTAGATCTGGTGGTCATCTGATGTGAAGTGGCCCATTCCAGTCCATTTAAGTTCACTGACACCGAAAATGTCTATATTTAAACTTGCCATCTCACCAATAACCACATCCAACTTGCCCTGGCTCATAGATTTTACATTCCAGGTTCCTATGGTGTGTTGATCTTTAGAACATCGGATTCGTCGTTCACCACCAGCACCATCGGCTGCTAGCCATCCTTTCGGCTTTGAGCTAGCTTCATCATCACATCTGGGGCTAGTTGAACTTATCCTCTGTTCCTCCCCAGTAGCATTTTGACCATCTTCCGACCTGGGAGTCCCTGTCCTTTTCCAACCGAGGAGTGACACACATTGGATTAAATTCAATGATTTATTTACAATTACAATTCTGATATTGACCCCTTGATGACAGGCCCTCCACAGTCCAGGTTACATCTTGTTCTTGGATTGATGGCATGCAGCGAGACTGCGCATAGGTGGCGACTGGCAGATCTGGAACACGGGTTCTGGGACCACTAAGCAGGAAACACGAGTAGCAAGACTCAGCAGGACTGACACACTTAATTACCCAGAGGATGTGGCAATTGGCTGCAGCGACGCTGCAAAGAAGTTCCGGCCAGGAGACTTGTCAAAAGATGGCAATGCAGAGTTAGGTGGCGGGCTGGAGAGAATAGGCTGGATTGGAGGCTGTGGCAGCTGGAACAAGCACTGGAAGGCAGGATCTCCTGATGATTGGAAAGGTAAGGCAGGCTCAGGAACGTCAGCAGGCTGAGCAGGGTTGGGGAGACAGGTTTGGGTTGCGGCAGCTGGTGGAGGACGTACGGGACAGAAGGTTTCACTTGCAGCGGCAGGTGGAGAAAGTGAAGGATGGATAGGCAAGAGCTGGAAGGTAATCGCTGGCTCTGATTCCACCAAGACTTGAGCTGCAGGCAAAGAACGAGGTCTTGAACCTGAGGCTGACAAACGGTTGATTCCGACATCCCGTTCCTCCTTTTTTCATCCTTTTATTCTTTTTTCTTCCCACCGTTTGGAGATAGCAGCCAATGAGCTTTCTTTCTTTTTGGCACTCTTTTCAACTGTCGAACTGAGCTCTGTAGCAATTTTCCCGCTGTTGCTGCAGAGCTCAGACTGCATTCTAACAGTCCCATCTTCCGATGGTATACCGACATATCTCTGGTTGTACTGATCCATTTAGTTTTCATGGCAAGAATACTGGGGTGGGTTGCCATTGCCTTCCCCAGGGATCGTATTTAGTCTGACCTCTCTGCCATGACCTTCCTGTCTTGGGTGTCCCTTCACGGTTTAGCTCATGGCGTATTTGAGGTTCTCATGCTCCAGCACCACGACAAGGTAACGGTGTCCTTTGCTGGAGAGATTAGCAGTTACACATATCTTTAAAGTGTGTACTGTCAAACTTCCTTTGGACTTCAATTTTCTTAAAGTCACAGAGTTTATAAGAAATGTTTTTGTCTCTTTTTACTAAGATACAAACTTAGTTCAACAGGCAAAAATATTGTTAAAAGTTTAAAAAGTCAGCTTAGCATTGCATAGCATTCACACATTCAAATCACTAATACATTTCTACACTCAGAACTTAATTTCTACTTAGCAGTTCATGACTCATTACAATGCTGATTCAAGTGGAGAAGTTCTCCTACCATTATTGTACATTTCATTAATAAGTAGAATTGAATGTATGGGACATTTACCTGAAATAAACCAGAAATGAACACATACTCACAAACTGCTGCCACCAGCACCACCAGAAATGTAGCATTTCCAAATGATTACTTTCCATTGCTCAGTTATTATACAAACTGCTGGCGTGAAATTTGTTCAAGCGTGGGCTACTCATGTCATACCTCAGGGGTGTACAACATTTCCCAGGCTGTAAGCTGCACTTGGTTTTTGAGGAAAAAAAACAGGCCACACTCCAAAAATCAGTGGTCAAAGACGAGTAATATACTCAAGCAGGTTTCATTTCATTTTTGTTTATTTAAAATGAACCAGAGCTATTATGCTTACTATCCCCTTGTGCATTTAATAATTTTCTCCTCCTATCTTATAATTTATAATTTGTGACAACTTCTGAAGGCCACACCTTCAGGACTTCAGGAGCCACATCTGATCCTAGTACCTCAGTCTGGGCCTAGTTTGTGGGCCCATCATATATAGTTGTCTGCAGGGGCTTTGGATCTACCCACAAACTGCACTTTACACTGCCTACACATGGACAAGCCTCCCCTGAATCTGGGGAGAGAGTTGCAGGGGTTAGTTCTGTTGCCACATTCAACTACTTTTTAAACTGAAATTAAAAGTTCTCAATCATTATTGAGAAAACAAGTGAAAACACACCTCACCCAATTATTGACCTGCAAAATCATTCTCTAAAGTACAGTATTCAGCTTATCCAGATATTCTCCTGGATGTATATGTGACTGTGAGAGTATTCAACAAATATTTGGTCTTTTCATCAGCATCTGATATCCAAAGTTCAACAGCAGCAGTCAACATTTGATGGTATCTGACCTATTAGCGTCAAGCATTTGACTGTCTTGACAGCTGACATACAGTGGCCACCAATTTTTCCATTTCCAACAGATGATTTTCAGTAGCATTGTTCTAATATGAATAGATAAAATTGCCACAAACATTTTAAACTCATGCAAAGTTTAGATTCTGAAATTTAAAAAGTAAAACTTCAAATGCAATTTTTATTTATTTTCTATTTCCTTAAAAAATGCAATTGTTGACATGCATGGATTTGTCGTAGTAGGGGCGTGGTGGTTCAGTGGGTAAGACGCCAGGCTTGTCAATCGCAAGTTCGGAGGTTCGAATCCCTAGCCCCGCGTGATGGAGTGAGCTCCCGCACTAGCCCCAGCTCTTTCCAACCTAGCAATTCGAAAGCATGCAAATGCAAGTAGATGATAGGTACCACTTCAGTGGATAGGTAACAGCGTTCCGCACGCATCATGCGGCCACATGACCGTGGAAGCGTCTTCGGACAACGCTGGCTCTTCAGCTAACAAACAGAGATGAGCACTGGCCCCTAGAGTCGGACACGACTGCACAAATGTGCGGGGGGAACCTTTACCTTTACTATGGATTTGGCAAGTTACAAACTTTCCTGAAATGTTTCTCTTTTAGACCAGCAAAACCTTATACAAACCAGGTTTTTGACTGACTTTAACCTGCAACATATTTATGGTGACACTTTTCATAACAAAGCTTGAACACAGTCATAGAGCACTTTGTCTTAAGCTGACAAAAAGATAACTAATGTGACTCATTTCAATAGAAACTTAAAACGTCTATTTCAGAAGGGTATCTCAAGATTAATGGTATTTTTGTGCTATTGTAATTCTCCTGCACAAAAAAGAAAAAGTGCTATAAGATCCACTCAGTTTTAATGTTACCATGGCAATGAGATGCTTGCTATTTTATTGAATGCTATGTCTAAAGTTTATTCCCAGATCAAGGAACCAAAATGCAGTGAGCATTAGCTTTTTCTGTCCTGGAACCAATAGATTGCTTGGTAGATATGATGCTTAATTAGCTTTCATCACCTCCAAATCCATATAATGTGATTTTAATGCTCTTTCTCTCATTCTCTCTCACACACATACATATATGCAGATTTCAGGGCACACATTTGGAATTTGCTTTGTGTTTATATTGAAAAAGGGCTGAAACACAACCTAACAGCTATTTTATTCATCCCTGACACGTGCAGCAGAGGAACTACCTCATCTATTTGAATATTAAAGAAAATCTAAAAGAGAAAGACAAATTTCCACTAACTACAGGCAGTCTATTAAATGATTTAATGAAGTATTTCCAGAGCCTGCCTTTTCCATAAAAAAAAAAAATCACATTTGCAAATGGATAAGTTGATTTTTGTTCTTCTTCCTAATTCTGGGTTGGGAAGCAATGCTTGTTCATGAGAATGAGGGTAAAATTAAAGATCCTAATGTAGAGGGAAAAGGAAGAAAATACTACTAACCTACCCTTTTTTGGAGAAAAAGAACTATGCAGAATGTAACAACAATTATTTTGGGAGTCTCTTTTCACATAGCTCTTGAACTAAACAGGCAATTTGTATGCCATTGAACCATCAGTTTCGAGTTTTAATCTCATATTCCATCTGTTTTTACATTAACTAGTAAAAGCAGACAGTAAATTAGTTCTAATCTTTTCTTAGGGCCAGGATTTTCTGGGAGTGTCATTATCAAGTAGATGGAAAAATAATTAAGGTTGAATTAGAAGAACACCTTAAAAATTGCATTTTAAGCCCACTTCATCCATTACTTTTATTGTACGATTCTTGCTACAAAGCCATATCTTTATGGATGACCTTCACACCATCACACAATACTGATACCAATACAGGTAGTCCTCATTTAGCAACCACAATTGGGATCCACAACTCGGTTGTTAAGCAAAGTGGTCACTAAGTGAAACACTACAGTGCTTGTGATCTTACTTCAGCTTTCCTTTGCTTTACACACCTGTGAAAGTTGTAAATGCGAGGATTGGTCGTAAGATTACTGTTTCATCACCATTATAACAGTGAACAGTTGCTAAATGAGGCAGTCGCTAAATGAGGACTACCTGTATCAAGATGTTTTATAATTGCATGGATATAAGAGTTAATAAAATTGACTTCCTAAGAGAGGTTGGGTGGGAGGGTATATTCAAATGAGAGTTACCCCCATCATCCTTGTCAGTCTGGACTGTTTAGAACTGCATAGCTTGGAATTCATTTTCTGTGGTGGCTGGGATTTGGAGAAATACTGCTCCATGAAATCTGAAGAAGTTGGAGGATTGATATATTTGATTAAGGATATGCATGAGTTCAAAGATGCCCATATTTTATCAACATACATCCTGCTGTGGGACAACAACTTTGGTAGGGCAGAAGCATTATACATTGGAATGGCCTTGGATCCAGTGCATAGAGCTACAACTACTAACATCTTCATTATTATGAAGGCTGCCATCTTGCCCAAGACAATGGGACAACTCTCACTCACAAAGCAAGTCATACATTATCAGGCATATGGGTAATTCAATTGTAGTGCACTCCACCAAGGCTGAAATATCTTTAGCATCCTGCAGGAGCAAATTTAAAATTGTATGCCTCCTAGCTCATTTCCTCAGGCCCTTAACTATTTTACTGAAAGTTGCTTATGCTGTTTAATGGTGGTCTATCCCTAGATGGCATCAGAGACAGGAAAAGAAGCCAATGATTTTTTAAAGTTCTTTGGTCTGATTTCCTTTATTCCTAGGTTATATAAAGAAATGTGAACTTGAAGAGCATGCCCAGCACCTTATCAATTCATGTAAACAAGCTTGTGCACACTGAAAAAAAGCCTCCAGACCATGAAGCTGTAAAAAGTATATCACTGAAGACAGTATATCTAAACCACATCTCCTTGATGAAAAATGTGCTACCTTACCTCAACAACCCTTTTGATTCAATCAGTAATCATTTGTGGGCAGTCTCTCCCTATCTATACCATAGTAACTCTTCATAATTCCATACAGTAAGGAGTGTGCATAAGATACATACAACTTGAGACAGTGAGATGGAAAAGTATGTGCTATGCCAGACTTCTCTGACATCTCTATTTATTGATCTGATTGTCTTAGAGTAGGCTAAGACTGGTGCAGCCTCAGGGCTGAAAGCATGCCAGGTTTCCAGATCAAAGGTTTTGCTTTCTCCTCACATAGGTGCCAAGGCCATGGCTTACTTCCAAGAGAAAGTGCCTGCAGCAATGTCAGCTAATTACAGGTTATGTTCTGCTGTTTCCAAACAGGGTGAAAGTGACAGAAGTTTAACTGTGAATAATTATACACTTGAATAAGTATGTGATTAGCCCTATTTGTTGTGGTTAGAACTAGAGTGACAGGACAAGAATGGAGTGATTGCATTATTTACAGCTTAATTGTAGACAAGTAATTACTTTTGTAAGCTGGTGTGGTTAGGTCATAGAATTCACACATAAGAATGGAATATGAGTTTAACAAGAACTTCAGAGAGTTATTTTTCTAAAACATTGACTGAAAAGATGTGATTTTTTTACCCATTTAAATTTGATTATAAAGAGATTTTCTCAAATTAAATGCCTGGTAGTATTTATTGTCCTCTTTTCTCTAAAATCAGGGATGAGCTGAAATATTTCAGAGGCAAAAGCTCCTAAAGTAATAAATCACAAATGCCACCTAGTGGTTTCCGCTTCTTAGAGAATTAATCATTTACACAGAATGAATGAATGAATGAATTACTAAATAAATTAATAAATCCCACTGCAGAGTGCAGGGAGTCCTTGGCATTGATTAACTTATTTAAATGTGTGTGAGTGTGTGGTGGAAAGGGTTGAATTGACCCTCTCTGTATCTCACTTTGCTCCCTGAAAAGTAGGTTCTATAAGGACCGCTCTACATACTGCTGGCCAGAATCTCAAGTTAGGAAGTACTCTGGAGAGTAACTTGGCCAAGTTTTAGCTAATTATTCAGGAAACCTGGAGCTAATATTTTCCATTAAGTAATGTGAATGAAAAGCATAAATAGGCAGGTATAACATTTTAATCTGAATCAGAACAGGATAATTACTGCAGGAAATTGTAAGTGGAGAAGCATGGCAAATTTTTGAGAAATGAGTCCAGGGCTTTGAGCTATACTGTATGTCTTTAATTTTTGTTTTTAATAAACTTGAGCAAGGAATATTCTTGACAAACTTCAGGCTGATAGGTTGAGGGAGAGTTGAGCCAAAAGAAGAAATGGTTGTAAGGAATAATAATGTCCCTTCATGAAGAGACTAGAGATGAAGATTGAAAATAGAGGCTTGTAGAAAGAGATAAAGACAATCAGGAACTATGATAGCTCCAACATTTCTTCTTACAGATTTGAGGATGGGAGATTGAAGACAGTGTGGTGAACAAATGGAATAACTGTCTCCATCTCATCACCCTTCCCAAAATGTTGGGATTGGAAAAATAAGACATTCTGATCACAAGATTCACTTTTCAGGATAAACCTGTCAGTCACAATCACAGACTCTAACACTCAACTTCCTCTTTCCATCATCTCCTCATAAAAGTATTGTAGAACTCTGAAAAGTATCCATAAATAATATATGGAGGGCAGTCCTGTGAACTTGAAGCCAGTGGAACATCTGAAGTATCCTTACAAAAAGAAACCCAATTATTATCTGGCTATTCACTCATTCTGAAATAGATGCGCTGAGGCGGTGTAATTGCAAACCAAAAGTAAATCTCCATTTATTTGTAACCAGATCTGATCAATATACAGTAAAGGTAATAAAACATTTTTTAATACAATACTTATTACACAAATGCCCCCTGGTCCCTACTCTTCAATAAAGTATGTAGATCCATCAGTATTTATCCATACCAATCTGTTGTAGAGAATTTCCGTATTGGGTGGGAACAGCTGTTGGATTGAAGATCAGAGGGCAAGTTAAAACTGAAATTTTGCTTCATTCTAGTATGTTCCAAATGGCTAAACTTTCTTGAATGCCCCAAGTCCTGATCTTTAATTGATATTGCTGGTGTAAGAGGAAGTACAATCAGCCAAGCTCCCTCTGGGATATGAGGAAATCCTAATCAGGTTTGATTATCAAGTTTAACCACAAATTAAGCATGCCAATGTTATTCTAAGGTCTCATCACCTCTAGCAAAAGAAGGCAAACTTTCACTATTTTTTTAAAAAAATATATTGAATCATTAATTAAACTTTGAAAGATACCCCACAGAGTAGTCTGAGAGGAATTACAAAATCACCTGAAAGCTTCCCTAGGTCATTCTTATCTAATGGGGCTCAAATAAAATACATCAACATATAAATTAATTTAGTGATATTTATTCGGATTTTTAAGGATTTTTTGGGTGGAGAACTTTTTAAGAAACCTGAAATTAGTTTGTTGTAATTGACCAAATTATACATATCCAATCTAAAGCAACCATTTCCACAATACCGTGGAGCTCCATCTGTCCAATGAATATGAAGAATAGCTCCTTTCAGGCATCAATGCTCAAGGCCTGATATCGTCAGCCGGCATTTACCAGCTTTCAGAAGAGAGACCCATTTTATTTCAGACATCTGGAGAAACTGCTAGGATGTGGTTCAAGAACATTGTCAAAAGACTGGGCTGGAAAGGACCACATTTGGCCAGAACTAAGTTATAACTTAAGTGCTGTAGATATTGTCAATCCTTCAGGGTAGGAAACAGACTCCACAAGGACTACTGGAGCTCTATTGTTGCAGATTCTAATAGCAGGAGCTTGAAAGCCTGACACCGTTTCTCTCTCCCCTTCTCTTACACCAAAGAGAATTGAAGGGGGATAATCTTGGGTTTCTTTCTCATCCCCTCCTCTTTCTCAGAGCTGAGCTGATGCCTGTATTCCATCTTCAAGGTTATCTCCTTATTCCTCTACAGATACCGAATGGGGCAGACATGCACAGTAAAGACTGGGAGTTGGCTCAGTGGGGTTCTCCATTTTCACACCTTCCAAGGAAAGCATGCAAAAGGCTGAATAGCGTAAAAATGCTCAGCCAAAAATTTATTTTGAGCACTAGAACTGGATGGAATTCATGTACAATTCATATACTATTCTACCATGCATAGGGCTATTATGCATGGTAGAATTAATAGAATGAGTATTACTCAATTATTTGAACACTTGATTATAATTCATGTTCCTCCAATCAAGGTTGCTTGGTTGTCCTTTGTGTTAAAACAGCTATGTGACATTTTAGGGTGTGTGTGTGATTTTTTTTTAAAAAAAATGGCTCCTATTCTATGAAGTCGCCCCCACCCCCCATTTATGTTTAGAGTCTAATGCCTTAAAGTTTAAGAAGGCAATTGAAACATGTCTTTCTGAAGCCTTTATGAATCCATAAGAACTTATTTTGGCATTATTTAATATAGATCTATGTTATGCTGTAGTGATATTAGGAATGTTTATATTGATTACTATATTTTATTGCTATTATTGTACATGTTATTGGTTTGTGTGTACTGCAGTTGTATAAACGCACACAGACACATTCTTCTACTATACTATAAATGATCCTGGATACCCCAGTTTATTGCTATGGTTGTTAATCACAACTGGGAGTCAGAAACCCTTGCTAATTAACTCAAAATCATTCTGAATATCTATCTATCTATCATCCATCTATCTATCTATCTATCTATCTATCTATCTATCTATCTATCTATCTATCATCTATCTATTTATCTATCTATCTATCTATCATCACCTACCTACCTACCTACCTACCTACCTACCTACCTACCATCTTTCTCTCTCATCTCTATATTGCCCAACTCCCCATGACTTATTATCTTTGGTGGACTTGCGAAAAGGCCAAAAAAAATTGGGACCAAATATGTGCTAATATTCAAAAGATCCTTAAAGTGGACTTACAAAAAAACCCAGAACTGTTTCTCTTGGGTCTGATGGAGAAGCAGCTCAAGAAACAACATGGGAATTTGCTTTTATACATGATCACAGCAGCAAGACTTTTATATGCACAGAGATGGAAAGATCCACGAATACCTTCAGTGGAGGACTGGATTATCAAACTGATGGAGCTGGCCCAAATGGCCAAGTTAACAGCGTTGATAAGAGAAAATACTGTTTCTGGATTTGTTTCTACTTGGCAACCACTTTTAGACTACTTGCTTGTGTCAGAAAAAAATGAAGTTTTGATTTTGGGTTTTAATGATTAAACAGTTTGATTTGATAGAAATAATGGTACTAAGGTCTAACTAATGGTAAGAGATTATATTTGTAAATATATTTATATCTGTATTGGAGAAGGTCAGAAGTCACTTTCTGTTTCTGTTCTCTCTCTGTTCCACACTTTTATAGTTTTTCTTTTTTCTTTAGTCCTGTATTCTATCTGTTCTATATTCTATATTTTGTATTTTAATTATATTCTGAAAATTAATAAAATTCTTTAAAAAATACATTGTGATGGTTGTCATATTTTACAGGAAATGATTCACTTGAAAATTCTTACTCACAATGCTGTGAATGTTATTTTCCTTTTCTCATTTCCCCTGCTTTTAGTAAAAAAAAGACCTCAGTCATTCAGTCAAGTATCAGATGTGTGAATGTCCTGATTCATCACAATCAGAACCATCTTGGCCAGGCAAATGGACTGGGAAATCCCACAGGCCACCAATATATGTTCAAAATCATTATGTGATTAATTAGATATAAAAATAAAATAAAAAAAATAAAAATCCATTTATGGCCAAAGAATAGTCAGAAATGAATAGTTTTCTTTATTTTTTTAAAAAATAATTCAACAGAAATGATAACAGGCCAATTAATTTGGCTATCTCTAAATGCTGCTTTTTGCATGTATTTGTTTATATGTGCTACATATATATACACAAACATGTGACAAGAAAGCAAAATCAATGACCTCCTATTTAATAGAGTGAAAGTCAGTGTTAACTTTCAGGCTAAACAAGAAACTCACTAGCTGTGTTTACTTAACCTGGCTGCTGAATTAACTTATTTTCTAGGTTTGTATGATAAGATTAAAAAATTACCCAAAGTGACTAGGGTTGCACAATATGCTAATTCATTAAAAATATTGTACAAAATAATGATTAAGGAAGTTTTGCCCATTGTTCAAATATAGTTGCTAGGTCTTTCACTCACCTAAGTGAGTGCTGCGCCAACAGTGCTGCGGGCATCTGGAATTAATTCACTGTCACCCAGCATTATCTATGGTGTTGTGTCTGTCTGTGTCCTCCTTCCATGCTGAGTTTGAAAGCCAACATTCCAATGTTTAGAAGGCTTCTGACAGGCTGGCCAGCCTAGGAGAATCAGCATTTTCATTTCCTGCAGTGCCCAAGCAGAACACACAGAAGTTCAGTGGTAAAGCATCTGCTTTGCATATACAAATCCATATACAATCTCAATCATATCCATGCGTGCCTGGATAAGACCCTTGTGTGAATCCCTGGAATGCAGCTGCTATTGGTGCTGACCATAATGAGCAAGGCAATGCTACTCTTTAACCATAGAAAAAAACTTCCAATGTTTCTACATCTCAAGGATCACAAGAAATGACCGGTGAAGCTGAGAGTCTATTGCTGAGCATGGAGGTAATCATATGTATATAAATGTACCCTTCATTCAAACATCAAAATGTAGACCTAATATCTTGAAAGTAATTGCTTACAGTATTTTGAGATGGGTCCTTTGAAATAGGCAAGGACGGTATCAGCTGATTCATAAACCCATGGGATGCTGTGGCTAGACTACTGGACTAAAACTATTCTCTGTCATGGAACTCACTGAATGACTTTGGGCCAGTCACTCTCTCTCACTTCAAACCACCCACCAGATTGTTGTAGTGGGGAGAAAATAAAAAGATTTGCTACCTTGATTTTTCAGAGAAAATATGAAATATAAATCTAATAAATAAGTTTAATGGAAACAGATTTTGTTTCTTAAAACAAACAAACAAACAAACTTTATAGTATCGTTTGGACACAACAATTATGGCTTAAAAATGTCTAGCCTAACATAATAGCTCTACATTCTGCAGACCTGCATGAGTAACAGTTTTCCACATGTATCTAATTTATAATAAAGCTCACATGAGACTCAGCTAACCTACAGATAGCCATTGTCAGTAAGAATATTATTTGCTAAAATCTGGAAATGGAATTGAACCTAGGTTGAAGTAAATAAGACAGATACATCAGATTTGGTATTCTCTCTCTCTCTCTCTCTCTCTCTCTCTCTCTCTCTCTCTCTCTCTCTCTCTCTCTGTGTGTGTGTGTGTGTGTGTGTGTGTGTGTGTAAAACTGCATAGTGGGATACATACTTCAAAATAAATAATATACATACTACTATATGCTGCTAGTCTTCTCTTATAAAGACTTTACTTTTCTATTGAAATTTAAAAAAACCAATAGAAGGTAACAAAGTGAAGTCCAATATGAGACTTCAACTGGACATTTATTGATGGATTCTATTTTCTGACCAGCAGCTCTGAGTTTGCATCATGGGAGAAATATTTTGGTTGCTCACTGCATTCAGGCTTTAACTGTAAATAATATGAAATAAAAAGCATTTTCCCCTGACCAATTTGATGTAATGTGTTTTCAAGTCAATGTATCTTTTTCATTTAGTAGACCTTGGAAATAATCACAGTAAAAACGGAAGTCTTCCTACAACTACTTCACTTGTAACTATGCCTTTTAAAGTCATTATCAGTCTAATTATCATCCATAAAGGAAAACACATGTGTTGGTAGATTTGCTTCATCTTTTAGTAGGACCCATATTCCATTTAAAGGTACACCTCTGTTTGAGGGAAGTTACAATCAAACATAAATATTTGCATTAGATCCAGAGGTTGAGTTATGTCAGAAAGTTTCTGTTACATGGAATTACACTTGCATGCAGGGGAGGTGAAAGTGGGGTCATGATAAGATGTGTATGAAATCTTTAAAGCTAGCTTCCCTATATACCCAGGTATTTTCCTACTTTTTTCTCTTCCCCTACCCTCCCTGTCTGAAACCCCCCTTTCCAGCCAGGGCCACCTTTTCTCTTCTTATTTATTTTTAGAAGGCAAGGTTGGGCAAGGTGCAGAGTGAACCTGCAATCATATCTGCCATCTCTATTTTCCCCAGTGCCTCCATAGTTTGCCCAATGTCTTCTTTGAAAATAGAGAACAAAAGAAGTTAATACTAATAAGAACAAGCATGTATTTATAATACTCCTTTTAACTATGTGCATAACAAACAACCAATTCAGAAGACAACTGAAACATCAGAATATCAAATACAATCAATAATTCCAAATCAATACACAATAAAATTACAAAAGCATAGTAACCTAATCATACCCAACAAATCTGTAGTCACCAAAACTACAAATCCAATTAAACTAGTAATCCTATACCCTAAACTTTCAATAAAACATTAAATTTAAATCTATTAAACAATAAAAATTAGAAATCTATCTGTTACCTGCCTGGCTAAGGATCAAACTTTATAGTACTGTAAAGGCCACATTCAGCTTCTTCCACTAAACTATTGACTGAAATAAATATACCTTTAAACCCTTCTTAAATATGTGAAAATTGGTTGTCTGAACAGTAAAAAGGTAAAGGTTCCCTCCGCATATTTGTGCAGTCGTGTCCGACTCTAGGGGCCGGTGCTCATCTCCGTTTGTTAGCCGAAAAGCCAGCGTTGTCTGAAGATGCTTCCGCGGTCATGTGGCTGGCATGACGTGCGCAGAACGCTGTTACCTACCCACTGAAGGTGTACCTATTAATCTACTTGCATTTGCATGCTTTTGAATTGCTAGGTTGGCAAGAGCTGGGGCTAGTGCAGGAGCTCACCCCATCACACAGGGCTAGAGATTCGAACCTCCAAACTTGCAATCTACAAGCCTGGCGTCTTACCCGCTGAGCCACCACGCCCCTTGTCTAAACAGTAGGGCTGTACAGAACTTTGGATTCAAGCCCAAAAAGGAGTTTCAGAATAATGAAGGCTACCTTAATTGTACTTCTCTGCAATTCCTTAAAGCATCTTTTCCCAAAATGTTTGCAAAGGTAGCCTGTTTTTCATCAGAACCTTTATGTATATAACAACCAAGACAGAAACCACTGAACGATCTTGAGGACAGATGAGGGGATCAGAAAGAAGGAGAATGGATTGTAGGAATCTCAGTTTAGTCCACATTGAGTCTGAGATGATGCATAGTCTTCTGTCCCAAAATGTCTATTAGACAGCTTGAGATGGATTTCCCAAACTATCATCAAGCATAGGATTGATATACTTCCATGTCATCAGTGTACTGCATATATTATTCTAAAAACCTGGGAAAGAAATCAATAAACCGGAGGAAAGAATAACATAGGAGCTAGGACTGACTCCTGGGGAATATCTATTTGAGGGGAAATACCCATTATGAGGAGTCACCAACCAAAGTAAAAAAAAGAACAAGGCCTCAAAGTGAAAGAAAGCCAAAAGAGGGCTACACAACTAATGCCCAGGGACCTCAATGAGGAGTCGGGTTTCTGAGTGTCCAAATTATTACATTTTGCAGAAGGAGCACCAGAACATATAGCAATGCTTTACTTAGGCCACTCAGATATCATTCAACAAGATAGGGCCATCTCAAGTGCAATGTCTTGCCAAGAACCACAATTAAAGGGGTCACTGAAATCAAAGTAACAAAGATGAACTGCCAGTGAGAACAGAGAAGCTTCCATAAGGAATTCCAAGAAAAAGAAAAGGAGCAGAGGAAGCTGAAAGAACAGAAGGATGAAGGAAAGATTTCAACAATGGATGAAGGATAGTTTGTGTAAGAGTTGAAGTTGGTGAGGTGGGAATCTTTGACTCTAATGCTAGAGAAAGCTATTTTGTAAACAAGAGGCAGGTGGCAGAAATCTTCTAGGCTGGGAAATGAACAGCAACAAGGCCATTTTCTTGAAAAGTTTGGAGGAAGAGAGAGAGAGAGAGAATTTAATCAATGTACCTGATACAAATGCTTCAATGAACTTGGAAAACTGCCAGTAGCAAGGGAGCAATCTATCAGGTGGGTAACAAAGGAAACATTTCAGGTTGAAAGGAAGTAAACAGGAAAGAAGGGAATGAAAAAGGGAGACAAATTGCAAGGGGAAAGAAGAAAATGTTCCTTGCTCCCTCTTCCTGGGTGATTGACTAGAATTAAAATTCTTCTAAATGAGTCAGGGAATAATATAGTGGCAGAAGAAAACAGATGGATAGAACCTAGCATTTTTACTCATATTTTCCACAGAAATACTGTCCATCGCCCTGGCAGATAGAACACCATGAATAGCATCAACAGACAGAATCGCCAGGCCCAGGAGAGACTGAAATATATAGAAAAATTGATGTGAAGATTGGGCTTAGGAGAAGATAGTAGTTAAAAACCGGTTAGTCTCATTCAGGGCTATGAAGTGCTAATTTTACTTTTCCAGGAGTCCTTCACCATTGTCTTTCTAAGCAACTGATTCTTGTCTGCATTTGACCCAAAGAAGTATTCATTTATGGTTTAGGAGGACAAGATAAGAGTGTGCTCAGATGTACAGTAGCATGTATGACCAATACATCCTTAGTAACAATGGTGAAGATAGATGTTAAATAATAAATTAAATTAAATTAAATTAAATTAAATTAAATTAAATTAAATTAAATTAAATTAAATTAAATTAAATTAAATTAAATTAATCTTTCAATTTCTATCACCGCACCATCTCCCCCATAGGGGACTCTGGGCGGTTTACAAACACAACAATTAAAACTTATAAATATAAATGAGCATAAAAACATACAAATCTATAATCATTAAAATTACTAATAAATTAAATATAAAATCCAATAGGCAATAATGATACATATTTTAAAAAGGCTCTATGGCACCAGCCATCTCCAAGAAGAAATATTCCCATTTCCATCCCAAGCGAGGCGGCAAAACCAGGTCTTTAGATTCTTCTGGAAGGACAGGAGCGATGGGGCCTGCCTCATCTCCGGGGGCAGAATGTTACAAAGGGCAGGTGCCACTGCCGAGAAGGCCCGCCTTCTGGACCCCGCCAAATGAAACTCTCTTAACGACGGGGTCCGCAGCATGCCCTCTCTGCATAATCAAGTGGGACGATTTGAAGTTATGGGGATGAGACGGTCCCTCAGGTAACCTGGTCCCATGCCATGTAGGGCTTTAAAGGTCATAACCAACACCTTGAATTGCACCCAGAAGCATACTGGCACCCAGTGCAGCTGGCGCAGCAGAGGTGTCACATGAGCCGATCTAGGGGCACCAATAACTGCACGCGCAGCTGCATTCTGGACCAGTTGAAGCTTCCAGATACTCTTCAAGGGTAGCCCCATGTAAAGCGCATTGCAGTAGTCTATATGGGAGATGACCAGGGCATGAGTGACTGTACGGAGGGACCCCTGATCCAGGAAAGGGTGTAACTGGCGCACAACATGAAGTTGCGCAAAGCCCCTTCTGGCCACGACTGCCACCTGCTCTTCAAGCAGGATTCGTGAGTCCAGAAGGACCCCCAGGTTCCGCACTGATTCCGAATGGGGTAGTCCAACCCCATTCACAACCAAAGATGATAATTTCCCGGATCCAGAAGAACCATCAATCCACAGCCACTCCATCTTACCAGGGTTCAGCTGAAGCCTGTTGTTCCCCATCCAGACCCCCACAGCCTCCAGGCACTGAGAAAGGGCGGCCACTGCAACACTTACCTCACCTGGGATGGAGATGTACAACTGTGTATCATCAGCATATTGATGATATCTCATCCCATGGTGACAGATCATCTCACCCAGCGGTTTCATGTAGATATTAAATAGGAGAGGTGAAAGAACCGAACCCTGTGGCACCCCACAAACAAGGGGGCGAGGGTTGGACCTTTCATCTCCTATTACCACCGATTGGGACCAGCCCCAGAGGAAGGGGAGGTGGGAGACAGGAAGAAAAAGGGGAGGTGGGAGACAGGACGAAAATTGTCCAATATTGTAGGGTCCAGTGACGGTTTCTTGAGTAGGGGGTGTACCAGCGCCTCCTTAAAAGCAGCCGGAAACACCCCCTTCTCCAAGGATTTATTAACCATCGCCTGGACCCAACCACATGTCACCTCCCTGGCTGCTTGCACCAGCCAGGAAGTGCAAGGGTCTAGCTGGCATGTGGTGGCCTTTACAATCCAGAGGATCCTGTCCACTTCCTTAGGCCCAACAGGATCAAACCGTTCCCAGATAACCAGGTAATGATGTTCCCTCGGCATCTCCCCAGACTCTGCTTCACGCTTGGAGTCCAGCTTAGAACGAATCTAAGCGATTTTATCCTGCAGATGCTCAGAAAATTCTTCTGCACAGCCCTGCAGGTGGGTCACAGACTCCACCTTACCTAGAAGAGATTGTGTTATCTTAAACAGGGCCGTCGGACAGCATTCTGCGGACGCAATAAGAGCGGAGAAATATTGACGTTTCGCCGCTCTTACCACCACAAGGTAGGTCTTAACAGCGACTCTAGGTTGTGTTCGGTCAGATTCAGTCTTTGTTTTTCTCCAGCGTTGCTCTAGGCGTCTCTTAACCCTCTTTAAGACCCTTAACTCCTCCGTGAACCATGGGGAGTGTCGGGTCAAATGTGGCAAGAGAGGCTGCACAGGCGCGATCCTGACCAAGGCCCCAGCCACCTCCTTATTCCAGGCTGCGGCCAGGACCTCCGCTGAACCGTGCAGTAGATCCTTGGGTATAACCCCCAGCTCCTTCTGGAACTTCATTGGGTCCATTAGTTGCCCGGGGCGGACCAATCGAATGGGTCCTGCCTCCCTGCAGAGTGGGGCGGCATAGGAGAATCTCAAGGCCACCAGGGCGTGATCTGACCATGACAGTGGGGACAGATCTAACTCTCCCTTCAGATCACTCTGCCACTGCTCCGACAATTATTCAATTATTCAATAATTAATCAACCAGAGCATCACTAGGGATAATACAGACCTCCAATATTGGCAGTCTAAATTATGGTCTGGAATTCCCTTATTTCTCAGTTGAAAATAATATGACAACGAGGAGGGAAGGGAGGGGAAAGGGAAAAATACACTTGACAGTGATCTGAAAGATTGTAATTTGGTACAGTAAATACTGTGGGAGTGTTGTGAGGTCTTAGACATTCATCCAACCATAGCCATACTCCTTTTAGAAGTGTGTGTGCAATCTAACCTTCTTCCTTCTCACAAAGTTCTCTGAAATGTTTGCCTAATTAAGATGGTGTTAATTCAGCCTTGTAAATTTGCATAACCAGTTTGGAATGCCGGATGTGAATGTTCTCTTGTCTTCTCATTGTTCAAAAAAGAAAAGAAATGACATGTGTTAGATTATGAATGACAGAAAATGGGCTTGTGGAATTAGCACTGTGCTGTTCCTGGAATTTTCAGTTTCTTTTGTTTTATTCTTTAATCCTGAAGTTCATATTCAAGGCTTTTTGTCCACAATCATTATTTCTAGTTGTCACAATGTTTGCATTTAAAAAGACAACATAGATTTAAAAAAAAACAAAGACAAAAGACAGAGAGAAGAAATTGGAACCGTTTTAATTGCTGAGCAAAAGCTAAGATGATTTCCTCAAAAAATGGCAAAAATGTTAAAATGTTGATACATTGCTGCCTGTTTAAATGTCAGCTGACACTGTTTTTGTCTGTCTTACTTTAGGACAGGGCAGCATTTTGGGGCACATATTGAAGTTTAGAGTATGCCACCCATACACTCCCAAATTCAGTGTCATGGTAGTAGGCTTAAGCATTTACAGAAGAACTGCCAGGACTATGAAAAAAGAAAAAAAAATTATCAGAAAGGAGACTGTCATCTGCTATCTCTTCCATAGGAAGCTCCTTACCACTCCTTACCACTTAGGATTACATTTGTTCATTTGTTTGTTTGTTTTTTCTGGGCAGATGGGAACACTTTCTATTTTTTTGGCAAAGTTTTTATTATTTTTTAAAACAAAGGTAAAAAACTACAAAAAAAAAACACTACAAACAAAAAAAACACTAAAAGTGTAAAAACACAAAAGAAAAGACTTTTAGAAAGGTACATACATACAGGTGACTTCCAGCTTTCAACAGCAAGAATATACAGCAATTCCCATAAACAAACCCTTCCTCTATATCAAACCATAATCTCTAATACAATTGCTCTTTCCCCTTACATTATGTATATGTATATGTATATGTATATACACATACATACATACATACATACATACATACACATACACACACACACATACATACATACACATACACACACACATACATACATACATACAAACACATACACACACACACACATATACACACACACATATATTTAAATTTCTACTTCAAACTTCCCTCCCTCTTAAAAAACAATCCGTTTAATTTTTTTTCTTTCAACTACTATTCTATATACTTCTGTCTACACAATAGGCATCAAATTATAGAAACAAATAAATTGTCTGCCTTTATAATAAACAATATTAACCCTATTAGATCTAAAAAACAGTATAAAACATTATTATATATTATCAATATCCTTTAAATTTTACAAATCTATAATCCTATAAATCCTAATCCAAACCATAAGAAAAGAAAAAAAAGAAAAAAGATCATATTAGTCTCATTATCAATCTAATTAAATATTCTTAATTTTTATAAATTGTCTGCCTTTATAATTAACAATATTAACCCTAATTATACTTAAAAACAATATAAAATATTACCAGAACTTGTCAATACCTTTTAAATCTTAGAAATAAAAAATCCTGTAAATCATGTTAACCTCATTATCAGTCCAATTAAATATTCTTAATTTTTTACCCCTCCTCAAAATATACCAGGGCATTTAAATATTTCACCATTACACCAAAAGCATTTTTTTTACAAAGATCCAACAGCCCAACAACTCCCAAAGATCAAACTTTCCAGCGAGAGAGAAAAAAAACTCCCACATAACATACTCTTCTTTCCCATAACATTGATTGAAATAATCATAACATTTCCCCAGCTTGGCAGTTCCTTGTGCAATCTTAAGGTTAAACAATTGTTTTAACCCCATAAACACAAATCCAGAGTTTTCAGCTGAGAATATTTCATCTCCCTCACAGCAGTAAAATCGCCATCTTTTCCAACGTCGTCTTCTTCTTCCATTATAGTATTTTCATATAGTTGTTTCATTTTAGCTAGAATCTCATCTCGAATGTCTGAAACAGTCTGTATAATAATTTGATAACCCTTTGAAAAAATATCTTCTTGCTGACAACGTAATTCTCTGAAATCTTCTTTAAAAACTTCCATTGTTCAAACAGTAAATTATAGCACACTCTAAAGAGTTAACTACAGCTCTCAATATTACTCAGATGGGGAAAAAAGCAAACTTTTTTTTATATATATAGTTAAACATCTCCAAAAATAAGTATATTCACCAAGAGATTCTGTTTTTTCTTACTATAAAAAGCTTCTCTTAAGGTACAAAACTTAAAAAACAAATTGGGTGCTTAAGAAATGGGAAGGCAAGACTTATTTCCCCTTGAAGGGGGTGCATACATGGGTCAGAAAGAGATGGAATCCCAGCCTCCCAATGTAGTCTTACCGCTCAGTCGCAGACGCTGTCTACCATCTCCTGGCTACAACTCACCGTCTGGAGGACAGATGGGTCAATTCTCAGCGTTTTTCTTAATCCGGAAAAACACTTGGGGCTACAGAAAAACCTGCCTGTGCCCAAAACTGCCACGCTGCCAGCTCTGCCCATGGAGCTCATAGGCAAAGTTGTTCAGTCCGCCATTTCCCACAGGAAGCCTCGGCGGATGGGAACACTTTCAAAGAAAGCAGTGGGCTGCAGCTTATTAACATTTTTAAAGCTGTTATTATCTAACGTACCTACAGATCTGATCAGATCTTATTTTATCTGATCTTATTTTATATGGCATTAGCAGCATTCTTAGAAATAAGGCGGCGGCTGCCATTTCATTTTACAGCATGAAAGGTTCCAATTTATTTATTAATTTAAAAAAATGAAAATTCTAATGAAAATTAGGTGGGGCTGGGAACCTAGAAAATCTAAGGGAGAAATTGGTAGTTATGGACACCAAGGTGTTTATTCTGTTGTAATTATTTCCCCCCCACTTTGAATTGCTTCATTTTTCCAGTTCAATCATCACAACACTTATGCAACCAACTTGGCAAATCCCATCTTTTTAAATATATAATCTCCTCTTGCAATCAACTAAAGATCTCTGAAGCATGAACTGCAATACCACTCACCAAGGGATGTAAGTAATTATATTACACCAAATTTGTGCAGTGAAATTTTTACTGCATGATTTTCCTTTTGTAGCCTCTCTATATCTGAAAAAGCAAGACACATCTGACAGACAAACATCAGCAAGAAAAAAAACCCAACCACTAAAGAAGGAATTTTGGCTTAGATGTCTCTGCTAATGCTTCAGCTAGATTTCTAATTAAATCTTTTGGGAATGAGCTGGGAATGTGATTTTTTAACTGGAAAATAATAATAATAATAAATAAATAAATAAATAAATAAATAAATAAATAAATAAATAAATAAATAAATCCATACTTTCTCTTGCAGTAGCAACTGATACAACCAAGAGAGATATCTGGTAAGCTTGGATATTTCAAAGTTCCAAAGAGAATCGTAACCTTTTTCAGATGTTTGCACCACATCGTCAAAACGAAGAACAGACGTGTTTATGCTGGCTTCACCAGCAAGATGAATGTCCCAACCAATAGGTCTGAAGGGGGAACATATCTATGTCCATCTGTGTTTAGCTTCCTCCTTACAGTGGCTCCTCCCTTAAGTATGTTCTTCATAGACAGGCCTGGACTATGTAGTGTTCTCTTTTTGATATATCATCAAATGTAAGGAAATTGGGATGCAGATGGATCCAGTAAAAAATAGAGGCTAGTCCGGCACTCCACTCCCTGCATTAATAAAAGATTATAATATATATTACTACAATATAATATAATATATAAATATTGTAAGGGATATTTATTATTGGCAGAGTATGATCTAATCATTGATCAAATTAAAATGATTTAAGTTGATCGATAGAATGTCACATTTCCTTTTAATTCCAAGGCTACTGTTGCAATCATCAGTGCATCTTTCCATAATTTCCAGGATGAATTATAATGTAATGTGTGCTATAATTGTCAACACATGACTAATACAGAGATTAACTGTGGCATATAAAAATATGGTGTGAAAACATTCCTTTACCATGAAAATGCTTATTGATAGATTTATTCCCCAAACATTGTGTACCTGCAAAGAGAGGATATTACAAACAGTAAAATCACTGTTTGACCCTGCTTAATATTTTCTCCACTACAAAAGCATAGCATTGATTAATTATCAACATATTATTCTCAATCAACCCTTTATTTTATTAATTTGCCCCATTATGAGGTAAATGGACAAATACTGGAAAAAGGGATTTTGTTTGGTTTCTACTAATTCAGAAGTTACATAGCGTTATGTGATTTATTTTATCATGTATTGATTAAATCTATATTCCTGATTTTTGCCAAAATAATAACTAGAGTGCATTATGCGCTCTAAGACACCCCTGCACATGTGTATCCATGCTTCTTTACTTAGAGTTATATAATACAATATATAGAAGTGTTGATAGAACATACATCTGTAGTGAGGACTGTTCTTGCTATTTGACAGATAAAGTCACTCAAACCTACTTAGAGTTGGATTCCAAATGGACAGGTCCAGTTGAGGTGCCTGAGGTGGAACTTTGTGGGGTTATGCACAACCCCTGGTTCCTGAGGAAGTACACAAGATCCTTTAGACTATGAGCTCAGCTACTTATTAGATCCAGGTCCCCAGTAGCTGGTTAAAGCTGCCCAAGAGGTGACCTTCACTGCTCCATGAGCTGTTGGCTTCAGGGTGCAATTCAAGGTGCTGGTTATTACCTATAAAGCCCTTCATGTGATAGGGTCTGGTTATTTGAGGGACCACCTGACTCCAGTTGTTTCGGTCCACCCTGTGAGATTGGGCAGAGCAGGTGGACTTTGGGTCACATCTATTAAGCAGTGTTATTTAGCAGAACCCAGGAAATGTGAATCCTCTATCGCGGAACCTGCCCTCTGGAATAGTATCTCCCCAGAGATCCAGATGGCTCCCATGCTGATGATGTACAGGGAGCTCTTAAAGACCTAGCTATTCTCTTGGTTTGGGCCATGGTGATGGTTGAGCCCCAGTTGGATGGGTTTTCCTTTGTGCCATTCATGCTCCCCCCCCCGTATTTTGCATTCTTACCTGTTTTTAATTGTAAGCCACTCAGTCATTAGGAGTTGGTTAGTCTCTAAATCAAACAAACAAACACGTGTCTGTACATAGGATGTGGTATAAAGAATTAGGTGAAGGGAAAACATACTCCAGAATAAGAATCACATCTTTGTGAGATGGGTGGCTATATAAATATGCTAAATTAATTAATAAATAAATGGCTTTTATGCTTTAGTTTGCACCCTGCTTTGTATGGATTTAGATCAAATCCTGGAATGTGAAAAAATAGAAACAAGAATGTTGTCACAGTGTGATGGAGTTCATTTTTGGACTGGAGTTATACAGTATTACGAAGCAAAGGTGGCAATGGACACAAAAGGATAATTTCTGTATGGGATAAATCTATTTTTAGAAATGTGTTTTTTTTCTCTTAAGAGTACAAACTGGTTATGGATTTCTAAACTACAATGGCTATATTTTATGATTCAGTACAACTCTAGCTTGAATTACTTAGTACCTGGGTAAGCCTGGTGAACAGTATTGACCTTTTCCAGATGGAAGTTATCCAACAGGGGAATTAGCAAGGGTTTTTTGTGTATGATGTCATCATAGATACAAGCTAAAAATAGGTTTTTAGTGTGAGAGTTCCTTGAAACTTTACAAGATGCCCTTGAGTCAAGCTTATTTTCCAGTGGCTAGAGCTGGGTTAGTCAACCAGGGTTCTGTGGAACCCTAGGGTTCTGCGAGAGGTCACTAGGGGTTCCCTGGGAGATCACAATTTATTTAAAAAATTATTTCAAACTTGGGCAACTTCACATTAAAAAGGTAAGTTTCATTCTTTATTTTTAGTTTAAGAACACTGTTAGTGCATATATACAGACCTACCCATGAAATGAATAGAGAAATTTTGTAACTTATGGCCTGTATTTTAGCCTGAATGTGCAGGGGTTCCCCAAGGCCTGAAAAATATTTCAAGGGTTCCTCCAGGGTCAGAAGATTGAGAAAGGCTGGGCTAGAGGGACACAACTGTTTTATGTATAAATTTAACAAGTGTCCCATTGTATTTTATTTTTCAACTCCATTATTGTTTATGTCAGCTTATCACTTCTTCAGATAATATACTTTTCCCAAGTTCAGGATGATGGTAATGTTTAATGAGTGTTATGAAGGTTGTCTGTAAATCAATTATCTAAAACATTCTCTACTTACTACCTTGGCATAAAGGATAACTCCTCTGTGCTTCCTTTTTTATTCTTTTTAAAACTTCTTACTCTTTTTCATACCTCTCTAAACAGTTCTGTGAGAAAGAAACAGCCCACTGTCCTGATGACTACACTTCTAAAGCCTTCTTGCAGCCATGAATAATGAATACATCTTCAAATCTTGGCTTAAGGGATTTTCAGATTTAAGGGAGTTTGGTTTTTCATCTTCCCCTAATTAAATAGAAAATGTATAACTAGTGTTATTGGTTTATTCTGTGGCTCTCCATACACAACTGCAGTCAGATACTGACCCCATTCACTCATTTCTCTGCAATAAACATCATTTGTTCTGGTAGTCCTCATTCATCACAAAATTAATGAAGGGTAATTATTAAAGATTTTTCTTCAGTCATTGTAATTAACACTGCACCTTAAATTGGCTCTGTGCAGAGAAAGTGAGATATTTCTTATTCTGCATCTCCCCGGTGATGTAAACTGGCAGGAGAGATAACAGCATGCCTTAAACTTGTTACTGCTAAATACCAAAATCAGGATACAAATTAGACAGAGGTGCCATGAAAACCATTAAAGCTGTTGTCTCTAATACTACATTGCATTGTTTCATGGCTACACGTGGCTGGCTTCACTATTAGTGCGTGAAGACTTCAGGCAAGAAATTATGCACACGCTGAATATCAGTCCAAAGAAAGGTTAAGATACCTGCAGAGTTGTCAAAGACAGCTCTGTTTGTTTGTTTGTTTGTTTTAAAAATAAATTTATTGTTCAAAAATGTTTTAATGAAGGAGAGAGCAATCCAAAGAGGATGAGGAGGAGAAAATAAACAGCAGAAAAACTGTCTAATTGAAAGCTTTGTCAAATTTATTTTGGGAAAGCAGGAGTGGAAAGGATTGCTGGAGGGAAAATAGGTACACCTGATTCACACTGGCTTTTCTCTCCTCTTTCTTGGGCACATTCAGAGAACAGAGATGTCTCAGAATGAGAATCTTCATTATGAAACCCTGGACCCCTTTTTTTGAGGGGGGAAAAGTTCCATTATTGGAACAGCGGAACTGCAAAATACAGTGGGCCCCTCCATCCTAAAGCACCACCAGGGTATTGACAGGCATCACAAGGTTTCAGTCTAAATGGTGCTATTTGTAGGCTATTCAGTGCTCTATAGAGTTCCCTAAGAAAATAAGAAACAAAAATGGTACAGAGGAGTGAGCACTGAAGAGAAGATAAAAAAATAAAAATAAAAACTCCTTTGAATTACTGCAGGGGGTCACAATGATTCATTCATTCATTCATTCATTCATTCATTCATTCATTCATTCATTCATTCAATTTCTATGACCGCCCATCTCCCCCTCAAGGAGGGACTCTGGGCAGTTTACAACCAAACAACATCATTAAAATACAAGAAATATAACAATAAAAATATAAATACAATAAAATCCAAGTGGCAGGTGGTTCTTACAGTGATGCTAAAAATATTTAAAATATTTAAAGTGGCTCTAAGAAATCAGCCATCCCCAAGCATGACCACTTTCCTTCTTGCCCCAGGTGAGATCACAGAGCCAAATTTTTAATTTTTTCCTGAAGTCCAGGAGTGAAGGGGCTTGTCTTATCTCTGGGGGGAGGATGTTCCATAGGGCAGGCGCCACTGCAGAGAAGGCTCGCCTCTGAGACCCCTCTTGATGGAATTCTTTCATAGAGGGGGTCCACAGCATGCCCTCTCTGCAAGATTGGGTGGCACGGGACGATGTAATGTGGATGAGGCGGTCCCTCAGATAACCTGGACCCATGCCATGTAGGGCTTTAAAGGTAATAACCAACACCTAGAATTGGAACTGGAAGATAACTGGCACCCAATGAAGCTCACGGAGCAGAGGTGTTATGTGTGTTGATCTTGGTGCACCTAAAACTGCCCGCGTGGCCACATTCTGCACCAGCTTCCAGATATTCTTCAAGGGTAGCCCCATGTAGATTGTGTTATAGTATTCTATTTGTTATATATATATGTTACATATATATGTATCTATCATTGGCGATCACTCGTAGCCGAGTAAGATTGTCTTCCAAGGGTAAAATTTTAGCGGTGGATCTGTAAGTGGCTGTAAAGGCAAATTCTGGATCCGCACAACCTCCCACAATGAGGGCATAGGTTTCCGGGTTGGAGACGGTCATGATGAGGGTATGCTTGACATGCCTTCCTTTTAGCTCTTTTTCCCCTTTCACCCTGTACTCGTGCTTCTTCAAAGTCCATAGCGCCTTTAATAAAGGCTGACCTCCAATTGAAATGCTCATGAGTTAGGGCTTCCCAGTTCTCAATGCTGATATTACATTTTTTTAAATTTATTTATTTATTTATTTATTTATTTATTTATTTATTTATTTATTTATATGTTAACTTGTATTACCGCTCCATCTCCCCCGAGGGGGACTCTGGGCAGTTTACAGTACAACAATTTAAAATCTTCAAAAGTAACTACAATTTAAAATACATTACAAAACTAATACATTAATATAAAAATCCAATAGGCGATAGATGGTTCTCTTTAAAAGGGCTCTATGGCACTAGCCATCCCCAAGAGAAACTATTCCCATTCCCATACCACGCGAGGCGGCACAGCCAGGTCTTTAAATTCTTCCGGAAGGATAGGAGCGATGGGGCCTGTCTCACCTCTGGGGGCAGAATGTTCCAAAGAGTGGGTGCCACCACGGAAAAGGCTCGCCTTCTGGACCCCGCCAAGCGACACTCCCTTGACGACGGGGTCCGAAGCATGCCCTCTCTACATGATCGAGTGGGATGGTTTGAAGTCATGGGGATGAGACGGTCCCTCAGGTAGCCTGGTCCCATGCCATGTTGGGCTTTAAAGGTCATAACCAACACCTTGAATTGCACCCAGAAGCACACTGGCACCCAGTGCAGCTGGCGTAACAGAGGTGTCACATGGGCCGATCTAGTGGCACCCATAACTGCACGCGCAGTCGCGTTTTGGACCAGTTGAAGCTTCCGGATACTCTTCAAGGGTAGCCCCATGTAGACCGCATTGCAGTAATCTATGTGAGAGATGACCAGGGTATGAGTGACTGTACGGAGGGACTCCTGATCTAGGAAAGGGTGTAACTGGCACACAACACGAAGTTGTGCAAAGGCCCTTCTGACCACGACTGCCACCTGCTCTTCAAGCAGGAGTCGTGAGTCCAGGAGGACCCCCAGATTCCGCACTGATTCCGAACGGGGTAGTGCAACCCCATCCAGAACCAAAGATGGTAATTTCCCAGATCTAGAAGAACCATCAATCCACAGCCACTCCGTCTTACCAGGGTTCAGCTGAAGCCTGTTGTTCCCCATCCAGACCCCCACAGCCTCCAGGCACTGAGAGAGGGCGGCCACTGCATCACTTACTTCACCAGGGATGGAGATGTACAATTGAGTATCATCAGCATACTGATGATATCTCATCCCATGGTGACGGATGATCTCACCCAGTGGTTTCATGTAGATATTAAATAGGAGAGGTGAAAGAACCGGACCCTGTGGCACCCCACAAACGAGGGGGCGAGAGTTGGATCTTTCATCTCCTATTACCACTGATTGGGACCAGCCCCAGAGGAAGGAGGCGAACCAGTGCAAAACTACGCCAGCCACCCCCAACTCCTCGAGCCGTTCCAAAAGGATACCATGGTCGATGGTATCGAAGGCCGCTGAGAGGTCAAGGAGAGCCAGGATGAATGCACTTCCTCCATCCCGCTCCCGCCAGAGATCATCTGTAAGCGCGACCAATGCAGTTTCCACCCCATATCCCGGCCTGAAACCTGACTGGAAGGGGTCCAGATAATCCGTTTCATCCAGAATCCTCTGGAGTTGCAAGGCCACCACTTTCTCAACCACCTTCCCCAAAAAGGGGAGGTGGGAGACAGGACGAAAATTGCCCAATACAGTAGGGTCCAGCGATGGCTTCTTGAGCAGGGGGTATACCAGCGCCTCTTTAAAAGCATCTGGAAACACCCCCTGCTCCAGAGATATATTAACCATCGCCTGGACCCAACCACAGGTCACCTCCCTGGCTGCTTGAACCAGCCAGGAAGGGCAAGGGTCTAGATGGCATGTGGTGGCCTTCACACTCTGGAGGATCCTGTCCACTTCCTTAGGTCCAACAGGATCAAACCGTTCCCAGATAACCGGGTAATGACGTTCCCTGGGCATCTCTCCAGAGTCTGCCTCACGCTTGGAGTCTAACTTAGACCGGATCTGAGCGATTTTATCCTGCAGATGCTTAGAAAATTCTTCCGCATGGCCCTGTAGGTGGGTCACAGACTCCACCTTCCCTAAAAGTGATCGTGTTATCTTAACTCACTTAACTTAATTAGCTTTGAGAGTCTCTTTGAATCTCTTTTCCTGTCCACCAATATTCCGTTTTCCATTCTTAAGTTGGGAGTAAAGTAGCTGCTTTGGGAGACGATGGTCAGGCATTCGAACAACATGGCCGGTCCAGCGAAGTTGATGTTGGATGATCATTGTTTCAATGCTGGTGGTTTTTGCTTCTTCTAATACGCTAACATTAGTCCGCCTATCTTTCCAAGTAATTTGCAGAATTTTTCGGAGGCAGCGTTGATGGAATCTTTCAAGAAGTTGGAGGTGGCATTTGTAGAGGGTCCATGTTTCACAGGCGTACAGAAGGGTTGGTAGTACAATGGCTTTGTAAAGAAGCATTTTGGTCTCCCTGCGAATGTCCCGATCCTCAAAAACTCTACGCTTCATTCTGGAGAAATCTACACTCGCAGAGCTCACGCGATGCTGAATTTCAGCGTCGATGTCGGCTTTTGTAGATAGATGGCTGCCGAGATAAGAAAAGTGGTCGACATTTTCTAGTGACACACCTTTAAGCTGGATTTATGGCGCTGCAGAGGGATTGGTTCCAACTTGCTGGTAAAGCACTTTTTTTAAATGTTAATAGAGAGGCCGAGCTTTTCATATGATTCTGCAAAGATGTTTAGGATAGTTTGAAGATCTTCCTCGGAGTGTGCACAGACTACGTTATCATCAGCATATTGAAGTTCTATAACAGAAGTTGTAATTTATGTATCTATATATATATGATGAAAGGGGGGCGTGGTGGCTCAGCGGGTAAGACACCAGTCGATCGGAAGGTTGCAAGTTCGGAGGTTCGAATCCCTAGCCCCATGTGACGGAGTGAGCTCCCACACTCACCCCAGCTCTTGCCAACCTAGCAATTTGAAAGCATGCAAATGCAAGTAGATAAATAGGTACCACTTCGGTGGGATCGTAACAGCGTTCCGCGTGTTTCATGCCGGCCACATGACCATGGAAGCGTCTTCAGACAACGTTGGCTCTTTGGCTAACAAACGGAGATGAGCACCGGCCCCTGGAGTCAGACACGAGTGCACAAATGTGTGGGGGGAACCTTTACCTTTTATATATGATGAAGTTTTTTTGGCAGTAATACAGAAGTGGTGGTTTTTGCTTTCTAGTGGGATGCTTTTGGGCTTCCCACAACCCTGGAGTTCTCTGATGGCCTCTCACACAAGTATGAAATAGGCCCAACCTTGCTTAGCTTCAGCATCCAGGTAAGGTTGGACAGGGACTGTAGCATAAGTCCAAAATGACATCCAGGGAAAAGGAGAAATAACAAAAGATTTTAACACATTTTGAAAAGAGTTCATTTTGACAAAACACCTCAAACAAGTGATAGATGAGAGTATCCCTGATAATCAACTAGAGCTATTGTCACTTTTCCTAGAGCATTAACACTGTGCCTCATTCAATGGCTGTGAAGAAGCACATAATCATCAAGAGAGAATGGTATGGCCCTTCTGTTCTGCCCCAGCATTGGGAAGGGTGTCAAAAGGTAGCAGCTTCTCTCTCACCTCCAACTCTGTCCCTGATCCTTCACTGGCTTCTAAATTCCAAAGCAACAGAAGTAGCTGAAGGTAATATACAGTAGTTGAAATATGTATTTTGTAAAGGCATAAACAAAGACACTATGTCATGTCTCAGACATATAAATAGAGATACAAACTGGATTTAAAAGGCTTGACCTGCAGTGAAGATTTTTTTTTCCAATCAAATTTCTTCCTCACCAAGTCATTTTTAAAAAAATTGTTTTGCTTTCTAGATTGCAGCTTTCTTTAGGTAGAATCTATGACAAGATGGTATAAAACACAGAACTAAATAAAGACAATTATCCAGGCGAGTTTGCACTTTTCATGGGAACTGATTTGGGCTCATACAGTACATCCTTTTAAAATGGAATCTTAAACAGATTATATTGGGACCAAGTCCCATTGAACTCAGAGAGACCTTCTGAGGAGCAAACATGCATACAATTGCACTGTAAGATTCTGATTCACAAATTACCACAGACATAGTTGGACTCATTTGTCAGTATCACCTGCAATGGAACACAAAAAGATACAACAAAAGAATGCTGATAAAAATGGGTTATTTGCCTTGGCAGTGTTGAATCTAGTCCAGTTTCCACAATCTGGTGATGTGCTAGATTGCAAATCCAATCCTGCTCTGCCAAGATGACTAATAGGTGTGACAGGGATTCTAGTCCATCTTATTTGGAGAGACCAACAGGTTAGGAAAAGTTATTCTGTTCCATCAAAACAGAGGTGGGAAACCTTTTCTTGAGGGCCTCTCTCCTTCTGGAACAAACCATTGGAGAACATATGCCAATGGTGGGCAGAGCTGAACAAATAGAGGATGGAACCATAATCAAAAGAGGGTAGGGGGTCACTCATTCTATTTCCTGTACACAGGATTGTCTGTTCTTTCTGACACTTCCTTTTTATACTCTGTTCTTTTTCTTTTTTCTTTTTACATGTTCTATTTCCCAAGCAGAAGCATCCTATGGAATTACCAAACAGTTTTTGAAATTAAGGGGCTATATAAACCCCCTGAATTAAAGAATGGCCTCTTTCTCAAGCATCCCTCTTATATCCAGCTTGTGGGAAACAGGAGCAATAAAACAGCATTCCTGGTACTAAGAACCATCTAGAATGTTGTAACAGCTTTTGGGTTTGTGGGTTGGGTTTTTTTTTAATGCAGTGTCAATGTTTCTTATCATTTTCATTTTTAGAAAATACATTATTTGATATATTTTTACTAAAAATGTATGGTCTATCATTTATTTATTTAATTTTTATCCCGCCTTTATTATTTTTATAAATAACTCAAGGTGGTGAACATACCAAATACTCCTCCCTCCTCCTATTTTCCCCACAACAACCCTGTGAGGTGAGTTGGGCTGAGAGAGTGTGGCTGGCCCAAGGTCACCCAGCTGGCTTTCATGCCTAAGGCGGGACTAGAACTCTCTGTCTCCTGGTTTCCCATTGGCTCCTTCCTAGGGCTGAGAGACAGGGACTGGCCCAAGGTCACCCAGCCGGCTTTCATGCCTAAGGAGGGAGTAGAACTCACAGCCTCCTGATTTCTAGCCCAGCACCTTAACCACTAGACCAAACTGGCTCTTGCACTGCCTCTTTGATTTTTTTAAACATAACTTTACCTGGAAAATTTAAAAAAATAGAATGGAACAAATATTTAAAGGCAGTATGCCTTATTATCTGCAAGAACTAGTATTAAAAATGTGGTGTTCTATGCATAATACATACAAAATTTGTACTGGCTCTTAGCTGAACATTCTTGCAGTTCTATTAATCATTAGCACTTTCTCTTTCACTCCTTTACTTCAACTGTGTGAAAACAGCAAATATACTTTTCTCCATCACCAGCTGTCTTTTCTACCAGGTGTTGACATGTCTTTGCACCTGTGGCCCGAAGAGATGAATCCCAAGTAGCAGGGGTTTTTTTTAGATATTAAATACATCATAGGTATGTATGTATGTATGGTGTCCCAGATCAAGATAACGTTCTGTGGGAAGACTCATTAAAACTAGATAGTTGTTTCTGTTAGAATTTGGGTGTTTCAGTACAATTCCTTTCCCAGCTTAAGGCATTGGAAATCCCCCAGGTTTTAGTGGCCAGACTAATCTCTATGAAGCAGAAACCTTATTCTCAGCTGTCACATGGTACCAACTATTCTGCCAGTCTGCCACAGAAGGTGAGGTGGGAAGCAGCTAACTGCAACTCAGCATGTAAACTAGTATGTTCCTACTATATTGATATCTGCTCATTCAGTTTCATATCTAGTAAAGTCATGCCATTTTTCCATGATCAGATTCTTCAGAAACTCATCCCAGCTGCCACTGAACATCCATTGGAGGCAAAAAAAAAAAAGAATACATAATTCATAAATTAAAATTACCCAGGTAGTATCTCCTACATGAAAAAAGACAAAGTGTTTTATCATTATAATGCTTTGTTTGCTAGTTGAATTGGCTCATAGTTACAAGCTTTTTCTAATATCAGATGACATGTTAAAATGTAATGAGAATATTTTAGAACTTTGAAGAATCAAGCATTCTTCTATACATCAATGAATGATCACACTGGCAGAGGGACAAAACCTATTAATATTCATTATTTCATACTTAACATTTATTTCATTACATCTTAGAGTTCATTCAGTTATGTAATTTGCCATGGATACTTTTTATCCACATAGTAGTCAATAGCGTATCACAATTCTATTTAACTATATTTTTGCAATTTGATATTATTTCATTAAGTCTGTTCTCTCACTCGCCAGTGTATATTAGAATTACCAATGTGTTTTTAGGTGACATTTTAAAGAATTCCATGAAAACCTGGCATATCTGTTTTTGGAGCTAGTGAAAAGAACCCCAGTTCTTTCCCAGCCATGGCATTTAAAGTCATGAACATTCTACGTTTAAAGGTGCTTCTTGATTGTATGCATTTTCTGTTAATGCATTATAATTCATGAATGCAGGATACAAAAAATTGTGCATTGTATGGACATCTGTTTAGAAAACAAGAGGATGAAAATGCTACCAAAAGAAAGGCCTGTTATGTAAGTCCTATGCTTATTGCTAATGAATCATGGTCAGAACAAAACATGCACCAAGACATACCTAATAATATATTGGCACTGCACAAAGCATTTATCAAGCCACTTCAGTGCCATTCTGGATCTGCTCCAGAAGCCATGAAGCAATTACAGCTGTTTGAAGGCTTGATGTAGCTGCTTTGATGGAATATATATATATATATATATATATATATATATATATATATATACATACATACATACATACATACATACATACATACACACACACACACACACACACACACACACACACACAATATATAGACAGCTACTCTACCCCATCCCATTTTTATTTATACTGCTTTCCATTTTCCATTTTCAAGAACTATTGTCAGAATTCAGTTCGACTCTGAATCTGAGCTAGAGGAAAACGAAACTTATCTTGTGCAGCAACCGGCGCAGGAAACTCGTGATGAGCTGGTGCAGGGTCAAAAGTGCACTACTCATGATCAGTCTTGTGATGAACAGGTGCAGGAGTCCAGACCTGGGGATGACCCAGCAGCATGGGAGAATCCTGAAGAGATGATTGGTCCAAAACCAGGAACTAAATCTAGAGCAACAATCAATGCATGGGAAAGGAAGGCTGAGAAGCACGCCAAGCAGATGGAAGCCCAATTGGCTCCTGAGAACAGAAGGCGTTCGGAGAACAGAATAAAAGGACGGCGGAGCAAGCAACCGATTGCGGGTGACAACTGTTACAACAAGCTAACAGCCTCTTCGGAAGAAGTCCAGCCAGAACAGTCTTTGGATTCTTACCCTGTAGCCACCACGGAACCAAAACCAGAACCTTGCCTCATTTCTGAACTGAACCCAGCTGCATCAGAGTCTCACGCTGCTCCTTTGCCAAGCGAGACTGTTCTGTTCGGAGTATGAGACCACCAGAACTTTAAGAAAATAGTTTTTATTACTATAAAAAACTATTTACAAAGTTAACTCCATAAACTCAACTGAAGATTGCTTGGATCAATTGGAGATTCACAACAGATTGCACTTGGAGGTAGGCAGCTATGCAGTGGCACAACTAGAGTTCACAACAACAAGTAGAACAAACAGTTCTGGATCAAGATGCTAGGTTGGTTGGTTTCTTCTGAATTACTGGGAAAAACGGCTAAACTGGCATGGCTGACTGGAGACGGGAGCAAGAAGACTACAAGGCAGGTGGGACAAGGTTCTTCTGATCCACAGGACAATACTGGACTGGATCTGCAGGGCAAGGCTGGAATGGATTATTGGCAAGGTTCCTCTGGATTCTCAGGATACTGCTGGACTGGATCTGTAAGGCAGGACTGGACAGGGTTCCTCTGGATTCCCAGGACTACACTGGACTGGATCTGCAATCATGCTGGGCTGGATTCACTGGACAAACTAGAAGGCAGACTGGACTGGTTCCCATAGGCAACTGGACTGGAACCACTAGACGACTGGACTGGAACTGCAAGGCAGACTGGACTGGTTCCACTAGGCAACTGGACTGGAACTGCAAGGCAGACAGGACTGGAACCACTAGGCAATGCTGCCTGAAAAACCAGGCAGGACAGGGCGCTCCATACTAGAAAACCGCCCAATGGCAGAACGCGGCTGCACCGAATGAACACGACAAAACACACGAGGATGAATGGAATACTTAACTGAAGCACTGAAACGCTGCTTTGCCAAGGCTGCTGAACGCTGTGAAGCTATTAGCATTATTATGTAATCCAGCTTGGTCCTACCTCAGTGTTTCAGAAGAATGTAACCCTGAGCTCCAAGTTAAGTCTTGCATATTTACTCAAGCCTTGCACCTTGATCCAGAAGAATTGGTTTACTTGTTGTGAACTCTAGCTTGTGTTACCGCACAGCTGCTAAGTTTTCCTATTGCAACCAATCATGAAGTTCCAGTTGATTCAAGCAAATTACAATGTGTGCTTAAAAGACTTACTTGTAAATAGTTTTATAATAAAATAAAACCATTTCCTTAAGAGTTCCTGGTGGCCTCATACCCGAACAGAACAACTATGCATCAATGAAAGTTCTAAGAAGCAACACATCACAGAAAAGAAGTACCATGGTCTCATTGCTATTGGCATCTTCAGATGGCAATCTACAGAACAATTCTAGCAGAACAATTTGTACTCAATTGAGATTTTTTGCAATGATTTCTCCATCTGCTATATATTCCTAGGCAACAGGGCAGCAGTAGGCTAAGTGAAACAATCCAGGAGTAAGCATAGAAATATGACCCTATTTTCCCAGCAACCCTCTTTTCCATGTAATACAGTTCCTGCCTTCCCAAGAATGTTACCTTGTTTGCAGAAATCATAATTCTCCTCTCCAAGTTGCATGACAGACATGTGTACCAATGCTAGTTCAGCCATCAGCATTCCATCTTCCCCAATAATATTTTAATTTTAATAATAATATTTTAATTTTAATTATAAAATATTATTAAAAAAATAATATATTTCTTTAAAAAAGATCCTATGGCTTACACTTATATAACTATATTTTGTAGAATGAAATCCAGTTGAAAGGCATTTAAGCTTACTTGAGAGGGTACCTGTTTCTCTGGCTGCTCCCCAGAATCCACAAAATTCAGGAGTGAGTTCTGGGGAGTAAAGAATAAGCAGTTGAATGGCCTCATTCTGTGTATGGAATTCTGTTCTATTCCCAGGATGGAAAATCCAAATTCAATGGAATTTGAGCCTGGGTCCTGTGAATATCTCATTATATTGTAATTCACCTCTGTCTTAAGTAAGACCTTATCTGGTTTAGCTATGTAAGGAATATTCCTAAAATCCTATAATCCTGTGATTGTAAAATAGTATATGACTCCAGACTGCAGACTTTTGGTTGTAAAAAATAACAAAGCTGTAATGCTTTGTTATGAAAAGCAAAGAAACAAACAAAAACCAGCAAGTAGAAAATTAATGCAGCAGGGTGTCTGCCTCATGCTTCTGACAAAGGAGGCTTTCACCCATAAAAGTTTCCAGAACAATAAGCTGATCATGGTACTTCAATATTTTTGTTACTTCTGCATCTACAAACCAAGATTTGTATCCCCTATAATATGATGGAGCACAACCAATGTAATATGTATAAACATTTTGTATATATCTGGTCTGAGCTAGATTAAATTTCACTTCCATTTTATCTTTTACTCTCTTTCTATTTTGTCATCAGTTTTTCACTTTGGGGTTCACTGTCCATCTAGCATCTGTGAGTGGATGGGGTGTTGAATTATTAACATCCTGTTGCTCTTTTAGAGGAGCCAGTTGCCATTTAGATCAGGTTAAAGCAGACCCAAGAGTAAGGAGAAGAAATACTAATTAGGTTAATGCAACAATATCTTCATATTTTATCTGATCTTGTAAACTTCCCAGCACTATAATGACACACTTGATACTTCATTTTGAAAATAATAATAAAAGAGAGAGAGAGAGGGAGAGAGAGAGAGAGAAAAAAGCTGTCATTACAACAGAGGTATCAGTATCATAGGCAGCATAATATTTAAGTCTTCTTCCTCTTCCTCTTCTTCAGACAAAAGAGCTTTAAGTTGCAGATGGCATTTTAAAATTAAATTTATAGGGTTTGATTTTCAATAACATTGCCATAGCTACAGATATGATGGATTACACTTTTGGCATAATGCATGTTTCGAGGCGGGTGGGGTGGGGTGGGGGAGAACCAGGGATGAATATACAGATGAATTGGTACAGGGCTCCATGCTGTGCCTTATGCATTAATCATGAAGCATCATGCTTATGCAAATGTGAAAAAGCCCAATTAGGCACACAGCACAGAGCACCGGGGATAATGTTGTGGGCCATTGAGCTTTTGAAATATATTCCCTGGCCAAATTTTTCAAGGAAAAGCAGATTTGAGATACCTTTTTACTATGGGAAACAGGTGTACAATTGTTCAGCTTGGTCTTTATTTTATGTCTTTGCCCTTAAAATAAAGCTTTATCTCTCTTGGCATGACTTTCCTTAGTCATTGAACAACTGTGGTGCAAATTCCAAAGTCACTGACAAGAAAATAAAATGTTCTTTCAGAAGGCAGGCGTGCCAAGAATATTGCAAATGTTTCCCAATATTTAGATATTTGCTCTGTGTGCTTCAAAAGGCTCCACATTTCAAAATGTGCTCTGATTTCCACTAGCATATTTCTTGAGCCTCTCTCCCATATGCACTTAATCAAAACCATCTGATTTACACTCAGAAATATCTACTGCACAAAAATGCAAATACTTTGAATATTAAGAGCTACGCATTGGAATGTGCTGTCACATTAGGGAGACTAATTCATATTCAGGTCTAGGAAGTTCTGCTTTTAAGAAGCCGATCAGTGGGCAGCATGTTCATTTCTTTCAGAAGCTGCTTCTTAGGGCATTTTTCACATTTATCAACAGAACTTGGTTAAAGCATGAAGCAGACATTTGTTTATCTACTTCACATGGGAAAAAAATAGACTTATTCTGATGAAAAGCCAGTAAATCAGTTTCTTAATAATTGATGTACAAATGTTCTATTGGCAACAAATAGAAAGGATTTAATTAAAATTGTCCATTGAGTAAAGAGTATCAGCTGAATAAACACCTGTCTTTTCATCAATTAACTGATTAAAATAATTTTTGTACTGAAATATTGAGCTCTGCCACACTTTTTACTTGCAAATCATTCCCAATATATTTTCAAACTAACCCAACCCAAGCCATGTTTTCACCAGTTTGTCCTCAATCCCTACAGATCCCAAACATGATTCAACCTCACTTAGCCAATTGACCTTGAGAACACCAGCCTATCAATGCTTACTCTCTCTGCTTCAGAAGTACCAGTCTCAACTGTCCAGCCTCATTGAAATAAAAAGAGAAGCACAAAATCTTAAATTCACCACAGTACTCATCTGGCTAGCCTTGTGAAAAGTGTTACCACACCAATTCCTCATAGTGTAGCAAGCTATCAAGGCAACAAAGCTCTGTTTGAGGGCTTTTCCCTGAGCCAGATGAGTGAAATAGAACAGGGAGATTGGGGATTTTGGCAGGCAGGCTGTTCAATGAGAAAGAAAATGCTATAACACAGAGAACAAATTTACTGAAATGTCAGTGTTATCCATAGCACTCAGGAGGGGAAAACTTTTTCTTGCAATGGTTAGAGAGGAAGTTATGTTTTAGGGCTCTGAAGTACACTACTGCTGGGTTGTTGTTGATGTCATGTGACAGGTAGGGAAGTACAGAGCAATTAAAATGCAGCAAAGTTCTCATTTGATATGGCCTGATATTTTCATTTGATATAAATCCTATTTCTCACAAGTTAGATGAAGCTTGGAAAAGGTGATTCTTTTTATCCTCCAAAACTGGTGGAGTCATTGTTGATGAATGAAACAGAATGAATTCCACTGGACACAGAAAGCTCTGGCTTGGAAATTCAAGCTGTTCTTGAGAGTCTTTTCAAAGAAAGAGGGAGTGGAGGAAGAGACAGCAAATCCTCACTAGTGAACCCCTTCCTTGCAGGGCAGTTCAAATCCAAGGCTGTACATTTGCAAGCTATTCCAACATATCTAGAATTCCAAATCAACCTTATCATTTTCCTCTCAGTGAAATGTATCCCCGAAAATCCTTCAGCATGTTTTGAACTACTCTCATTCCATTTGATGGAACAGGAACTGCAAAATTATAAGAGGCTTATGATTCTTCAGATACTGGTCACACTGCTCAATATAGCAGCAGTTGGAACCTAGGGTAAATATCCCATCAAATAGCCAGTTTGTGTGTCAGTGGCAAGGTTCAAAGCAACCTAGATACCTTGGTAAAACACACTGCTCAAAAAAATAAAGGGAACACTGAAACAACACAATGTAAGTCCAAGTCAATCACACTTCTGTGAAATCAAACTGTCCACTTAGGTAGCAACACTGATTGACAATCAATTTCACATGCTGTTGTGCACATGGAATAGACAACAGGCGGAAAGCATAGGCAGTTAGCAAGACATCCCCAATAAAGGAGTGGATCTGCAGGTGGTGACCACAGACCACTTCTCAGTTCCTATGCTTTCTGGCTGATGGTTTGGTCACTTTTGAATGCTGGCGGTGCTTCCACTCTAGTGGTAGCATGAGACAGAGTCTACAACCCACACAAGTGGCTCAGGTAGTGCAGCTCATCCAGGATGGCACATCAATGCGAGCTGTGGCAAGAAGGTTTGCTGTGTCTGTCAGCGTAGTGTCCAGAGCATGGAGGCGCTACCAGGAGACAGGTCAGTACATCAGGAGACGTGGAGGAGGCCGTAGGAGGGCAACAACCCAGCAGCAGGACCGCTACCTCCGCCTTTGTGCAAGGAGGGACAGGAGGAGCACTGCCAGAGCCCTGCAAAATGACCTCCAGTGGGCCACAAATGTACGTGTGGCTGCTCAAACGGTCAGAAACAGACTCCATGAGGGTGGTATGAGGGCCCGACATCCACAGGTGGGTGTTGTGCTTACAGCCCAACACCGTGCAGGACGTTTGGCAGTTGCCAGAGAACACAAGATTGGCAACTTCGTCACTGGCGCCCTGTGCTCTTCACAGATGAAAGCAGGTTCACACTGAGCACATGTGACAGACGTGACAGGGTCTGGAGACGCCGTGGAGAACGTTCTGCTGCCTGCAACATCCTCCAGCATGACCGGTTTGGCAGTGGGTCAGTAATGGTGTGGGGTGGCATTTCTTTAGGGGTCCGCACAGCCCTCCATGTGCTTACCAGAGGTAGCCTGACTGCCATTAGGTACCGAGATGAGATCCTCAGACCCCTTGTGAGACCATATGCTGGTGCGGTTGGCCCTGGGTTCCTCCTAATGCAAGACAATGCTAGACCTCATGTGGCTGGAGTGTGCCAGCAGTTCCTGCAAGACAAAGGCATTGATGCTATGGACTGGCCCGCCCGTTCCCCAGACCTGAATCCAATTGAGCACATCTGGGACATCATGTCTCGCTCCATCCACCAACGCCACGTTGCACCACAGACTGTCCAGGAGTTGGGGGATGCTTTAGTCCAGGTGTGGGAGGAGATCCCTCAGGAGACCATCCACCACCTCATCAGGAGCATGCCCAGGTGTTGTAGGGAGGTCATACAGGCACGTGGAGGCCACACACACTACTTAGCCTCATTTTGACTTGTTTTAAGGACATTACATCAATGTTGGATCAGCCTGTAGTGTTCTTTTCCACTTTAATTTTTGAGTGTAACTCCACATCCAGACCTCCAGGGGTTGCTTACATTTGATTTCCATTGCTTTTTGTGTGATTTTGTTGTCAGCACATTCAACTATGTAATGAACAAAGTAATTAATACGAATATTTCATTCATTCAGATATAGGATGTCTTATTTCAGTGTTCCCTTAATTTTTTTGAGCAGCTTATATAGCATGCATTCCTAACTTCCAAACATTAAAACAAAATTAAGGAAGTAGAGAAAAGAATTTTTACCATAGATGGCTTCAGAAAATCCCCATGTTAACTGCCATGTTAGTCCAGTCTGTATCTTCCTCAAGATACAAAAGTTCTCCACAAACACTATCCCTATTGTACAGGGTTCCCCAAACTCTTCAGCTCATTGACCCCTTTGTGAAGTTTCAGACTGTTCATTGACCCCCAAATATTTATTATATGAAAATAATTTAATAAATACTGCTTTAACTAATAGTACTATAAATAACAACAACATTGACCCCTTGAAAAGTCCCATCGACCCTTGGGGGTCGATACTGACCACTTTGGAGAACCCTGCTATAGTGGAATACATGCTTACAAGGGACGCGGTGGCTCAGCGGGTTAAACCGCTGAAGCTGTAGGGCTGCCGGTCAGAAGGTCGGCAATTCGAATCCCCGTGCAACGAGGTCAGCTCTCGTTGCTAGTCCCAGCTCCTGTCAACCCAACAGTTCGAAAGCATGCAAGTAGATAAATTGGGTACCACCTTAAAGTGGGAAAATATGCTGGCGTCCTGTCCTGTCGGGGTCAGGTTCCATTGGACGGAAGATCTTTTGAATGGTGGCAGATCCCGGAAGCAACAATACCTATAGGACATCAGCAGCCAGCTCCGACGCAAGGCACCTTGGGACATGTAGTCTGGAAAGCCAGGAAGAGTCGGTTCCCTTACCCCCTCCCCTTGCACGTGGATTAAGTATAATGTATAAATGGAAAATGTATAACAATGTATAACAATGTATGTAAGCTGCTCAGAGTCCTCCGTTAGGGAGGAAATGGGCGGGGTATAAATATAAGTATAAATAAAATAAAATAAATAAAACGCTTTTTGCGTTTATCTTAGATATGAGTTGGATAAGGGGCGCATTTAATAAATCTATCTTTCATTATATAAATACCTCCATAGCTTTCTGCAGCCTCCCTGACTTCCTCTGTTTCCCTTCCTCAAAGGTGTGATGTCATGAGGGAACTCTTCCCAGAGAACTTTTTCGGGTCTGGACATTGGGCAACCACCACACCCTGTTCTTTTGCAACAATAAGGTTAGTTCAAGAACACAATTTAAAGAAATCCTAAAACACCTAGAGAATGAAGTAGGAAAAATAATATTTTGTGGAAAAAGAGAAACACTGGGAAATCTAAAAACAGTGTTTGGTGTAGTATTCAATTTCAGGTCCCCTTCCAGTTCTTGTTTGTTTAATGCTGAGTTTTACTAATTAAAATTCTTATCACAATTGATCTTCATCGATTAATCAATTCAATTTTAGGATTTAGTCCTATAGTTGCTTACCTAGGAGTAGGTTTTATTAATCTCAGTGGAATTCTGAATAGAAAGTTATAGTATTGCTCTGTTAAAAGCTTACTGTAAAGCTTGGAGCCACAAAATAATAGATGTGCATTATCTCACAATTCTGTGCCCTTTCCAAGCACGTAGTTTATTGGACATCTGGCATATGGTTTGGTGTTTTGTTTTCTTCCTTTTTTTAATTTGTCATTTGTTCATAAATTCAGAACAAATTGCCTCTGGTCATAGTGCTGAAATGGATGGTGTTGCTTAGGTGTGAGAAGCAGAATGGAAGACTATAATCCCTGGCATTTGAAACAAATGTCTAAAATTCTCCTGTAGGAGTAAGGGAAAAAATGGTTGACCTTTTAAGAAATGTATCTTACACATAACTATTTCAAAATGCTCCCAGCTTTGATGACTCATAAGTCACTGAAGTATTGGCATATATGTTTGAGATATAATATCCCTGAATTACCTGTTCCAAAAGCCAGACAAAGGCCCTGCCATCTCTTCGCTTTCACAACACTGCCCCTTTTTGCTTAGGGTGGGATGAGGGGTAGCAGCCAAGGATGCCTGGAAAATGGAACAGCAACTAAGGGTTTTGATTTCAAAAGGGCTGATATCAAAGTGTTATGAAGGCTTGGTAAAGGGGAAGGGCAAGGGTTAGGGCAAACTCGACAGCTGGGGAGCCCTGATGGTACTTCCAAAAAACAACCTTTAAGGGAAGTGCTGGTGATGTAACGGTGTCGCTGGAGGAGGCAGGTGGCCATTTGGAACTTTTGGTTGTATATAGGTAAAACAGCTGAGTCAAGCCAAGGAGAAACTCACCTCACCTCACCTCACCTCACCTCACCTCACCTCACCTCACCTCACCTCACCTCATGGAAAGGAAAGGAAAGGAAAGGAAAGGAAAGGAAAGGAAAGGAAAGGAAAGGAAAGGAAAGGAAAGGAAGGGAAGGGAAGGGAAGGGAAGGGAAGGGAAGGGAAGGGAAGGGAAGGGAAGGGAAGGGAAGGGAAGGAAAGGAAAGGAAAGGAAAGGAAAGGAAAGGAAAGGAAAGGAAAGGAAAGGAAAGGCAGTGTCATTACATTTCAGCATTACAGATTTGAAGCATTGAAGGGTCTGTGGCATGGCACTGCAAAACAAAAAAGGATACTTTACTTTGAATCCTACTGTCGGGAACAATTCACATGCAAGCAGTGGACCTGCCCCTAAAACAGATAATAGGGCAAATTTCTTTCTGTTGGTAAGATCCAAAATAAAGTCTTCAAATTGTTAGAAAAGGAACTTGTCCAACTAGTCTTGAAAGACTGTGAACCCTTCCTTTGTTAGACACTTTTTAAAGCAGGAATGACCTGAGGGGATGCTGAAATGGCACCAGGAGAGGAAAAGTGGACTTCATTATCTGTAAGGCCCTTTCTAACTCTATGCATTCTTCTAGGCTTATTCAAAATGCAAGGATAATTAGAATTTCTCTAAGTAGATGCAACATTCAAGCATTAGCAATATATTTGCAAGCAAAATATTCCTCCCTGAGTAGGGAAACAAACAGGCTATTTATATTTACTCGGAAATGTGACATTAGATTCAGACAAGATATTCATCAGAGAGCCTAAAAAAATGCAAGAGGCTTTCTGAAGAAGAAGCAAGGAAAGAGAAGAACAAAAGTCAGACAAAAACTAAAGACAAATAAATTAAGACAACAATCCTGTACGAGTGGATGTGCAAAGCCTTTGTTGCTCTGGGACCAATGCTCCTTAAATCATTTGGGGGCTTCCAAAGGCTTCAGAAGGTGTCGTCAGTAACATCACCACAACCAAAAAAACATTGGCCCCTCCCTCTGTTCTTTATCTACAGTATATCTCACCTTTTCTCTTGGGAGCTCAAAACTGCATATATGAGGGAGATGGGTGTCTCCTCATTTTATCACCAGAGAAACATATGCATTGGTCTATGAGACACCAGTTGCTATCTCTTAGACCAATCCGTTGGGCATGATAAAGGACAAAAACGGCAGGGACCTAACAGAAGCAGAAGAGATTAAGAAGAGGTGGCAAGAATACACAGAAGAACTATACAAGAAAGATCTTAATATCCCTGATAAATACGATGGTGCGGTCACTGACCTTGAGCCGGACATCCTAGAGAGTGAAGTCAAGTGGGCCTTAGGAAGCATTACTAACAACAAAGCTAGTGGAGAAGACAGTATCCCAGCTGAGCTATTTAAAATCCTAAAAGATGATGATGTTAAAGTGCTGCACTCAATATGCCAACAAATTTGGAAAACTCAACAGTGGCCACAGGATCGGAAAAGGTCAGTTTATGTTCCAATTCCAAAGAAGGGCAATGCCAAAGAATGTTCAAACTACCGTACAATTGCACTCATTTCACATGCTAGCAAGGTTATGCTCAAAATCCTACAAGCTAGGCTTCAGCAGTATGTGAACCGAGAACTACCAGAAGTGCAAGCTGGGTTTCGAAGAGGCAGAGGAACTAGAGATCAGATTGCCAACATTCGCTGGATCATGGAAAAAGCAAGAGAGATCCAGAAAAACATCTACTTCTGCTTCATTGACTACGCTAAAGCCTTTGATTGTGTGGATCACAACAAACTGTGGCAAAGTCTTAAAGAGATGGGAGTACCAGACCACCTTACCTGTCTCCTGAGAAACCTGTATGCGGGTCAAGAAGTAACAGTTAAAACTGGACATGGAACAACCGACTGGTTCAAAATTGGGAAAGGAGTACGACAAGGCTGTATATTACCACCCTGCTTATTTAACTTATATGCAGAGTACATCATGAGAAATGCCGGGCTGGATGAATCACAAGCCGGAGTTAAGATTGCCGGGAGAAATATCAACAACCTCAGATATGCAGACGATACCACCCTAATGGCAGAAAGTGAAGAGGAACTAAAGAGCCTCTTGATGAGGGTGAAAGAGGAGAGTGCAAAAGCTGGCTTGAAGCTCAACATTAAAAAAACTCAGATCATGGCATCTGGTCCCATCACTTCCTGGCAAATAGAAGGGGAAGAAATGGAAGCAGTGACAGATTTTATTTTCTTGGGCTCCAAGATCACCGCAGACGGTGACTGCAGCCATGAAATTAAAAGACGCTTGCTCCTTGGGAGGAAAGCTATGGCAAACCTAGACAGCATATTAAAAAGCAGAGACATCACCTTGCCGACAAAGGTCCGTATAGTTAAAGCTATGGTTTTTCCAGTAGTAATGTATGGCTGTGAGAGTTGGACCATAAGGAAGGCTGAGCGCCGAAGAATTGATGCTTTCGAACTGTGGTGCTGGAGAAGGCTCTTAAGAGTCCCTTGGACTGCAAGGAGGTCAAATCAGTCAGTCCTAGAGGAAATCAACCCTGACTGCTCATTGGAAGGACAGATAGTGAAGCTGAAGCTCAAATACTTTGGCCACCTAATGCGTAGAGAGGACTCACTGGAAAAGACCCTGATGCTGGGAAAGACTGAAGGCAAAAGGAGAAGGGGACGGCAGAGGATGAGATGGTTAGATAGCATCACCGATGTAACGAATATGAATTTGAGTAAACTCCGAGAGACAGTGGAGGACAGGAAGGCCTGGAGTGCTATGGTCCATGAGGTCACGAAGAGTCAGACACGACTAAATGACTGAACAACAACAAGAGACCAATCCGTATGTTTTATGGATAACATAAGCAACTGGCCCAAAGTTAGCAGTGAGGACTCGCTTGAGTCAGGACTTGAACTTGAGTCTTTCTGGTCCAAGTCCAATTACTTAAGTACTTTGCAGCAGTGGGAGCTATTTCTTTGCTAAGCTTCTCAGAGGCTTAACATATAACTTTACATTGTTTTTAAAAAGAAAGAAAGAAAACCTTGCCTCTAGAAATTACCATTTTGTGATCACATTTTGGTAGCACTACTGTACCCTAGAAACTGGGGGAGAAGGAAAAATGGGAGAAGCAAAAATGCCCCCACTGGTGGTGGGCTGCCTGCTCTTGTTTCATGTGATTAAGTATCAAGTCAATGAGACCACTCCCGAGCTGACATCTAAGAGACCGTATTGCCTGTTGTAATAAACAAGAATTCAACAGAACAAGCATAGAAGGTTTGAAATTAAAACAATATTGGTACAGCTGAAGTAAATTGCTCAATTTCAATGTTTTTTTTTCCAGTTTTTTAAAAACTGACATACTTCCCCTCTTTTATATCTCTTTGTGAGACACAGCTGATGGGGGGGGGGGTTTAGTTTAATCCTAAACAGAGACTTTTTGAAGTTAAACCTAACTCCTTCTACCTTCCACTCTTCCACTAACTGAGTTAGGGTGTTTGTACAATAAACTCATCTTGCCTCGACCCAATTAAGTATGTAATACATACGGAGATACTATTATTGTTACCAGAGTCTGGAGTTATAGAAAAATTATCCTGTTCCTTCTAGCCACTAGGCAATACCACACAAATTGGCTATAATTTATATATTTTATCAATCTTTCATGTTTCCAGGACTGTGGGCCTTTGCCACTGCTCTTTCTCTTATAATGCTGGGTATAATTTGATATTTGCAGCACCTAGTAATCCGCACCCTCAGAGTGAATCTAAACTTCAGACCTCAGTTTTGAGGATAACGTTTAGACTATTTAAAATATTGCTCACCTTTTTTTGCTGGTACCTACCAATAAAAAAAAGACTGGGAATTTGAAACTTGTATGCTCTTTTGTGCTAATCTGATTGGTTGCAAACTAGGTTTTGCTCAATTCTGGATTTAGAATGCACCTTATTTTGTTTTTCAGTCCCTATTATCTTAATGTGTGCTCTACATTCCGCAAAGACTATTTATCTGGTATTCCATGCAAATATTTCAATTGAGAATATGATGTGAATTGGTTCAATGCATTCTAAAACATCTCTTCCCTACACTTACCTCAGAGTAGATCCCATTGGGTTTACCTCTAAGTACATATATAAACTATTATAGTTTTAATGTGCAAAACAGGAGCTTGGGCATTTCTCCCTCTGATCTTTTTTCACATCTGATATTCTTGCATCTGGGCATTGTTTTGTTTCAGCTTTTGTTTTAGATTTTTTTTATCCCACAGTTATATTTTTATAAATAACTCAAGGCAGCGAACATACCTAGTACTCCTTCCTCCTCCTATTTTCCCCACAACAACCACCCTGTGAGGTGAGTTGGGCTGAGAGAGAGTGACTGGCCCAAAGTCACCCAGCCAGCTTTCATGCCTAAGGCAGGACTAGAACTCTCAGTCTCCTGGTTTCTAGCCTGTTGCCTTTACCACTAGATCAAACTGGCTCTCAAAGTTGTCTCAGAAATGTTGTCTCCCACATCCACTATTGCCACTTATTTGACTCTCTAAGTCAACCTAGAGTATTACATCAGAAAATGTAAACAACCCTAGAAGGGATTTCATTTTGTTGACATGCAACTGTAGGGATTCAATATTAATTAACCAAAGAATCAGAAAATATGACAAGTCTTCTTTTAAAGGGGGAGATTTAAATGAAAGACATCAAAAGTAGACCCCAACTACAGTATGTAAATCATGCTCTTCCACTTCACGTGCACAATGCTAATTATACTGAGCTAATGTAATTCTGTTCACTTAAATAATGAAAGTGAGCAACAAATGTATTGTTGATCTTTTGAAAATCTCTTCACACTTTCAATCATGATGTGGAATAGAAAAAGCTGTCAGAGAGATTACTCTCATGCTGTTCATACGAATGAATACATATTAATGTTGCCTTACAACTTATAGAAAGTTGGTAATAGGAATCAGAAAATCACAGTACCAGGTATGCTGAGAAGAACATATGTAGACCCCCTCACATCAGTATAAGATAAAACCCTTAATATGTATCTCTGGTTTATTTTTATTGATTTATTTATTTTATCTATTTAGAGATTTATTTGCTACCCATTCCAATAGATCTGGGCCATTTACAAGAATGTATAAATAACATAACATTGTAAAACCATTTCAAATTCTAAGACAATGGTCTAAGGATCAAGTTTTTAACTCTAATTGCTGCATCTTGAAATCTCAATCCCTAGCCCACTTTGTGAGATCTGATAGACCATAGATTAAAAAATTAGGCTTATGTCCAATTTGGACTTTTCATATGAAGTATATTTGCCTAGGAAATCAAGCTCTTACTCCCTATCCCTAACTTGCAGGATATATTTGTTTATTGGATAAATGTATAAGCATCTGTGTCCTTCATTGTCACATGGTCAATACATAATACAAGCAGAAAATATTACTATTACTTCTATTGTTATCTCTATGCTGCTATTGTTATCTCTATGCTGCCTCTTCTTAATGCAGGGCATTGTTCTCAGTTTAAATGTTAAGATTAATAAAATATTTTGTGGGGAGAATGGATAAAGAAATAGTACTTTCTATCATTAAGGCATATTTGTATTTACTGTTTAAGCTGCTCCTGTCCTGTGCTGTGCCGGCTGGAGTCTAAAATGGCTTGGAACATATTCAGTCTGGTCAGTAGACTATGACCTCCCACCTTTTTGTTGCAGGAAAGCAATTGCTAGTTTTATTCCTTCCTGTGGGTGGAACTTCCTGGATGGATGGATGGATGGATGGATGGATGGATATGTGTATGTATAAATATGAACACACATATTTCAAAGTGTTAAAATGTACATATATGTAGGCACAACCAGAAGCTTAAAATTTCTTTCTGTTGCATATGATGAAGTAAACTTCGGGTCACCAATTTACAAATTCTATTAAAATGTGTTAGTCAGAAAAGATGCTACCGGACTCCCTCTGATTTTTTGCTGCCATAGATTAACACAGCTCTCCTACGAGTTCTTCCTGTCATGTTATTTTCTACTATCTTTTAGAGCTACCTTGACCATGAGTGCTGTAATAGCACAATGGCTATAATTCTTACCTCGCAAGTGCAAGTTTGCAGTTTCAAAATCTGGTAGAAATGTTAAAAAAAAAAAAAAAAAAAACCTTCCCCTGACCTTCCTATTTTTCCTGTGCTCTTTCTAAAATAAGTTCAGCAATTCATTACTGCATAGTTTTTCTAGTTACTTGAGGTAAAGTGGTGATATGGTAAACCTATAGGCTATCTGAAAGCTGGGGTGAAACCCTACTACAGTGCAAAGTGTACCACTGAACTTTTTAAAGAAAAGCACATGAAAAAGCAGGAAGCCACAAAATGGAAAAGAGAGAAAAAAACACAAGAAAAAAAAGGAGAGGAAACAGAAAATGTGGGTAAGATGGAACTCTCATTAATGAGGATGAGCAAAAATTTCCCAGTTCCAAATATGAGCAGAACCACTTCACCAATATGCACCTCTAGTAACCTCTCCAGAAGTTACCATAATAAATAAACATCTAGGAGAAAAAACAGAGTTGTATTCACCTTCTTTTTTCTCAGAAAAAATAATTCTTTGTGGTGACCAAGGCCACAATTAAGCTTGAATCCTAGGAAATATATTTCTTGAAAAAAGTCTGATCTGATTAGTCAATACCCAGTCAACCAGGGAAAGAAATGTTAGCCATCAGTCTATAGGTATTTGTATTACTTGGGTAGAGCAACCTTTCTTTGCATGAATGATTTAATGACTACCTCTTTCAAAGGTGCTACAGCCAATTCCTCTTGTAAGGAGGATTTTATAGGGAAGGTGGGACAGATAGAAAAGTTACTTCTCCAAGTTCCTAGTCATGCCCAAAGTCAGCCAATGTTTCAGCAAAAACAGTTGAAGGTACAAAGTTACTTCCCCAAGATTACTTAATGCAGAGCTTTCCAAACTGTGTGTCGGGACACGTTAGTGTGTCGGCTGCAGTGTCTGGGTGTGTCGCGGCTGCTGCTGCCTCCAAACCTGCCCTGCCAGGATTCCATGCAGGTCCTAGTGCCTGCCTTGTGCCCTGCTGTAAGAGTGTGTCGCGAAATGATGCCTTGCTGTAAGAGTGTGTCGCGAAATGATGTATGTCTAAAAAGTGTGTCACCAACATGAAAAGTTTGGAAAGCTCTGACTTAATGTGTAAGCAGGAGATCCCCCTCTATTTAAGTGAATGGACAAAACTGCTTTCTTCATTTGGGTGTGGGAGAAATTGTGTAGTGGATAACTCCACATAACTTTGCCGATACAATGGCACTCACCGGCTCTAGTCATGGACAACTATATCACTATTTTTTAAATTTCACCCCAAGTTGTGCATTTTTTCAAAAGATGCATTTTTCATTGCCATTTTGCCTAATATTGCAGTTTCCCTAGTGCATTTTTGTACACTATTTTCATACAAATATGTGTTTTGATAAACATCTCCCTAGTATCTGCATTGGCAAATTTGGAAAAGTGTGAATGATTCCTGTAACGTGGAAGCTCCTTCAGGTATTCGCTTTAGGTACTCTCTCATTCTCCCATCAGTCCAATTTATTTAATCCAAATCACCTAACTGCAAACAAATAATGCTTTGTAAGGTGAAAGGGGCTGTTTGGTTCAATGGGAGAAGGGGGAAGGATACTGTTCTTGTTAAGACAGCAGTGAGAGGATCTAGTTTTTGAGCTTGAATGGGCCTGCTGGCTGGATGCAGTGTTAAGGAGCACTGACCCCATCCGAAGGCATGCTAGAGAAAAGGAAGAAGAGAACTTCATTGCTAAAGACAGTGTGAACTCTCAATTACAAACATATCCTTCAGCAAATTCTACTATCTCTGGCATTTTCTTTGGAGTATTGAACCCTGCTATTGTTCTCAGAATATATTCATGTTTTATAGACTTCAACAAAGAAATGAATTAAAAGCTAGCTTTCCCCAGTAAACAGTTTAACTCAAGGGACCTATATTGTATTCCTCCCACCCCCAACAAATATTTGCATAAGTCTTTTGCATTTTAAGAGGAGATTTTTTCCTTAACTGGAGACTTCTGGAATATTCACATGATCTTTCAATGGGGCTGTTAAAAAATAAATCCCCTGAGAGATGTGGCAGTGACCGGTTCACTGCATTTATAATGTTATCACTGCTTATAATGCTTTGAACAGTTGTCAGATGTACCCTACAGGTTTGCAAAATATCTGCTAAAAAGAGCTGTTTTGCACTCTTGTATCAGTTACTTAAATGTGTTTCTCACTGCATTAAGTGGCTAATTCTGAAAACATTGATTCAAACCCTTAAGGGTGAACTCTGATGTGAATCTTTCTAGAGAACAATTTCCTTGTAGCCGAAGAAAGAAGTTGGTGAAATTATGCCATTTTTGGAATATAAAACTATGCTTTTTGTCAGTACTTGACACTGATTGATTTGCCAATTCTTTCTACCAAATAGGACTGGAATTAATAATTCCAATAATTCACAATTACAATACTAGGATTAAAAAGTGGGGTAGAGATGGAAGGGGAGAAGCTCCAGCACGTGTTTCAACTTTTCAAACTTCAGTAAGTCTTCCCAGCAAGGATGTTTGCAGTGGGACTGTGTCAGAAAAATCAAGATGGCAGCCTTGACATGGAAGCCCCACATCATTTTTACATGTGCCACATATGCAACACATGTAAAAAATGGTCAGGGCTCCATTGTGCACCTGGCCACATGCTGCAGATACCCCTGACTCCTGACTCCCAAATTGCCCATCTAGATTAAATGGAAATGGGTGATCAGAAGGCAATCAGTCAGCCATGATGGTGTATGTCTGAAGTCTGTTTGTCAATTTGGAATTGACAAATTCAAATGCACTTGTGGAGCATATGATCTCAAACCATTTTAATGTGATAACTACTGCACTTTCAACCTGCATCTGCATTCAGATTTCCTTCTATTGGTTTTATTCTGAAACTGTCTGAACAATGAGAAACTCTTGGCATAATCATTGCTGTACAACAAAATTTGCCCCTATGTTTTCTAAAAGGACAGCATCTGATTTATCTGCATTAATATAGAATATGTGTCCTCAGATGAGAAGTTATTAATGATGGCCCTGTCAAGTGAAATATACTGGCAGGGCTAGGAAAATTGTCTTCAGGGGCTTCTGTCTAATAAATTTTGCAAAAAAGAAAAATTGGAGATTGTATTGGTTTAAATCCATACCCAGAAAAACAAAAAGATTGAGAAAAGTTGTTGTTGGAAAGAAGAGGAAGAGGAGGAGGAGGAGGTGGAGGAGGCAGCTATAAACTTTAACTCCACATAGGCTATGTTTATTATATATCTCAAAGCAATTTCAAAAGCTTCTGAAGTATATTCCTTTTCAGTGTGTAAGAGAACTTAAAGCAATAAAAGAAGGAAAGTAGCCTCTGAAGTTCATTTTCATATAGATTTATAGGAAAACTGCTTTGATGTCTTCTGCAGTCCCTTGCCAGTTAAAGAAGGAACTTCTATTAAATTTAACACCACTTCTCTCATTCCTTTTTTCTCTGCTTCTCTTGCTAGTTTTTAGCTCACCTCCCACCCTTTATGCTTCATACCTCATTTATCTTTTATGAGTACTAGGCATCTTTCCATAATAATGCTGTGAATAATAGAAGAGTCTTGTATCCATTCAGGGTTTTTACTTTTCTTCCCACAATCAACATATTGCATTATTGACTTCCTCATTCAAGGAGGTGTCATGAATGGCCCAGTGCTTAGAAGCACTGCAGCATGCTATGTCGTGCAAAGCATAGACAAGATGAGGTTGACAGCCTAACTTGGGGGATGCGTTCTATGCTAGGACTACACTAGACAATTTTAGTGATTTCAGGACAATGTTTAATGGCTCTGCAAATCTACTTCCCCAGCCTGCAATGGAAGCTTCTGTGGAGTTAAGAACACCTCAAATTAGGCCGCGGAGCAAGATATTATGCTTTTTCTTTAGAGAAGTATCATGAAATTTGTAATCCTGACATTCCAGGAAAGATAAGATGATGAATAAAAAAAGAGAGTTCATATTATACATAGTATTTCCAGCACCGTGGCCTCTTCCAAACCAATGAATGCAATGTTATACTTAACTACCTCCAAGGTGAAGGTGATGCTATATCCAAGTTCTTCTCTCTGTATTGACCAGAGGATGCATGCTGTTGCTATTAAAGTCACTTTTTAAATAGAAAAATAAAAAGGAATAGGAAGTGATATGTTGTAGCAGTGTAGGAAAATAGTAGGACTTGTGTTATCTGACTTGCTGCAAAGTCTCTGTATGCACCGAGGAAAAAGAATGTTGGATTGTAAACATATTTTATATCATTGTAAACATATTTTATATCTTGAAATGAATATCTAGTCATGCCAGGAAATCAAGGTCCTCACATCAGATCTCCTTTGTATAGTTTAAATATCTCAAAGCCAACATTCTTGAGGAGGCTGGGACTCACCAAGAATGTGTGAATGTGTGAATTGTCCTTGCATACTACACACTGCCCTTCCTGCCTCAATGACCCTTGTAGAAGGTGATAAGTTGTCTTGTCCTTGCATAAGGAATGTAATTCAGAACAGCCATTCAGGATTGTAAAGGAGATAAAAGATAGTTGACATGAAGATGACCTGACTCAATACTCCTCTTCCTGCTTGGATAGGAAGATGGGAGGGGGGCATACGAGTCAAGGTAACTGACCTGATTGGGTAGAGAGAATGTGCCATCCCAACGTGGGTCTGTGAGTAATCTAGGGTATATAATGTGCTGTAGGAAGGGGGTCCTGCGCGATCGCCCACCTAACAGCCTGCTGCTTTGTCTTTGCTCTTGGGTGAATAAAACTCCTAACTTCATGCAATTGGTCAGTTTCTTTACTCCCGGCTCAGGAACGAACTTGGTAAGATTTTCTTCTAACATTTAGAAATGTTAGAAGAAAATCTTACCAAGTTCGTTCCTGAGCCGGGAGTAAAGAAACTGACCAATTGCATGAAGTTAGGAGTTTTATTCACCCAAGAGCAAAGACAAAGCAGCAGGCTGTTAGGTGGGCGATCGCGCAGGACCCCCTTCCTACAGCACATTATATACCCTAGATTACTCACAGACCCACGTTGGGATGGCACATTCTCTCTACCCAATCAGGTCAGTTACCTTGACTCGTATGCCCCCCTCCCATCTTCCTATCCAAGCAGGAAGAGGAGTATTGAGTCAGGTCATCTTCATGTCAACTATCTTTTATCTCCTTTACAATCCTGAATGGCTGTTCTGAATTACATTCCTTATGCAAGGACAAGACAACTTATCACCTTCTACAAGGGTCATTGAGGCAGGAAGGGCAGTGTGTAGTATGCAAGGACAATTCACACATTCACACATTCTTGGTGAGTCCCAGCCTCCTCAAGAATGTTGGCTTTGAGATATTTAAACTATACAAAGGAGATCTGATGTGAGGACCTTGATTTCCTGGCATGACTAGATATTCATTTCAAGATATAAAATATGTTTACAATGATATAAAATATGTTTACAATCCAACAATAAGTATGACCAATGAAATAATTTAAGGAGGCCAAAAGATATAATAAACCTCTCCTATTTTGTAAATTGCTACAGTTTGGGAGTTTTATTTTTTTTCAAAAAGTGTATATATTCTACCCATTACTTTAATTATTCCTGGTGGCTGACAAAAATCATGATTAAAAACAAGAAATATGAAGCACTAAAAAATTAAAACTTCAAAAGGCCACTGGGAATACACACACACACACACACACACACACACACACACACGTGTGTGTGTTTGTGTGTGTGTGTGTATATGTAGATAGATATAGATAGATAGATAGATAGATAGATAGATAGATAGATAGATAGATAGATGATAGATAGATAGATAGATCTGAGATACAGAGAGATGGAGATGGAGATGGAGATGGAGATGGAGATGGAGATCTATCTATCATCTCTATCATCTCTATCTCTATCTCTGATAGAGATGATGGAGATGATGGAGATGATGGAGATGATGGAGATAGAGATAATGAGTACCAGCTTGGTGTAACGGTTAGGCTCTAGGCTAGAAACTGGGAGATCGCGAGTTCTAGTCCCATCTTAGGCACAAAGCCAGTTGGGTGACTTTGGGCTAGTCACTCTCTCTCTCCTTCTCTAGGAAGATGGCAATGGCAAACCACTTTTAAAATCTTGTCAAGAAAACTTCAGGGACTAGTCCAGGCAGTCTCCAGGAGCCAACATTAAACTGAAGGCACACATACACACACATATACAAAGTTAAATATGTTATTTATGTTATTCAACTCTAGTGGTAATTTCGTTGTATTTTACAGATCTAGGGATGTGCAGTACTTTGGATCCTAAGGCAAAAAGTTGCTTCCAAATAGGTGTGGGCATGCATGCTGCACGTCTTATTTCCTCCTTAAAGAAGCAATGTAATGAAATGTTCAGAGCCTGAGAAAGATTCACATCCTGTCCATTTGGACATTCCTCACTTATCAGTTAAGAGAATCACCCAGAAGCTCCTAGCGAAAGTCTGAAAAAGTCACTCCCTAAAGTAGCTGATGGGTAAATTGGGTTTTAATCATCAAAATTATCCAGTTGCTGACAATTCCGTAAGTTAGGGTTTATTTATTTTTTATTCAATTTATTCCCCGCCCATCTCCCATACAAGGGACTCTGGGCGGGTTACAATAATCAAGGTTAAAAACGATACAATAAAAAGTCTAAAAAATGCAATATAAATAGATAAAATACAAGATGGGGGACGTAGGGAACGTAGCATAGATAGTGTTGCTACGGGGCTAGCCAACCCCAGGAGGCACTACCGCCTCTGTTGTCCCAGGCCAGGTGGCAGAGCCAGGTCTTGAGGGCCTTCCGAAAGGTCAGGAGGGAGGGGGCCAGTCTCACCTCCGGGGGCAAGATATTCCATAGGGCGGGCACTATCGCAGAGAAGGCACGCCTCCTGGACCCCGCTAGATGGAATTCTCTTGTTGAGGGGGTCTGAAGCATGCCCTCTCTGCATGCACGGGTGGGGCGGGCTGACGTTATCGGGACGAGACGGTCCCTCAGGTACCCTGGTCCTATGCCATGTAGGGCTTTAAAGGTGATCACCAACACCTTGAATTGGACCCGGAAGCAAACTGGCACCCAATGCAGCTCGCGAAGCAGAAGTGTTACATGGGCCGATCTCCTGGCCCCCATAACTGCTCGCGCCGCCGCATTTTGCACCAGCTGAAGCTTCCGGATACTCTTCAAGAGTAGCCCCATGTAGAGCGCATTACAATAGTCTATACGGGAGATGACAAGGGCGTGAGTGACTGTTCGGAGGGCCTCCTGATCCAGGAAAGGGCGTAACTGGCGCACAACTCGGAGCTGTGCAAAGGCCCTTCTGGCCACGACTGCCACCTGCTCTTCGAGCAGGAGTCGCGAGTCCAGGAGGACCCCCAGATTCCGCACTGGATCCGAGTGGGGTAGTGCAACTCCACCCAGAACCAAAGATGACAACTTCCCGGATCCAGGGGGGCCATCAATCCACAGCCACTCCGTCTTACCAGGGTTCAGTTGAAGCCTGTTGTTCCCCATCCAGACCCCCACAGCCTCCAGGCACTGAGATAAGGCATTGACCGCATCACTTACTTCACCCGGGATGGAGATGTATAACTGGGTATCATCAGCATATTGGTGATACCTCATCCCATGGTGACGGATGATCTCGCCAAGCGGCTTGATGTAGATGTTGAATAGGAGAGGAGAGAGAACCGACCGCTGAGGCACCCCACAAGTCAGGGGTCTCGGGTCAGCTCTCTCCTCCCCTATCAACACCGACTGGGAACGGCCCTGGAGGAAGGAGGTGAACCAGTGCAAAACCACGCTGCGCACCCCCAACTCCTCGAGCCGCCCCAAAAGTATACCGTGGTCGACGGTATCGAAAGCCGCTGAGAGATCTAAGAGAGCAAGGATGGACGCACTCCCTCCATCCCGCTCTCGCCAGAGATCATCCATAAGCGCGACCAATGCGGTCTCTGTCCCATATCCCAGCCTGAAACCTGACTGAAAGGGGTCCAGATAATCCGTTTCCTCCAGAATCCTCTGGAGTTGCAACGCCACCACCTTCTCAGCCACCTTTCCCAAAAAGGGAAGGTGGGAGACTGGGCGAAAATTGCCCAGGATGGTAGGGTCCAGGGATGGTTTCTTGAGGAGGGGGTGCACCAGCGCCTCCTTAAAGGCAGCCGGGAACACCCCCCCACTCAAGGACGAATTTATAATCGCCTGGACCCAGCCACATGTCACCTCACTAGCTGATTTTACCATCCAGGAGGGACATGGGTCAAGTTGGCATGTGGTGGCGTTTACAGTCCGGAGGATCCTGTCTACTTCATCAGGCCCAACAGGATCAAACTGCTCCCAGATAACATGGCAAGTACGGGCCTCTGGCATCTCCCCAGATCTTGTCCCACGCATGGAGTCCAACTTGGAATGAATCTGAGCGATTTTGTCCTGCAGATGCTCAGAAAACTCTTCCGATCGGCCCTGTAAATGGGTCTCCCCTTGCTCCTGACCCAAAAGCGATCCTGTAATCTTAAACAGGGCCGTCGGGCGGCATTCTGTGGACGCAAAAAGAGCGGAGAAATATTCACGTTTCGCCGCTCTTACCACCACAAGGTAGGCCTTAACTGCGGCTCTAGATTGTGTTCGGTCAGATTCAGTCTTCGTCTTTCTCCAGCGGCGCTCTAGACGTCTCTTAACCCTCTTCAAAGTCCTCAACTCATCCGTAAACCACAGCGAGTGTAGGGCCGAACAGGGCCGGAGAGGTCGCACAGGCGCGATCTTGTCCAGAGCTCCGGCCGCTTCCCTATTCCAGGCTGCGGCCAGGACCTCCACTGGACCGTGAAGCAAGTCCTCGGGAATAACTCCCAGCTCCTTCTGAAACCTCACTGGGTCCATCAGTCGCCGAGGGCGGACCAATCGAGTAGGTCCCGCCTCCCTGCGGAGTGGGGCAGCAGAGAAGAGTCTCAGGGTCACCAGGGCATGGTCTGACCATGACAATGGGGAAAGATGTAACTCTCCCCTCAGATCACATTGCCACTGCTCGGACAAGAAAACTAAGTCCGGGGTGAGACCACTGTCACGAGTCGGGTCACGAATAATCTGAGACAGGCCCATAGCTGCCATGGTAGCCATGAACTCCCGGGCCGCCTCCGAGGACTGCCCCAGGGACAGCAGATTGAAGTCCCCCAGAACCATAAGTCTGGGGAACTCCACCACCAACCCCGAGACAGCCTCGAGCAGCTCAGGCAGGGAGGTCGCTATGCAGCAGGGAGGCTGGTACAGCAGCAACACTCCCAACTGTTCTCGTGAACCCAACTTGAAAAACAGGGTCTCATACCCGGTCACTTGTGGAGCAGCGCCCCTGAAGGCCACAAGGGACTCTTGGATGACCACTGCCACCCCTCCTCCCCTGCCCCAGTGTCTCGGCTGATGCCACACCCAAAACCCAGCTGGGCACATTTCCGAGAGGGCTACTTTCCCCTCTGGGCCCAGCCAGGTCTCGGTAATACACACCAGGTCAGCCCCCTCCTCTGTGATTAAGTCACTTATAAGGGGGGCCTTGTTATTCACCGACCTGGCGTTCAGCAGCAACAGTCGGAGACCGGAGCCCATGAGGATCTGCTTACCAGGGCCTGGGTATGAACACGGGGGGTCGGAAAGCGCCACCGGTAACAAACACCGGGGGCGCCTTCCCCGATAATGGCTTGCCCTCCAGTTCCCGTCATACCGTCCCCTGCCCGTCACCACCTGAATCAAATGGCCCGCCCCCCAGCCCCCAGAGATTCCCGACTCTGGCCTAGTAGCCTCCACTCCCAGGCGTCCGGAATTCTTGGGCTTAATCAAGGGTCTCTTATCCCATTCATCCATCATCCAATCTCACAACAAATCGGGTAGTGACAAGACCCCCCAGTGCACCAGCTCACGCTCTCGGCACTGTAAGGGTCCAGCACCACCCCCAATCACGCTCTGTACCTCTCCCTCAACTTCTCTCACTGGTCAGGGAGAGGTACCAACACTCACCAGCAATCACTCCTACCCCACCTCACTCTCACTCAGGGGGGTACTCTTACAAAACCATACAATCTTGGCTCCCCCCACCTCGTCTCTCACCCAGTGGGGGGTCCACATTCATACTAAGGGACCCCTATAAACCCTCTGCCACCTTATATTAAATGGGACACTATCCAGGTCTTCATAGGGGTTAGTCCATGTAGTTATTTTTCGTATGTCCTGGTCTCCTGAACTCCAGCCTCCGCCCCATCTGCACCTTCCAGGGCCGCAGGGTTCACCCCCAACTCCAGCCAGTCCTAACATCAAGGCAAAAAGTCCAGCTTGTCTGCGGGGGGGGGCGACTCGTCTGAGGACTCTGTTGCAACAGCTGGGATCTCTCTGTACCACGCCGGCTCTACTAGGCCCCGCCAACTCCACCGGCCTAGTCCAAACCCCGACGGTCTCCGCCTCCAGCGATCGAAAACAGAGCCCCTCGGCAGCCTCCGTCAAACTTCAGCCCTGCAAGCTCTGCCAGCCCAGCTCGACAACCAACAGCCTCCAACCTCCAGCTGCGTCCGGCAGCCTCCTACAGTCTCTGGTCTTCGGTGGGCTCCCGGACTTCACCAGCTCCGCCGGCCCAGCTCCGGCCCAGCTCCGGCCCAACTCGAACCCCAAGACTCCGGCCCGCAACAGACCTCAAAAGGGCTATGGCATCTTCGGCAATTCACCGGGCTCCTTTTCTCGTGCAGATTCACGGAGCTCCGACCCAGACGCACGGTCTCGCCCCAGCACTCCCCTCGGAGAAAGCCACTCACCATCGACACCACCACCTCTCCAAACCCCAAAGGTGAATTTTTAGGGGATTTTCGGGGATTTTTGGTGGGTTTTTCGGCTTTCCCGGAACGGTCAACGGCCGCGCTGACTTGCGGCCGCCATCTTGGATCTTATTAAGATTATTATTTATTCTTATCTCTTCAATAAATCTTGTTAAAAGAAACTTGCTTTCTGACTTAATGGGTTGGTAAGAGCTATGACAACAATCTATGTCTTTTCCTGGACTTGCATGGTAGGCATGTGATCCAAGAAAAATATGCATTTGAATGAAGGAGAGATCAACAGTGTACTTACACCCACTCAAAAGTGGCTTATCACACTCTATCAGGACCTTCTGAACTCAAATGTGTATTTTCCTGAGATTGTGTATTTATTGTGTAAGTCTAGAAAAAGATGCCCACCCATGTCCTGCTATGCTGGTTAATTGTGGTGTGTGGGTGTTCTTGGGAGGGATTATTTGAAGAATGCCAGGACTGTATGCCAAGACTATATACTCCCAGCAAGGTCATCCAAGGCATGAAGGTCATCAAAGCAACCCAGCTGAAGCAAACAAGCACCTATATCAGGCAACAGTGATGTAGGAAGATGCTGGAGGCAGATGATCACTTTAGTGACAATGGCAAAGGCATCAATTCATATTGAATGGGAGAAGGCCACTCCTACATTTTACCTAGAAAACCATATGAATAGATAAGATAAAATGATTGATTATATGGTGCTTGATGATGGGCGCCTGAGGTCAGATGGCACTTACCATGCTACTGAGCAAAGCTGAGGATTATTTGAAGTATGGCCTAGGAAACATATATGACATCCATTTCTGCCAATCCAATTATTTCTCATTGCTAACACAATCCTCAAACAACTAAAATGACATTTATTTATTTATGTTCCGACTTCTATCACCGCGCCATCTCCCACGAGGGGACTCTGGGCGGTCCCAGAAGCTTATCGTGTATATAAGGGACTTATATACTTGGATGTCATCAGATGGAATATACAAGTAAAATTGACAATATTATTGGTAAAAGGAAGTAGAAGAGCTCAATTATAATAAAAGTTATGGCCAGTGGCTGAATGTAGAACAGATAACGGACTGCTCGTGTGCAAGTTTCAGGTTAAGCTAAAGTGGAAGAACAAAGCCAATCGCTTTCCACAATATGTTCTTGAGCATGTGTCAATCATTTTCAAGGAGAACATCCAGAATTGCTTTGACGTCCTCAACCTCATTGATAGGGAACCAGAAGAACTGTGAAATGAAACCAAAGAAGTTGTTAAGTATGAATATTATGGATGCTAATGGACCTTTGTGAAGACCAGGGCACAACTTGTCACAAGAAGCAAAAACTATGCAATTCCAACATGTGTGGATTAATCTCTAGGGCACTCTGTTTCCTTGGGAGTGAGAAAACTCCCCGAAAGGGGGATGAACCAACCTGATTTGGTGAATGACAAAGAAAGTGGAAGAGGTTGGGGCCTCACCCTATCTTTCTACCCCATAGTCAACTATGAGCCAAAACAACAAAAGGTGGAAACTCATGGTTGTCATCCTTCTGGAAGGAGAAGGCATTTGAACTGAACTGAACTGAAGTGTTAGATATAGAAAAGTATCTGAATGTAGCAAATTACTTAGGATACAATTAATTTTGTCGGGTTCAAAATACAGGGGGGATGTCCCTTGCCTTGGGTATCCATGAGGAGGCAAGGGGAGAGAAATGCCTGACAATGTAATTATGCAAATGCTGTGACTTACATCCTTGAGTCAAATGTCAGGATGCAAAAACATAATGTGAGTAGTATGGCATCTATGCCCAAGTATTTCTGGAGTAAAATGAAATATGTCTATTTTTCTGGTTTTTATTAGAAATGCTGTGTCCCAACTTACCATAAAACTTCTTAAATAGATTTCAATTCTAAACTTCAACCTTTGAATGGATGAATGACTGCAAAGACAAAAGGCACTATGGGAATAGAGCAATGAAGGGAAGGAAATGATAGACAGCCAATTTATGGATGCCCAAATATCAAGTCACTCTAGAGATCACAAAGTAGAATATTACTTTATAAGCTGAACATCAATAAATGAAAAACTAGTCTAGCTGCTACTATGCACAGTCATCTTGAGGTACTGGTTACATATGGGAGATATGGGGGCTGGCACATGAAATTCTTGATTGTGGGGGGTCAGAAACATCACAACTAGCTTGATGAAATGATGAAAGGTATCATGAGCTTCATTGCTGAGTATGACCTCTCAATATTTACATTGCCGAAATCAAAACATACCAGTTCTCATATTTGATTTTTTGAGATTGGTGCTCAATCTGGGGCTGATCCTGGACTCACAGCTCCTGCTTAAAAAGAAGGTGGTGGCTGTGGCCAGGAGAACCTTCTCACAGGTCCATCTAACATGCCAGTTATACCCTTTTCTTCAGACAGTCACTCAAACGTCAGTCACATCAGAAATGGACTACTCCAATGCATTCCACATGTGGCTGCCCTAGAAGACCACTTGGAAGCTACAACTGTTCCAGAATGCAGCAGCACAGGCAGTGATGGGAGTGCCACAATATGCCCTTGTGTCATTGCTGCTTTGTGAGCTGCACTGGTTGCCAGTTGGCTTCTGGGTGCAATTCATGGTGTTGGTAATCACATATAAAGACCTTCATGGCATAGGGCTTTCTTATTTAAGGAACCACCTATCTCCAATAGTTTCTGCCCACCCAGGAAGTGCAGAATAGGCCCACTCCAGGTTCCCTCAACCATACAATGTCATCTATCGGGACCTAGAAAGTGTGCCTTTTGTATCGCAGCACTGCCCTCTGGAATAACATCTCACTGGAGATCTGCATGGCTCCCACTCTACAGCAGTTTTGAGCATCTCTGAAAACCTGACTTTGCTCTCAGGCTTGAAGCTAGGTGGTTGTCAAGCCTTTGTTGGTTTTCTTTTGGATTTGTTTTTTTCCTGGATGTGCATGGTTTTGATTATAATTATATTGTTCCTACTTTAAAAGATAAGGCACCTAGAGTTGTCTGGGAGTCAGGCAGCCTCTAAATCACATTAATTAATTAAGTGAAAATTAGGTAAGTAGGTGAAACACCCCCACCCCCACTGCAGACAATCATTAATTAATGATTGGGGAGTTTTGGTGGGGAGTTTTCACCTACCCTCGAATGAGAGCTGAAACCCTCCATTGTTAGGGTTCCAGCTCATGCAAAAGACTTTGTGTCTGGAGGAAACCCTAACTTTTTATTGTTCCAAAAGTCCTCTGTTTTTAAGCCATTTCAGATATATTAATACTGAATCAGCAGTGTGATTCCTGGGTTCTGCCAGCTCCAGGCAACTATGCAGCGCACCAAGGCAGCTGGGGAAAAGGAGCATTAGATCTGTGCCTGCTGGCTCTGTTCAACGTGTGTGCCCTCCTCAAGAAAGATTGTGCTGTCAGGATTGACAGAAAGTGATGGGGAGGATTAAAATGTTGCAGGAAAGTAAGCAAACTGCATTTTCAAAACTTTTATGAAACAAAATGAAGATGTTGTATCCTCCTAGAGCTGAAATTATCTCAAGTAAGACTGGTACAAGAAATTGGGTAGAAAACAGAATACTTACAACGTGGAGAAACATTAGTCTTTAGAAGAGATTGAACCCCTCAATTCAAGTTACACACGTTTTATAAAACTGACCAATAAAAGACCATTGTTGATCAGAATGGCCTTTCTGCAATGGTATGTCCTCCAGATGCATTGGGACTACAGTTCCTAAAATTTCTCTGGGATTCTGAGAGCTGCACTTCCAACTCACTTAAAGGTTACAAGCCATGGAAGACTGATGGAATAACCAAGCAGACTGAACAAGCACTACTATACAAATGATGCATCCTGAATTGTTTAGTAAAAGCCAGGTTCAATCTGTGAAATGAAGATGATTGAAATGATGAGAAATTAACTTAAATGGAAGATGATGATAAATTGCAGTTTGAGGGGGAAGCAAAGCCTCTGCTGCTTGATATCAATCTGGTTGAACGCTGAGACTTTTGCAACAAACTTAGAAAATGGAACTTCCCTCTAAATTAAAAAAAGGGGGAAAAGGTGGAGATGTTTGGGGGTTGAGTGTGAGGAAAGATGAGAGCTGATTTAGTGTAGTTCCCAAAGCTGTGCAGAAACCTCATACAGAATAATGCCCTTGCTAATGTTTCTACTGAGTCAGTCTACATACTAGCTTAACTCACATAAACATTAATGGGAGCAACTTGGCTTCTTCTGAGTGCCTCCTATATAAAATGCATGCCATAGCCCTGACGTATTTGCCCTAATTTCTCTTTACTGCTCATCCTATTATTTGACACATGCTTGAGATAAGGCTGGAAACATACAAAACACTTAACTGTCGATATGTTTTTAGCTCCTTTTCATTCCAACCCACAGTTGGAAACAAAAATAATTTTAATTTACCCAACACACAATGCAATTCAACAGGTTTCCACCTGGGGGTTGGGGGTGGAGAAGCTGTATGGTTTACAATGGAGTTACTCCTAGAGAAATGGGCAAAGCAGCTTTTGAAAACTCAGTGCCCTCTGGCTGTGTTGAGGCTACAACACAGCCAGGATTCTGTGTCTCTGAATTCTAGGAGTTGCAGTTCAAACATATCTGAGATGGGGAAGACTGATCTGTGGCACTGCTGTCTAGAAACCATACTTCTGTTCTATTGATCCAAGTTGTGCAAGGCACTTGTAAAGCAATGTGGACAGAACCATCAAGGCAGAAGAGGTAGCTGCGTATGGTTCAGGAGAGTTAATGGAGAGCACCAGCCTTCACTTGCTCACTCATCCTCTTTCTCTTTGGCTGATGAAGCAAACAAAGCTGGTCATGGAAAGAGCAGTGTTCTCATGCTTTTATTTCCTGACCTGAATTCCCTGTGTTTGATCAGCCAAATCCTCCCTGTTGTGCCACCCAGAAGGGGGGTGGGGGAAGAAAAGAGAGAGAGAGAAAGAGAGAGGAGAGATGGACAGACAGAAAGAGAGAGAGAGAGAAAGAAAGCAGCTGAGCATGAGGAGGTAGTGGATGCTCTAAGTGCAAACCTACACTCAGAAATAAATCCTGTTCAGTCCAATGGGCTTTCACCGTGGCAATTGGATATAGGAAGACAGCTTAAATCCCAGTTTAACCAGATTTAAATGTACTTTGCATATTGACTGGCTGTTGCCATACGAAATATCAACAGCTACTTTCTTCCCCCATCTTATGTTCCAGCTGCTTTCAGTCTCCATCCTCCATTCTACCCCAGTTTGCCCCTAGCTTGTCTGGCACCAATCTTGAGTGTGAAATTGATGAAAGAAAATGGAAGGCACACGTTTTGAAATAGCTTCCACTTAGTCCACACTTTCTCCAATTTGTTTTGTTTTTACAGATACATAGAATGCCTGTCAGCAGGCTGATGCTTAAATACAACAGGTGTTTGCCACCTGCAATTTCTTTTGCTTTTCTTTTGACTATGATCAAAAGGGAAAATTAACTGAGATTTTAATTCCATCTGTTCATGGAGGAGGAGCCATCGCTTTTTTTCAATCACAGGGAAAGTGTCAAATTAGTGAGCCAGAGAAACCAGAAGGACGTACAATCCAGGTAATATTCAGAGAATTTTTCCTGCCCAAGGGCCTAATTTGGATGTGCTGAAAGATGTTAATGTGGTTTCAGCTTACACCAGATACGTACTTTACATAGCAACTCCTTGTGATCCAGTTACCCATAGTACTTAACATCTTAAGCAGAGATAAATCTTTATTTGAACAATCCAGATATTCTTCTTGAAGGTCTCCAATTGGGTGTCTGATATATCTAATGACATGCCAGGCTCTTGGTAACAGTAAACCTAACACACACACACACACCCAAAAAAAGTGGGATATTCACTGGCTGGACACACACAACTTGTTTAAATGGATTAAGAGGTATGTGTATTGGGAGGTGGTGGTGGTAGAGGGGAGGATGTCATCATGTCAATCTCCCAATCAACTCTGTGGTTAAAGAGGTTAACTTGTCACCCAAAATAGCCTTAGATAGTTTTGATTTAAACTAACTTTCCCTGTCAGCCATACCATGGAAAAATGGAAGGTCTTAACACTTGGCTTCCTGCTGCTAGAAGCAATATGAATATGAAACCTGGGCTGTTGGCATTCCTTGTCTCTTGCATTTTCTTTAAAAGAAACTTTTCACTCCCCATGGTTGCAAGGGGCACAGTTAGAGAAAGCAGCAAGGAAGCTGGGTGGAAAAACCTTCCCTCCCATACCATATCCTATCTGGCCCTGATCCTGGTTGTGTCAGCATGGGTTTTTCTCCCGAAATTATAAAAAAGAGGGACAAGAATTAACTGCCTCCCAGCCACTTTGCAACTGGGGGAGGGGGGTCTTGTCAAAATGGTTGCTTTACATTTGACTGGTTCAACCCTGTTCTTCATTGTCATCTCCTGCTGGTTCACCAAGGTAAGTTTATTGGAGGTAGTGATAGATTCAGGCAAATAAAATGTGTGAACCCAGACACAGTATGTGAAGTGTGTGCCCTCCTTTTTGCTTAACATTCAAAATCAAGTTGCTTAAGCATGATTTTCAATTTAAATGTGGTCCATTCTTCCATGAGAAAGTGTTTTCCTTCCTTCCTTCCTTCCTTCCTTCCTTCCTTCCTTCCTTCCTTCCTTCCTTCCTTCCTTCCTTCCTTCTTCCCTCCCTCCCTCCCTCCCTCCCTCCCTTCCTTTCTCCTTCCAGAAGTTAACATTAAACTCCCATTTTGCAACATATATTTCTCTATGTTTATCCATCTGTATACAATATCTATATTTCTATGCCATCTATATCTATCTCTATCTTTGTATTTTTCTTTTTGTGATATGTATACTTAATACCAAGGGGCGTGGTGGCTCAGTGGGTAAGACGCCAGGCTTGTCGATCGAAAGATCGCAAGTTCAGAGGTTCGAATCCCTAGCCCTGCGTGTGGAGTGAGCTCCCGCACTCGCCCCAGCTCTTGCCAACCTAGCAATTCGAAAGCATGCAAATGCAAGTAGATGAATAGGTACCACTTCGGTGGGAAGGTAACAGCGTTCCGCGCATGTCATGCGGCCACATGACCGTGGAAGCGTCTTCGGACAATGCTGGCTCTTCGGCTAACAAACGGAGATGACCACCGGCCCCTAGAGTCGGACACGACTGCACAAATGTGCGGGGGGTACCTTTACCTTTATACTTAATAGCACAGTGGAAGAAGGCCTTTTTTGGCCTGTATTTCTGGTGAAATTTAACAATAAAGTTCCGTGAGAAGCAACTTTTGGATGGCTGGGGCCAGACTTAATGTTAGGGAAGGGATAGGAGCTGCAATAGAACAGGCAACCATGTGAAGTGGGTGGACATTTGTCATATGCTGGAGCGAGAATTTTAAAGGTCCTGAAAGAAGCCCAGAGAGGGTTCTTGGGCTTCTAACATTGCATTACATCTATAGTTTTCTTATGTTTTCTAACACAAATGGTGAAAAACCAAAATGCTGGGGTTGGAAATCACATTGTCAAAATTCAGCAGTGTGGTTGGAATGGATTCAGAAGGGCCCACATGTGGCTCTTCGGCCATTAGTTGATCCTCCTTGAATTAAGAGAAAAAGGGAAAGATTGAATGATTTCACTGTAGTAATGCCATTGTCCTCGATCTAATCTTCATTTAAAACCTCACCTTTGGAAAGAGAACTTCAAAGACAAGTGGAAATTTGCAAATGCATTCTAATTTATATGAGATGCCCTGAGGCAATAACTAAACTAGATAAAGGAATGTTAATAGTGTGGTGATATCTTATCATGGGAAATCAGATCTCTGAGATTGTTTTGAATGAGAAGACCAGGCAGAGAAGAAACATACCTTTTCTAGTCACAACCAAGGATAAACTAATCCAGGAGTTTATGCAAACATTAGGCTACAATTTGAAATGGCCTGAAGAACACCCAGGGAATAAAGCCAAGAATTGGAGTTGGGTGGGTAGGTAGGGCTAGCTGTTTCCTGAGATCTGAGGTGGGAGAAGTGGAGTTTGGCTGAATTGGAGTGTTTAAGGTATTTTCCCATTAATATGTTGTATTCATAACCTAATTAATGTCAATATATACAGTATATTCCTAAATAACCATACATTACAAAATAGCATTACACTTCCAACAACTTACTCTCAAAGACTGTTTCTTCCCTGAACACACAGAGAATCCATGGTTCAGCAAAACTTTGATTAGGGCCAACCAAAATATCACAGAACAGTGTGAAACCATTCTTATTTCAAGGATCAAAACTACATACTACTATGTGCTACATACATAGAACTGGAGAAGTGGAATACTCACAATATTTCCTCTTCTCCCTCTTAGTTGGCAAGAGATGTTTTAAACTGTTCTCTTTTAACAGAGAGGTGCCCAGCATGAGGTCCTGTGGCTACATGTAGTCCTGCAAGACCTCAAAAATTGGCTTTCAAATTGTGATTTTTAATGTGATAAAGTTACAATGTATTACGTACATTTTTTTTAATCCCTTCAATTGTGTCCGATTCTCGGAGACTGTCTGGATAAGTCCCTGCAGTTTTCATGGCAAGGTTTTTCAGAAGTGTTTTACCATTGCCTGCTTCCTAGGGCTGAGAAAAAGTGACTGGCTCAAGGTCACCCAGCTGGCTTTGTGCCGAAGGTGGGAACAGAACTCATGGTCTCCTAGTTTCTAGCCTGATGCCTTAACCACTACACCAAACTGGCTCTCTTATTATGTACATACTTGGAGAGTAATCATAAAAATTATATATAAGTAATGTCTCTTTGAATTCAGCTTGACTACTGGTGACTTTATGGAGTTTTCTGGCAACAGAACCAAAGTGTTTTGCCATTGCCTTCTTCCAGAATGGTTTTCAACATTCTTGTCTACAGCTCTGGGAGTCTCTACAAGTCTCCCATTTAAGTAGCAACCAAAACCTACTTAGTTTCCAATCCTAGACAAGGCCTACCAGGGGCTACCATTGGTTTTATATTATTTTAACTCTTTTTGCTTCCCAGAGTCACTTCTTGAGATGGGTGGCCATATAAATAGGATATAAATAGGATATCTATCTATCTATCTATCTATCTATCTATCTATCTACCTACCTACTTACCTACCTACAAACCAACCAACCAACCAACCAACCAACCAACCAACCAACCAACCGTCAGGACAAGTTCCTACAATCTATAGGCTCACACTGTACAAAGGAAGAGAGAATGTTGCCACATTGTGAAGAAAAGGCTCAGAGAAGGAAATCTGAGCTTTATAAAGGCTTATTTTCCTGCTGGTGTCCAAGGCCAACCAACTACCAGCCTTGTAACCCCTCTACTGCAAGAGAGAGGGAGGCACCTTCATCCCTGCTAGAAAGCCAGGCAAGCCAGTTTCTTTGGTTCATATGAATACATTTTTGTTCTGTAATCAACAGTGTCAGCCACGCCAAGAGATGTGTGCGCGCATATGTGTATAAGATAAATCATTATCTTACACTGCTTCATGGTGCTTTATATTTCACAACAACAATAACAACAAATGGTAATACATAGATTCCTTGCCTTCCTTCCCATGAACTCAAAATCATGTGCCCAGTTCCTGCTCCCACTGTATTTTCACAGCCACCTTGCAAACAGAGGCATCTGCAGAAGAAGCCAAAAAAAGTTAAGATGGCAGCTGTGACCACACAATCAAAAGTCTGCTGCAGGGCTTCAACTGTGTGGTTGCAGCTGTCATCTTAACTTCTTTCAGTGTTCCTCTGGAGATATCCCAGCCTACAAGATAGTTATTTTGAGAGAGATTATGGCAGACCTAAATTCCCCTGCGAGCTTCATGATTGAATGTGGACTTGAACACTGGTCACACCAGTCCTAGCCCTATATTCTTATCAATGCATCATACTGCGCTTTCTCTATGACAACCAGGAAGACTAAAGAATGAAATGGATTGTGAATATGTCTCTGAAAAAAGGCAACAGGAACACACATTACTAGAATTATTAATTTGGCCTCATCAGGCCTAGAATTTGAAGGATCAGGTGCATATACCCAGAAACTTAAGTAGCTCAATATCTTTGATGAAATTCTCAAAAATATACTGCTGGTAAAGATAATTGCTAGCGTCAGAAAATTGAGGGAGCAGAAATGGAATGATAAAAGATGTAATGACAGGTCAGGAGGTAGAGAGTAAAGTGGGTGTCTAAGCAAGGTTATCTAAAGGCCACTAGTGCTTGCTATTGGGATCAATATGGACAAAATAATAGAGACTCGTATTTCTCATCTGAAACACAATATCATTATAACCACATGATTTGTAATGCTGGGCAGACCTATCCTAAACATTTCCATTAACATATAATAAATGAATTAAAAAAAAAGACTTTTGCTTTTTTTCTTGTTATTTACGCGTTCTCAGAGTCACTGATAAAACTGTAGTTAGGCCATGGAAAGTTTACTACTATTCAGAATGTTCAGGATGAACACAGGACTGATTTCCTTTAGGAACTGTTAAATTGGATACAGTATTTTTTTTTAAGGTTCCTTCACAGAACTTAACTGGACCAAAAGCTAGAATTAATATAAATATATTGTATAATGTCCTGCTATTGGCATAAAAGACATCTATTATGTTCAGAAAGGAAGACTTTGTGAACAAAAGTAGGACTGTGCAAGTAATTCAATGGAGTGCTTCATAGACTGATCTCCCTAACTCTGCATCGAAGCAGTTGTGTCACCCACACAGATGAGAATATTTGTGGATTAGGCTATAAACTACCAATGTGCAGATGATATGCACCTTTAACATTGGCTGACCAAGTGGTGCCATCAAGGTTCTTTCCCAAGGTCCTGGTTACCACCAATAAAGCCCTTCATGGCACAGGGTTGAGTTACTGTGGGAATGCCTATCTCCAATTCAATCTGCCCATCCTACAAGTGCCAGTAGGGTGGGCATGGTCCAGCATTCATTTTATAAAACAATGTCATCTGGCAGAACAGAAGGAGTGAATCTGATCTACTGCAGCACCTGCCCTTTGAATGACTCTGGTCTTGCTGGTTTTTTGTCAGGCCTTGAAGATCTGGTGTTTCCCCTGGGATTGGATGAACACATCTGTAATGGTTTCAGTACTGAATGATTGTGGGCTGGACTTGATTGCATCTTGGTTTTTTAAAGTGTTGTTTTATTTTGCCTGATTTTGCATTTGTTTTAGCCCTATGTTAGCATCTCAGAGTCAGAATTTGCAAGTTGTGTGGCAACATAAATTGATGTAAACAAACAAACAAATAAGTAAATAAAATACTGTACATAAAGCCATTGGATTTCATCTTCAGATTGGATTCAACTATATCCTGGTGATTTTTGTTGCGTGACTTTATTTCTCTGTGTCATTAAACTCTGTGTGACAGTGCAGATATTAGATTAATGTCTGATTGTTATAATTTGCTGTAGAAGAGCCAATAAAGTGAAGTTGGATCCTGATAAGATGGCACGTCATGGCACACAGAATTAGAAAATCACACAGGAGATTCAGAAATACGTACGAGCATTCTAATGGGTTCTTTACCCTGACAGGGAGAGTTTGCTGCTGCCAATCCAAGTCTCATTAGGAAGCATTGTGTCCAGCATCATTTCTGAGACCACTTCAGACAGGAAGGTAATCAGGAAACAATTATGCTAGAAGCATTTCCGACCAGTTTCTCTGCCCCATCTCAAGGTCCATGCCCTCCAAACTGGTGCTAGGACAGAAGGGTTTTCTTGTGAGGATAATGGACTCTGCATAGAAGTTGAGAGCCATAGCTCCTCAGAGCAGAGAAGTCAGTTACATCAACAACCAACAATCACCCAGCTTCAAGTAAAGTACCAGCCAAAAAATCTGTTAAACTTTGGGAAGAGTGAGAAAAAGCAGCACTGGAATTAGCTTACAGCAGATATAAAAGGGGACTTCACCTTTACGTTGACAGACGGCAAGCAATTGCTTTTAGTGGTTCCATCCTGGTATGCAATAAAGATTCTTATCTAGTCAAGCCATGTGTTGCATCTCAGTCTGCTAACAGACTGGTCAAGCCATGCCAAATTCAGTGCCTGGGAATTCTTGCCAAGTTCTTGTTCGTGAGCCTGAAAATAGATCACAGCAACACTCCTTCACTCTCCCTGGTCTTCCAGCCTAGGTTGGTGTTGGACCAAATATCCTGTGGGAACAGCTAGATGAGATCATCTCCACCAAGCCCAGGACTGTGCTATAAAAATTATTCTGCTTAAACAGGAATGGTATAAAAGGACATTTTGTACTTTTCCCATGAAAGTACAAGTTGTGGATTAGACCTGTGTGAAGACACTAATCAAGTGATCTCGGTTGTGATTGTTGCTTCATCAAATTGGGTGAAGAGGCCACTCAGTTTGCCTCAATGAAGCAAAAGGAAATGAAAGAGCCAGTTTGGTCTAGTGGTTAAGGTGCTGGCTAGAAACCAGGAGGCTGTGAGTTCTAGTCCCACCTTAGGCATGAAAGCTGGCTGGGTGGTCTTGGGCCAGTCACTCTCTCTCAGCCCAACTCACCTCACAGGGTTGCTGTTGTGGGGAAAATAGGAGGAGGAAGGAATATTAGGTATGTTCACCGCCTTGAATTATTTATAAAAATAATAAAGGTGGGATAAAAATTAAATAATTAAATAAATAAATAAAGTGGTCTCAAACCGCTTTGGGATAATTTGTCTGCCCACACAGCTTGCTGACTTGCTGAGAAGGGCTTTCAGCTGGCTGTTTCTGATGCATTTTGTAGTATTCCCCCCAGCCCACATTGGAGCTGCCCAAAGCTTGCAAGGAGTTACATGCAGACAGTCTATAATATCACCTCTGCTCTATCTCTACTGTGATGACTCTACTATTAGACTCTACTGTGACTCTACTATTCTCAAAGCAATCTTAATCTTTACCAATATTAATCAATTAAGGGGGGAGAGATGTTGCCCCCCCCAACTGGTCCCATCCCAAACATTGCATCCCTTTTACTGTTTATATGTTGAGAGAAGGCAGAAGACAGAGCCTGATTTGCACAAGTAAGCTACTCCTGCTATTAGCTTAGGAATAACCAGTGGAAAAAGCAGTTCCAATATTTTTCTACCCAGGATGATCATGAGTAGGAAAACACCAAAACTGGTCTACCTCTGCAGAGATAGATTAAGAGGGTAAAAAATGACTTCAAAAATAATTACTAAATTCTTATGATTCATATGTCAAAGGACAAAATTATGAAATACTGGACTGGCAAGAAATAATATTAGATGTATGTAGTTTTAATTACAATAAAATAAAATTTAGCTTTTGTTTGCCCCCCCCCCGAACTATTTGGCATGTGGCCCCTGCTATTCTGCTCAAAGGAAAATTATAGTCTCAACCCCCTCCCCCCCCAGTGTTGCCCATCTTTGGGCTAAAGCGTGAAGCTCATCTTAGGATCATTTTGAAGAGAGCTAAAGGCTGGAGTAACAAAGGAGTGATAAGATTTCAGAGAGATGATTGTGATGGAGGAATGAACAGCATCTATTTTAGCTGTCTCATTGCAGTATTTATTTAACAGCAGCTCTATCACCATGTTGCATGACAAAGCCTGAGGCTTATTCCTGCATGTGGGTAGTCAGATATAGCTATGAGAGACTCTAAATGCTCAGCTATGTCTAATTCAATTTTTGGACTCCCTTCTAATTTTATTGCTTAGAGATTTAGTTAAAATGGCATACCTAGCTGAGTTGTTCCTCTTGTTTTCCCCCTTCTTTTCCACTTTCAGATTAAATCCAGCCTATTGTCTTCTATTCCAGTAAGTCGCCCACCGTCCCCCTCCCCCCTTCCTGGCTTTTAGAAAATGTACAGCAGAGCTTTCCAAACTTTTCATGTTGGTGACACACTTTTTAGACATGCATCATTTCGTGACACACTCTTACAGCAGCCCAGACAGGGTAGGCCTTAATGAGCAGTCCTAAGTGGGCATTTTTTGAAATAAATGTTATATTTCTCACTTGACTTACTTCTAAAGGTTTTAGGACTGAGGAAGTAATATACTTTTTTTTCCTCTTTTGACTTGACCTGTCCAAAATCTCTGGGAAGTTGTGGAATGCAAACCAATTTTTAATTCTCACAGGGTATTCAATTTCCATCTTTATAAACAAATACTGCAATCCAACATTTCCAATGTTAGAGCACAAATGCTCTAATTTGCAAGGTACTTTCCAGCCACACAGAAGCCCCAAACTGAATAAAATTGCTTACGTTTGCTGTTAAACCAGCTTCAATGCCATCTATTTCTTGCCGAGGGACAAGGGAAGACTGAGGATGCAGGGTATTGATAATGAAACAAACAAGCAAGGAAGGTCATACACAAGCCACACATCCTTTTGTTCACACAGTTTGTGATCCAGATGAGAATCTGTAGGTGGATGTTCCATTGAATCATCCTTGCTGGATCAAGGTGGAATCAAACATAGACCCGGATCTGAGCTGAGAATATAGGGCGTGATGAAGATTTGAGGATATAGTCAGGCTGGCAGCATAGAAAGCAGCCAGACAGAGAAGATAGCATATGGCAGATATGTTTGGTTGATTGGCCAGTACCTGCCTGTCCATCTGAATCTGGAAGTTCCACAGGATCTTAGCCCTGTCATTCTCCACGACCTTTTGTGGAATCTCCCATCTGGACTTTGTAGGGTCTGGCCCATACGCTGTACAGACATTCCTGTACACAATGCCAGCTACTTGGTTGTGCCGTTCAGTGTATGCTGTTTCTGCCTGCATCTTACACCCTGCCACTATGTGTTGGACTGTCTCTAAGGCCTCTCTGCACAGTCTGTACCTCGGGTCCTGTCTAGTGTGGTAGACCGCTGCTTCTATGGATCTGGTGCTTAGTGCCTGTTCCTGTGCTGCTATGATCAGTGCCTCAGTGCTGTCTTTTAGTCCAGCCTTTTCCAGCCACTGGTAGGATTTCCCAAGGTCAGCCACCTCAGCTATCTGTCAGTGGTACATCCCATGCAGGGTCTTGTCTTGCCATAGCACTTCCCCTGCTTGATCTTCCTCTCATGTCTGCTGCTGCCTCAGGCATTCTCTCAGCAGCTCATCTTTAGGTGCCATCTTACTAATGTACTCCTGGATGCTCTGGGTCTTATCCAGGACAGTGGATTTGACACTCACCAGACCCCGCCCGCCCTGTTTCCGCCTAGTGTACAGTCTCTGGGTGTTGGACTTAGTGTGGAAGCCTCCATACATTGTGAGGAGCTTCCGGGTCTTCACATCAGCAGCCTCCATGTCCTCTTTTGGCCAGCTCACTATACTGGCAGGGTATCTGATGACTGGCAGTGCATACATGTTAATGGCATGGATCTTATTTTTCCCATTGAGCTGGCTCTTCAGGACCTATCTTATCCTTTGGTGGTACTTGGATGTTGCTGTCTTCCTTGCCTCCTCATCGTGGTTCCCATGTGACTGTGGGATACCAAGGTACTTGTAGATGGTCTGTATGTCTGCTATGTGGCCCGCTGATAGTTCTACCCCATCAGTCTTAACTACCTTTCCTCTCTTTACTACCATCCGGCCACACTTCTCTAGTCTGAATGACATACCAGTGTCCTCACTGTAGATCTGTGTCAGGTGGATCAGTGAGTCGATATCTCATTCACTCTTAGCATACAGCTTGATGTCATCCATGTAGAGGAGGTGGCTGATGGTAGTTCCACTCTTGAACTTGTATCCGTATCCACTCCTTGTGATTATCTGGCTGAGGGGGTTCAAGCCTATGCAGAAAAGCAGTGGGGACAGTGCATCACCTTGGTATATGCCACACTTGATGGCTACTTGTGCGAGCTGTCTTGAGTTGACTTCCAGGGTTGTCTTCCACAATCCCATTGAGTTCTTGAGGAAGGTCCTGAGTATCCTGTTGACTTTGTATAGTGACAAATAGGAAATAAGAAAAAAGAAAAAAGAAAGAAACCACAGAATTTTTACTTCTGCCCTTCTTTCTATTAAGTAATTGCCACTTTACTCTTTCTCCTCCCTTTCCCCTCCCTCTTTAACCTTTTCTAATATCCAAATCTATAAGTCATCAGTTCAGTCTTTTCTACTGCAAAAAGTCCATGTAAGGCTTCCAGTCTTTTAAAAATTATTTGTCATTTTTTCCCTGACCACTTGAAGTATCTCTTGTTTTAGACCACAAAGTTCTAACTTGAAGAATGTGTTAGAAACTTTTCCAATAATAATAATAATAATAATAATAATAATAATAATAATAATAGTAGTAGTAGTAGTAGTAGAGATCCATTTTCACTTGGTACTTTGGGTAATATCTGTGCTATCTTGAGCAACTTACCACCAACAGTTTTCAAATACTATTTCATGGGAGCTGCCTAACAGCGGCTCCATAGGCATCCATTCCTAACCATAATGATGCCAAAATGTACATTGTGAATCACAACACATGTTTTGTCTGGGCCAGATGCCTGTGAGTGAATCACAGTGTTTGTCTTGTCAGACCAGTTTTGCCCACCAGGGTGGCTTTGTACCTGGTAACTTTTATATGAGTATTACCGGGTGAACCACTGAGGCATAGTTTCTCCCTTCATAAAGCCCTCTCATTTGGTGTAAGAATACTACAGTATGTGCTGAATCTTCCTGCAGTTGGAAGGGCATTGGGAGACAAAGCTCTCAAAAGGCTGTCTAGCTTCTGCCTCAAGCTGCCAACAGCTGTTGGGTTTTTCTTTAGTCATTCTACAGTTTAATTAAGGCCAAATAAACCCCTTTCAAAAACCACTTAATAGCTTTATTTTGTTGTGTTGTGAGTGTTCAGAATGAGATGCCTCCTTCCTTTGCATTTTCTTCCTCACTATTTTGATGGGATCATTTGAAGACCAATGAAAACCTAAAAGAAAATTACCATGAGATTTAAAGCTTCTCTTAAAAGCATTTAGGAGAAGATCTGCACTGGATATTTCTGAATGGGTAGGCAAAGGCTCAGATGTGGGCAAATCAAATGTTATGCCAGGGTCTGCAAACCTAGCAATGTCTATATTGGAAAAAGATGATCATGGTTTTAAAATTGGAGGAAGAAGCATCAATAACCTCCCGTGTGCTGATGACACTACTCTGATAGCCAAAAATGCAAGCTCTAGTAATAAAAGTCAAGGAGCACAGTGAAAAAATGGGAGTAAAATTAAATATAAAGAAGACCAAGCTAATGATAAAAGGTACAACAATCAGACTTAGAATTGACAATGAAGATATTGAGAAACTTCTGGTGGGGAATGGTGAATTGACGTTCCATGGACAGCCGGAGACATTACGGCCGAAAGGCATCTAGATGTTGGATCTGGACTGCCAAAAATTCTCTCTGGACCAAGGAGAGATCTTGAGATCACCCATATGTACTCTGGACAGCTGATTTTTTTGTGAGTAGATGGCAGAAACTGACATTTTTGCAGTCTGTGGCTTGAATCATGTCAACTGGATTTCTATTTTCTTAGTGGAAACGTTTCACTCCTTATCCAAGGAGCTTCTTCAGTCTGAGTAAAGTTAGTAAGGGAATCCTTAAATATGTTTCTAGGCTGGCTGTGTGACCTAGCACCTGGGGCTAGGTCATGGTTATTTTTGAGATGTTGTTTCTAAGTCCCTTTATCATCTAAAGGAGGATCGTTAAGATTACCCTGCTGCTGTTGAGCTTGTGAAATGGTCTTAATCTTCCTAGGCACAGAAGACAAAGCAGGAAGGAAGATAGGGGAAAGGTTATGCCTGAGGCCCCCACCTCTATTCAAGGAAGGATTTTCCAAGTTGGCATGAATGGATTCCTTGACCCCTCTCTCAAACCACCTATCTTCTCTGTCTAAAATGTGAACATTAATGTCCTCAAATGAGTGTCCTTTTTCCTTTAGATGAAGATAAACTGCTGACTCTGGTCCTGTGGTGTTACTTCTCCTGTGTTGGGCCATCCTCCTGTACAAAGGTTGTTTGGTTTCTCCAATGTAGAGTTCAGAGCACTCCTCACTGCACTGGATTGCATACACTACATTGCTTTCCTTGTGTTTTGGAGTTTGATCTTTGGGGTGTACAAGCCTCTGTCTCAGTGTGTTGGTGGGTTTGAAATATACAGGTATGTGGTGTTTGCCAAATATCCGTTTGATCTTTTCAGACACGCCAGCCATGTAAGGAATGACCAGGTTCTTCCGTTTACTCTGAGTCTCAGCCCTATCTGTCGCTGTTTTAGGTCTGGTAGACTTAGATTTGGTGAAGGCCCAATTTGGATATCCACAGGCCTGCAGAGCTGTTCTCAGATGCTGCTTTTCATTCTTTTTGGAATCCATGGAGGTGGGGATGGTTTCTGCTCTGTGTGACAATGTCCTGATGACTCCTAGTTTGTGCTGCAGTGGATGGTGGGAGTCAAACATCAGGTATTGATCTGTGTGTGTGGGTTTCCTGTAGATCCCTATTTCTAGCTTGCCACCGGTCCCAATGAGGACTTCACAGTCTAGGAATGCCAGTCTGTTGTCCTTGGTGTCTTCTCTGGTGAAGCTAATGTTGGCATCTATAGTGTTTATATGGTCCGTGAAGGCCTGTACTTCCTGGGCCTTGATTTTGACCCAGGTGTCATCCACATACCTAAACCAGTGGGTGGGCACCGTTCCCTGGAATGTGTTGAGTGCTTTCTTCTCCACTTCTTCCATGTATAAATTGGCCACAATGGGTGACACATTCATGTCTTTACAGACAAAAACACGGCTGTGCCATGGGTTCTCCTGTGTCACCCATTGTGGCCAATTTATACATGGAAGAAGTGGAGAAGAAAGCACTCAACACATTCCAGGGAACGGTGCCCACCCACTGGTTTAGGTATGTGGATGACACCTGGGTCAAAATCAAGGCCCAGGAAGTACAGGCCTTCACGGACCATATAAACACTATAGATGCCAACATTAGCTTCACCAGAGAAGACACCAAGGACAACAGACTGGCATTCCTAGACTGTGAAGTCCTCATTGGGACCGGTGGCAAGCTAGAAATAGGGATCTACAGGAAACCCACACACACAGATCAATACCTGATGTTTGACTCCCACCATCCACTGCAGCACAAACTAGGAGTCATCAGGACATTGTCACACAGAGCAGAAACCATCCCCACCTCCATGGATTCCAAAAAGAATGAAAAGCAGCATCTGAGAACAGCTCTGCAGGCCTGTGGATATCCAAATTGGGCCTTCACCAAATCTAAGTCTACCAGACCTAAAACAGCGACAGATAGGGCTGAGACTCAGAGTAAACAGAAGAACCTGGTCATTCCTTACATGGCTGGCGTGTCTGAAAAGATCAAACGGATATTTGGCAAACACCACATACCTGTATATTTCAAACCCACCAACACACTGAGACAGAGGCTTGTACACCCCAAAGATCAAACTCCAAAACACAAGGAAAGCAATGTAGTGTATGCAATCCAGTGCAGTGAGGAGTGCTCTGAACTCTACATTGGAGAAACCAAACAACCTTTGTACAGGAGGATGGCCCAACACAGGAGAAGTAACACCACAGGACCAGAGTCAGCAGTTTATCTTCATCTAAAGGAAAAAGGACACTCATTTGAGGACATTAATGTTCACATTTTAGACAGAGAAGATAGGTGGTTTGAGAGAGGGGTCAAGGAATCCATTCATGCCAACTTGGAAAATCCTTCCTTGAATAGAGGTGGGGGCCTCAGGCATAACCTTTCCCCTATCTTCCTTCCTGCTTTGTCTTCTGTGCCTAGGAAGATTAAGACCATTTCACAAGCTCAACAGCAGCAGGGTAATCTTAACGATCCTCCTTTAGATGATAAAGGGACTTAGAAACAACATCTCAAAAATAACCATGACCTAGCCCCAGGTGCTAGGTCACACAGCCAGCCTAGAAACATATTTAAGGATTCCCTTACTAACTTTACTCAGACTGAAGAAGCTCCTTGGATAAGGAGTGAAACGTTTCCACTAAGAAAATAGAAATCCAGTTGACATGATTCAAGCCACAGACAGTTCCACCTGGATGACTGAGAACCTTCATTGACATTTTTGCAGTTTCTTGCAAACAGCTGAGAGTTGCAGGATTCCACTGAGCTCAGAGCCACCTCCCTGGTTGGGGGAGATGGGCGGTAATACAAATTTAAATAATAAATAAATAAATAAATATAGCCTTTTATGGACTCAAGGTTTGACTAAACCTCATATTTTTTTTTGTCAAAGGAAAAAAAAACACATTAAAAAGTGCTATAAAAAAGTGAAAAGAATACAACAGAATTTTTTAAAAAAGAAACGAAGTATTATATATAGTTATATCAGTAAAGAGTTACAATTCTATATTTACTTATCTAATGCAAATATTATTCAAGTATGTATGTATTTATTTCGAATACACTTACTGTATATAACTATCATGCTTTTTTAACCTACTGTATTTTGTATAAATGAGTCCCATATTTCGTTACAGTTGTCCATACAAAGTCCACGTCTATAGGCAATCCGCTCATAGGTGGCAAGTGTAATCAGGTCTTCAATCCTTTGAGTGAATGAGACTCTACATTTGTGCCTTGAAGAAAACTTAGAGGTCTTCTTCAAGGCACAAATGACCAGGCTCAAATTATCCTACTTTGGACACATTATGCAAAGATCTACTGGAAGAGTCTAATGCTGGGAAAGATGGAAGGAAAGAGATCAAAAGGATGACTAGTAGCAAGATGGATGGACTCTGTTACAGTGGTGATGGGTACACTGTTGGAAGTCCTGAAGGACGAAGTTAGGGACAGATTGTCATGGAGAAAATCTATGATTTTCTCTAAGAGTTGACACTGACCTGATGGTACATAATCAGTCAAAAGGAATGATTGACAGTCACAAATGTGTTGGTAATTTAGAAGGATTATCAGTCATATGTTCTTCATTTGTTTTCCATCACTTTGACCTGCCTAGGTGCTGAAAAAGGACAAGGCGGCTAAATAGCAATCAATTAGTAATTGTAATTCCATTAATTCTAAAAACTGATAACGTCGATAACTTTTGGTGGTCATTTTTTTCTTTCATTTCTTGGAGCTTTAGAGGGCATTAAGAGCCTTAAGACATTCATTCAGTCCTCCTGCTTTGCTTTACCCAATTCTTGATGGCTGCTGTGGTGGTAGTTATTACCCCAATGGCTCTCTGCATATCTGAAAATGTATCTATATACATAGAGGTTTCATATGCTCATGTGAGTGTGCAAAACCTCACTTCATATGCTTTGGGCTCTTCATATGGTGGCATAGGAGCAAGATAGTCATTAGATATAGTCTCATTCTCTTATTCATACATTAGTTTTATTTGTGGAGAATGTGAAAAGAGCTAAATTGGGCTCCTCCTTTTTCTTATTGTGGGAAGTATTCCATAGTTCAGTAAGCTGCATTAAAAGCATTTTTGATGCTAGGTTTTAAAAAATGCAGTATTTTCAATTCAATATTTTAATATCTTATACTATTTATTTATTTATTTATTTATTTATTTATTTATTTAAACGTATTTATACCCTGCCTATCCCCTCCCTAGACGGAGGGCTCTAGGCGGCTTACAATCATTGAATACATATATTATACATCATATATTTAACAATGTTATAATTACCGCGCATTAGGGAGGGGGTAAGGGAACCGACTCTTCTTCCGCAGGCATCGGACTACATGCCCCAGAATGCCTCGCTTCTGAGCCGGCTGCTGACGTCCAGGAAGTTTTCATCAGGATCCGCCATCCTCCGCCGTTATCCATGGGAATCAACCAGGTCTTCTTTTCGGTTCGAGGGCGACCCCCGAAAGGACGCCAGCAAATTGCCCCATGTGAGTGGTACCCATTTATCTACTTGCCTTAGCTTTCGAATTGCTGGGTTGGCAGAAGCTGGGGCTAGTTACGAGAGCTCACCTCGCCATGCGGATTCGAACCGCCGGCCTTATGGTCGGCAGACTACCAGCTCAGCGGTTTAACCCGCTGAGCTACCGCGCCCCTTTCTATTACTATTACTATTACTATTACTATACACACATACACAAACGTATGACTTTGAATTATTTTTTTAATTTAATTTTTTAAATGCAGTCATTTATCTTCTGCTGTGATGTTTAATTTCTGGGAATGTAGTTTATGTTTCATGTGGTTTTATTTTTGTATCTTTTTTATGTCTATGTAAGTTGCCTGAACACGTTTTTGAGAAGCAAGATATACACTAAACTAACTAATTCTGTTCCTTTATTATTGCATGGTTTTGTTCTGGGAAATTTAAGATGTTCTGGAACTGGAATATGTGTACTATGCTGCAGTTTTTAGTTCCGTTAATGTGTTTCCTTTTGTATTACAGATACACAGGCAAGAATTCATAAAATGCTGCAGAAACAATATTGATGGGATGGGATGCATGATTATATCAACATTACTTTTGTATTGTGTTAGTGAGTAAGCACCACAAAAGCATTTTAATACAACCATACAGATTCATCACATCAAGAACACACACACACACACAAACACACATACACACACACACACAGAGAGAGAGAGTTTAATGCAACTCAATAATGCTCTGTGCAGAGTTTTATCCCTGTGGATTGGTAAAGCATGGAAGAGCAAGGTAAATATAAGGAACTGAAAGAGTCTGCATACTTTAAGAGCTGTGCCTAAAAGTTCAAAAAATAAAAATGAAAGCATGCAGGATTCCAACTTCCACTATTCTACTTTGAAAATAGTACCGAGTAATTCAGAACTCTAAAATCTAAGAATTCAAACAAACAGTTTTACAAGTATTTTCATATTTGATTGAAAGTCAGTGTTCTAAACATTTCTGTTAAATTGACACTTGTTTTGATATGCTCTTGGTTCTTTCTTTGCAGTTCTTTCCCACTCCTTCCTACAACTTTCTTAATACAGTATTTGAAGCTTGCAGAATAGAAAAAGAAATTAGGTGATAAAATCTCTAAATCTGGGGAGCATAGGTGAAATCTTTGTGCCTCCAGTAATAACTTCATAGCAGTACCCTAATTATAACAATAGTGGTGCTCACATATCCTAAGGCATCTGGAAAAAAATAGTTGGGCTGGTGTTCCATCATTCCTCCCTGCAACTGCTAAATATTTAATACCATTTGTAATCTCTGTTGTCATCAAATAAGCTTGCAATAATAATTTATATTTAGTTCTCCTATAGGCTCTGTCCTGAGTAGTTTGTAAGAAATGTGCAGTACACAGCTAAACATCCAAGGAGAGCTAACTCAAGAGATATATCCTCTCTTGGCTTAATTATATCAAAATTAATACACCAATGCATTAAAATTAAATGAAAATTAATTTTTTATTCTAGATATGTGCAATATAAATTAAGCAAGAAATCAATGACAGAAACCCATTTCTTTGTTTGAAACCATTTCAGCAATATTAATATGCCATATATGTTTTATCTTATAACTTGAATGCTAAATATAGCCTCCTGTCATTTTATGCTAGCTAGTCTTTATTTAAAGGGAAACATACAAATGTATAGTTCTAAGTGTAGAGTTTTAGCCTGTCTTAACTAGATGGTGAGGGGCGTGGTGGCTCAGCGGGTAAGATGCCAGGCTTGTCGATCGGAAGATCGCAAGTTCGGAGGTTCGAATCCCTAGCCCTGTGTGCGGAGTGAGCTCCCGCACTCACCCCAGCTCTTGCCAACCTAGCAATTCAAAAGCATGCAAATGCAAGTAGATTAATAGGTACCACTTCGGTGGGTGGGTAACAGCGTTCCGCACGTGTCATGCGGCCACATGACCGTGGAAGCGTCTTTGGACAACGCTGACTCTTCGGCTAACAAACGGAGATGAGCACTGGCCCCTAGAGTCGGACACGACTGCACAAATGTGTGGGGGGAACCTTTACCTAACTAGATGGTAGAATTCAAGATTTTAAGTGGACAGAAGTCTTTTAAATATGAAATATAAAATCTGAGTTTATTGTATTCTGTATGTAAAAGAGGAACAATGTTAGGAAAATATAAGATGAGCTTCAGAAATGTTTCTTTTTAAGAGCTAAACAAACTGATTACATTACTTAAAGCTTTACTGTTACTGAACTTTATGTAAGCTACACCCATTATATTTAATATTGCAAAAAAAGAGAAGTAAGTGTCTAGGGAAGATTCTCAATATTTCCTTTCTTATCCATAGAAACACCAATTTTCCAACATGCACAAATTGTTCTACCCTAAGAATTCCCATCATGAATATTATATCCTAAACATAAAACTCTTCAGTCAAAAATAAGTCCCACTAATTTATTCATTCCCTAAATGTAGCTTTGACAACTTGGGGTTGGGAGACCCTGTGAGGCCTTTGGATCTAAGCAGGATAAATCAGACTGTGGTGTTTGGACACTCACAACACTGATACCAGTGTGCTGTGGGGTTTAAAGGGCTATAGGCTGTACACCTGTAAGGGATGTAAAGCTATACATTTCTTGGCTATCTCTGTTCACCCATTTTGCAGAATGGGTATTGTCCAGCAAAGAGAAGGAAGTTTCCTTTTTTGGCCTAACTCCAACGACACAGCTTCTTGGGCAGTTATGAAAACCCTGTTACCTGAATATGTGATATCCAGTATTGCAAGCTTGTAGTAGGTGTACTAGTTAACTCATTGGGTGACCCTAAATATCTATCAGGCTTAAGATCACCAATGTATTGCCTCTTTGATCACTGTAGAAGGCTGCAAACGGGGTGAACATGGCCAGCAGCACTGGGGTCTCACCTCAGTCTGGATCTCCCAGACTTTCATTGTCACTTTCCCCAGATAGAGATAGCTCTGCTTCAAGAAATACTATCCAGCTGGAGTTGAGGGAAAATTAAACTAGGTATGGCATTCCAAAAGGGGCATGGTGGCTCAGCGGGTAAGACGCCAGGCTTGTCGATCGGAAGATCGCAAGTTTGGGGGTTCGAATCCCTAGCCCTGCGTGATGGAGTGAGCGCCCGCACTCGCCCCAGCTCTTGCCAACCTAGCAATTTGAAAGCATGCAAATGCAAGTAGACGAATAGGTACCACTTCGGTGGGTAGGTAACAGCGTTCCATGTGTGTCATGCCGGCCACATGACCATGGAAGTGTCTTTGGACAACGCTGGCTCTTTGGCTAACAAATGGAGATGAGCAACGGCCCCTAGAGTCAGACACGACTGCCCAAATGTGCGGGGGGAACCTTTACCTTTACCTATGGCATTCCAAAAACTAGATTTTCCCCTACCTCCACCCTAGGTCAATTCTGTGCATGGGTGGCAGGTTGTTGGACTGAGGATGAGACTGAAGAGGACTTCCCCTTTTGCCAAGGCATACTGTGAAATACAAGGTAAAGCAAAGGCCCCATAATATGCAGCAGCTGCATTTGATGAATGATTACTGAGATGTGAGTAAAGCATATGACCTACATGCACAATCATTGAATCCTTTTTGTCATTATGTCAAACTGGGGAAAAAGAGATAATGTTCAAATGAGACAGTTTTGAAGGAAAATGGGCTTGATATCCTGCCTAGTTTTCCCAGATGGAATTGTATCCATTAAATAATAATTAACTGTCTATTAACTCATACCAACAAGGAATGAAGTAGTTTTGTGAGACTACACATCTTCCTCATATTCTGGTTTATTAGGCAAGTATATTCATGATATGTATCATTTACATATGACAATTCACTTACTCTGGGGGATCACAGTCTATTGCTGAATATAGTGACTTCTGTGTGGCAGGCCTGGGAATTGTAATATCGGCACCTAGGTAACATCTGCATGAAATTATGCATCTTATGCTCTACAACTCACTTGGAGGGATTTGTACCAGAGAAAGTTGATGTATGTGAAATAGTTATGTGGGAAGCCATATCTAAATGCTCAGGTTTGCGTGTAAAATGCCCCAGTTGATATGATTCAAGTATCAATTTATTAATTAGCCTATTCAGTTGATTTAGGAATTACCTTTTAAAAAACTCCAAAATCAAATCAAACAAAATTCTAGACTATTTGATATTATTTCTCCTCCTGTACTCAATGAAATGGATTTGATCTGGGAGATGAAGCAGGCTGGTGATGTCAGGGGGCAGGGCTTAGTAGAATGACACAAGCTCTCTCACGTAAACTTTATTCTTTGAAATAAATTATTTCTCCATGCTGGAGAGGACAGGAAGCTACTGTATTCTATGTATTCTGTGCTGAACAGCAAATTGGTTCATCAGACATGCATATACCTCAATGAGAAATGAGGTGCCCTTTCTACAGGAGGTTGAGGTTCCCTATGATCCTTCCTTTAGTGTAGGAAGGCAGAGTGTCTGTGAAGTAAGACAAAAAAGTATTGGCTAGTGCCAGTTACACCTATACTCTGAACTTCCCTTCCTGGGGTGAAAGTCAACCTTGCCCCTGCTTCTGTATTGGAAGCAGCATAGGGGTGGAAGATATAGGGCTTCAAAGGAGGAGGCTACTTGAGGCCCTCTAGGCTACTGGTTGTCCATCTCAGATTTAGATTATAAAGTCCTGAGGGACCTGAGACCAATTGGGCATCTTGTCTTGAAATTGAATTAGGCACCTAGTCTTTATCATTATCAATACAATCACTGAATGAAGACTGTAAAGCTGTGAAGACACATGATCAACATGTTTATAGAAATCATAACCCATTACTTTGTGAGGGTTGTAAATGTGAATCAGAATGAGATCTTATAAATTCAAAATGATATGCCTTGTAGTTGCAACAGACACCTTAAAGTGTTGGCCAGTCAGCACTCTGTAATTAGGATTGCATCTGTCTACATCAGTGGTTTATTAGAAGTGTTGCTGATTCAAGCTGAAGAAAGAATTTCATTAGCTATTTGTTGTCATGGAATCTACAAAATATTTATTAATGTTTATGTGACAGACTCATGAAATAAATGTTTTCTGAGCTGCGTAGCATCACTGCAATATCAGAGGAATGTAGATAACCCCTATTTTTCTTGCCCTAAATCAGTTGCACATGTTTGTTTACGGGAGATGCATGAGCAATGGGTTTTGTAGAAATATATTGATACAAGATGAAATGAGAAGAGGGAAACAGCCTGGCAGAGAACCAAATATGCCAGTTTGGTTATGTTCTAGCATTGCCAGCTCAAGTCTCACTGTACCCAACAACAAATGAGCTCAGCTGAGAATTGTACCTTCAGTGTGCAGCTTGACTACAAAGTATAAATCTTTTGTGTGGAATTACTGAGCTTTTTTATATAACTGCCAGTCATAACCATGTTTTGTGGGATCCAATTCCAGCCATCTGGATAATCTTGTACAGTGAAAGAAAATATTTCCTAAGAGAGCTTGTAATTAGTGATTTAAACACACACACACACACCACACAACATTCCTCTCTTGATACTATGTTTGCCTAGATGTTCCACTCAAAAAAAGAAAAAAGAAAAGTTAAGTTCTGTGGCACTTTAGAGGCTAAAAGGTAAAGGTTACTTTACCTTTTAGCCTCTAAAGTGCCACAGAACTTAACTTTCTTTTCCTTTTTCGAGTGGCACTTTAGAGCAGAGCTTTCCAAACTTTTCATGTTAGTGACACACTTTTTAGACATGCATCATTTCGCGACACACTCTTACAGCAGGGCACAAGGCAGGCACTAGGACCTGCGCGGAATCACAGCAGGTTTGGAGGCAGCAAGGCACAAGGCAGGCACTAGGACCTGCGCGGAATCCTGGCAGGGCAGGTTTGGAGGCAACAAGGCACAAGGCAGGAACTAGGACCTGCGCGGAATCACAGCAGGTTTGGAGGCAACAAGGCACCAGGCAGGCACTAGGACCTGTGTGGAATCCTGGCAGGGCAGGTTTGGAGGCAACAAGGCACAAGACAGGCACTAGGACCCGCGCGTAATAATGGCAGGGCTTGGAGGCAGCAGCAGCCGCGACACACCCAGACACTGCAGCCGACACACTAACATGTCCCGACACACAGTTTGGAAAGCTCTGCTTTAGAGGCTAAAGAATGTCTAATGAACAACATTTTAAAGGTGGCTTCCTCAAAATGTGTTCCTTATTTTTTTAGTGTAGCAACTTTCATAGCTTCTCTCCTGGAATCTTTTCTAAATGTCCAGGAATGTAACATTAACATCATTTTCTTCAATATAAGAGCAACATATAATGGGAAATAAGTAAATCTGGTGCAGTCTGTCAAGAGTATGCCAGGAAAAATAAGAAAGTTAAATTGGGTGCTGAAGATCTGGTTGTATAGTTCTGTAATTGGAAGAAGTCAGAATCAGAGGAAGTCGGATTCTCAGAGATACTAAAGCAAATGGAGGTAGAGATTAAGGAAGTGATGAGAGGCTTCTTGTTAGATTGCTTGAAGTCAATATGGAACTCAGAATTAGGAGACCTCTCAAAGGGAGGGGTCAGCCCAGAGAATAAAGAGGCAAGAAATGAAACTCAGAGTTAGGATAGATAGAAAAAGCTGTGGGAGACAGACACCAACTCACAAGGATGAGGGGGGAGAGGAGCAAAAGAACTTCAGCTTGAAGACCAATGGGGGGGGGGGGGGAGAGAGAAAAAACAGATGGGAGAGAGACAGACAGCTGTAGAAGGAAAGCTTAGAAATAAAAAAACCCTAAAGAGAACAAGGAACTAAGCTTTAAGTTAAAGGAGAGAGAAAGATTATTCACGAGTAAGAGGTAAAAGGAGGGAATATAAGAAGGCTTTCTTTCCAGTGGTACTTTGGCTAGCTGGAAGTCTGCTAAGAAAGTAAAAGGAGAGAGAGGAGAGAGAGAGAGAATGTATGTATGTGCAAAGGACTCAGGAGATTGGATGCCATGCCTGAGAAAGAGGCTGGCAATTTTCACCAGCTAGGAAATTGCCCAGTGGAACAGCTGAGGAACGTCTGAGCATTGATGACCTGAGAAAGGAAAAAAAGATTGAAAGCTCAACCCAGAAAGAGGCATAAAGCAGTCAGAAAACTGGTTACATTCGAGTTTTTTTGAAGAGAGAGCTATTGCAGCAAGCATTATTGACAAGGGAGTGGGGAGAATCATTTTAGCAAAATAAGTACTGTGCTATTGAAATGTAGTGCACTTATAAGGAAATGGCTCTATTATGTTTATGGGGCAGGGAGCGGGGAAGATAAACTTTGGCTTTGAGCAAGCCACTTAGGATTTATGAGATTTAGCCCATTGACTTCAAAAACTTAGCATTGTTTAAGTTATTCCAGTGACAACTTTAACACTGTGTGATACTCTCTGTATATGTAACCATTTTTCAAATGCAAATAGTATTGATTGATTGATTGATTGATTGATTGAACACATTTAGTAAATTTGTTCTTTCTAGTGAATTGGTGTAATGGTATGTGGGAATGACCTTGGGTATTGCATGCTTTCCAGGGGGGATTTCAGAACTTTGAGAGGGAGGAAATTTTAAACTGTTCAAACGTATAACCTGGGAGAAAACTGTGGGCTTTTCCATTCGCAACTTTCTCTGTACTGCAGTAACCTAGCATTAAATAGATTTTCCAAGTGAATCAAATTTAATTGCAACTTAGGTTCTGGAACCATTACACTGGGCAAGATCTTCAGTGGGAACATTAACATGCAGTTAATGTTGTGTTGTGAGTAGAATGTTCATTAAATAAAGAACCATAGATGCAGCAGGGCAAGATGGATGGATGATATTCTGGAGGTGACGGACATGACCTTGGGGGAGCTGGGGGTGGCGACGGCCAACAGGAAGCTCTGGCGTGGGCTGGTCCATGAAGTCACGAAGAGTCGGAAGCGACTGAATGAATAAACAACAAAGATGCAGCAAAGTTTCTTTACTCAGATGTAAACTACAGTGATCATTGGTCCCCCAGCCAAAGGTTCAAAAGCCCCAAGGTCTTCAAAAGCTAAATATTATATACCCCAAAGAGAAGAATATGTGAGGAATTACAAAGTCAAATTAATTAATATACAACCCCCAAACTATATCTGCATATCAGCTGAGAAAGAAATGATTCTACAGTGCTAGGTCACACTGCCACCTTCAGTACTTCCAAATTTCCATATGTGTGCTTCCTTTCCATTATCCTGGAATTTATAATATAATACGATAAATGTCCATACTTTATTATGCTCATCAGTTGACCTTTTTAACACTTTCCTAGGAAATGTCAGTCTGCTTTTTGGTATCTGTTTTTCTTCCCTTGGAGTTTCAGTTTTGACCCTTTGTTATCTACTTGTAAGATTTACATTTTGTTTTCCTAACACTAGTAAAGCATAGTTCAGCTCTAAGACCTCCACAATTGCTGAATATGCAGCAGGAGAGAATGTTCTCCCAAACAAACCTGTTCCATACAGAAATGGGACTTTACTTAGTCATACTGAATATAAATGTTGAGAGCCTTTTGTTTCAGCTCAGATCTGGCTCTACCAGTACAAAGTCAGGCAGTGGGGTTAATATCCCAATTTTTTTTTAAATCTGTGGTAGTACCTATGATGAGGACATAACATTGTCCTTCAAGGTCAAAGAAGCCAAAGTGCTGCTGAAAAAAAAATCCAGTATTTCAATAAGCAAAGCTACAGTATATACAGGTCTCCATGGATATTAGAGTAGAGTCCAGTCTCAGCAAGGAATTCAATACTCATTGGGACACTCATCAGAACGCTTTCAAATTTAGACTAAACAACCTCTACAGAGCTTTTTTGTTGTTGTTCAGTCGTTTAGTCGTGTCCGACTCTTCGTGACCTCATGGACCACAGCACGCCAGGCCTTCCTGTCCTCCACTGTCTCTCGGAGTTTACTCAAATTCATGTTCATTACATCGGTGATGCTATCCAACCATCTCATCCTCTGCCGTCCCCTTCTCCTTTTGCCCTCAGTCTTTCCCAGCATCAGGGTCTTTTCCAGTGAGTCCTCTCTTCGCATTAGGTGGCCAAAGTATTTGAGCTTCAGCTTCAGCATCTGTCCTTCCAATGAGCAGTCAGGGTTGATTTCCTTTAGGATTGACTGGTTTGACCTCCTTGCAGTCCAAGGGACTCTCAAGAGTCTTCTCCAGCACCACAGTTCGAAAGCATCAATTCTTCGGCGCTCAGCCTTCCTTATGGTCCAACTCTCACAGCCTAAGTCATGATAATAACAAAAGTGCACACCATGGCTAATGACCTTAGCTCTGAAAGTTTTTTGTTGCAGCTGGGACAAGGTTATTGCCATTATGTTTACCAAATGCAAAACTGGATTCAAAAGTTTATGAGCTCTGGTACTAACAGCCCTTTGCTGATAATTCCAGGTCACTGAAGTGTGGGAGGTCATATAGAAAGAATGAATGAGTGTCAAATTGCAAAATATGCGAGGAAGAGCGAATGGGTTGAGAGACCAAGGAAGTTGTGCTTAGTTGGAGTTGATGAGATCTTTAAAGAGAGAGATGAGGAGTTTAAAAAACCAAAAAGCAATGTATGAAGCAGTGTATGGAGCTGGTGGAAGTAAGGATGTTTTGTAAGGATAGAAAGGTATGAGGAATAAAGTAAATGGTGTTAGTGAAAACTCATTTTAGCCACATTTCTTTCTTCTAATCTCATGCCTTTTACTTCTTTGAATCTCTATTTCTTACCTTTTTTTTTAGTGCTATGCATAATAGCATGATGGTTTAAGGTCCTGCCAACCTAAAACAGAGTACCTGTCATCTACATGTCATCTTGGTTCCGGTTCTTAATGGCAATAAAATAGGTTATATATCAAACAAAAGCAGTATTTTGCCTAATATATTCTTCAGTCCAACATTCATATTTAACTTAGGTTGGGAATAGCCCTGTTAATTTAATCATGACTACCAAGAAATGGAACACCTAAATTTTTCCATAGAATAACCTCTTTATGGGCTCTCTTTGAGTGTAAGTGCCAATATACAGCTAAAATGGTTGTGGAAAAACTTTCAAGAGAGCTGCTTGTTTGAAATTTTTAGATTTTTACTTATAAATATTGCACAAATATTGGTCCTGTGAGAAATATCTGTCACCTTCTACAGAGCATAAGTCCATTTTTACTTTTACCTACAGTTATTTTCTCTGACCTCTTCCTTATATTGGAATATGTTTGCTTTCTATTTCCTATCTACACCACTGGCCCTCAAAACTCTAGGTTTTGTTATCAGCCAAGCCACAAAAAAGTAGAAACTCCAAAACAAGTGATAAACAGGAAGTTGCTCTTTTTGGCTGCCTTTTAGAGTCACAGGAGCTGGGGCATGAAATGATTAGTGGAGCTTTTGTATGAGTTCAGTTTGACAATTCACTCTTGTTCAGGTTGTCTTTTGAACATGTGAGCACTAAAGTAAACAATGGGATGGTCATGCATAGAAGCATCATCCCAATATCTTTGCCAGTATGAGTTCCTCAAATAGTTGCATGTTGACTGGGGAAATCTGAAGAAAATTTCTAAGATCATTGTGGTCTATGTGCTTACAAATCTTTCTATGATCAGGAATTCTCATTATAAACGTTTTCACACTCAGTATGTAAGGATCTAAAAAGAAATTGGTGATATGGAATTTGTGGGTAAGACTAACATGAATGCTTTATCACTAGTTAATTTTAGACCTTATATATACATGAGAATGTTTGAACTGGACTTCAAAATGACCTCTACAATTGTGCGGTTGACTCCACTAATTCAAATTATTGGGCATTTTCATCCTCAGTTCTATTGTCATAATGTAGCAACAAGCTGGCCACACAGAGATGTTTTGATTTTTTTTAAGGACAGTGGCTAATAAAGAAGTCCCACATTCTTCAACGGAAAAGACAGAGTTCTTATTACTTGTGGAACTTAAACAGTAATACATGTGGAGTAATGGAAGTTGGATTATTATATTCTAAGAGTCCTTATCAGAAGCAGTATTTTGACATCTCTGAACTACACAGAAGCTTTGTGTAAAATGGTTCTGCTTCTCTGATTTTTCCATTCTATCAGACCACATGACTTGAAGCTGGCTGAGAGATGATCCAGTCTTTCCCAGACTGGTGTTCAAGCCTCATATCCCCATTTATTGGTGGGAATAGCTGGAAATTATGGGTACTGAAGTCCAATATATCTGGACACCTGTTTTAGGGAGATTTTTGTACAATATGCCCACATATATGTTACTATTATGATAGTGTTCATTTCTTCATTTGTTTTAGATATATTTATGTCTCATTATTTTTGGGAAGAATAGTGTACATGATAAAACAAAACATTAAAAACAGCATGATGAAATGAAAGGGCACAAATAAAAAATGCTGCTTAAAATCATCATGGATTAAAATGTCATGCCTAAAAGTCCTGGTACATTTTGTTTGCCGTTTGTTATTTAGTGAATAATGGTGACAGGACTGGTGGTACTCTCTGGAAAATGTCTATCACTTCCACTAAGAAGGCATCCTTTGAAGCAACATCAGCCACATGTGAAACAATGGAGACACTTAGAAGAAGAGTCTGAAAATGGTCAAAGATATATAGCATGGGAAAGAAACCTATGTTCTTTATGACTACAGCTACAAGGATATTATGCAAAAGATAAGTCAAGATCTGTGGAGTCCTTGGTGCTCTCTGAGCCTTGTTGTTTTCTTGCAGACATTTCATTGCCAGGCTAGGCAACATCTTCAGTGCGAAAAGGGAGTGGGACTTGCTCTCTGTTTATATACCCTGGCTTGTCCTGCCTGTGTTGGTGGGGGTGTTGTTCTCTCCTTGGTAGTTCCTTGATTGGGCTGTTGTTTGCTGCTTGGTTGATTGACTGAGTTAATAGTTCCTTGATTAGGGTATATTGTGCTGTTTGATTGTTCCTCTGTGCTAATCCTGGTGTTATCTTTGCATATCTGAGTGTTGATTGCTGGCAATGAGGTATTCTGGTCTTCTGGCTTTTCTACTGTCTCTTATGAATGGTATGTAAATGTTGTTTACCTCTATGTGTCTGTTGATGGCTGCTTTGAGTGCCAAGCTTCCAGGAATTCTCTAGTGTTTTTGGATTTGGCTTGGTTTAAGATGCTCACCGTTTCCCAGTTGAAAGTATGGTTGAGTCTGTCCATGTGTTGTGAGATTAAGGAGTTTTCATCATGTCTTCTGACTGCTAGTTGGTGTTAATCAAGTCAAGATCTATCCTTCTTATTCCAGACTACAGCAATTTCCTAATAGGAAGAAAAGGTTGATAGTGGAACAAATTTTCAGAAAAGTGGTGGGCTCACCTTAACTGGATGTGCTCAACTGGAGGCTAGATAGACATCTGTCGGGGAAGCTTTAATTTGGTCTCCTGAACTGAGTGGGGTTGACCCTGAGGTCCTAAATGGTCCCTTCCAACTCTGTGATTCTGTGTTGCTGAACTACAACTCCAGCAGCTCAATCCAGCATGGTCAATGGTGAGGGATGCTGAGAAACAATAGTTCAGCAGTTTCTGGAGAGCTTTAGTTTTCCCACCTTTTATGAACAAAATATGGAGAACCATGAGCAAGTGTAAAATGATGCACATTGGTGCAAAAAAACCTAACTACTCATACAAACTAATGGGACCAGAGCTAGCACAGACTGATGAGGAAAGAGATCTTGCAGTAAGGGTAAATAGTTCAATGAAGGTATCGACACAGTGTGCATCTGCTGTAAAAAAGGCCAACAGCATGTTAGAGATAATAAAAAACAGTACTGAAAATAGAAATGCAAATATTAAAATGTTCTTATATAAATCAAAGTGCAACCACATCTGGAATATTATGTGTACCTCAAAGGGATATAATGGAGCTAATGAAGATTCAGAGAGGGGGAACTAAGATGATCAAGTGGCTGGAGCAGCTCCCCTATGAGGAAAGATTGTGACATTTGGGCCTTTTTGGTCTAGAAAGGAGGTGAATGAGAGGGGGCATGATTGAGGTATACAAAATTATGCATGGTGTGGATCAAGTGGACAAGGAGAAGCTATTTTCCCCTTCCCAAAATTCTAGAACCAGAGGTCATCCAATGAAATTGAATCCTGGAAGAATCAGGACAGACAAAAGGAATTTTAAAATACATTTAAATACATGTATTTAAACTTTGGAATTTGCTACCATGAGATGTGGGTGCTTGCCACCAGCTCAGTTGGCTTCCAAAAAGGGTTGGACCCTTCATGAAAGTCATGGGGATCAATGGCTATTAGCCTTGATGGCAGTATCACTGCCTCTGAAGCCCATCTGCTGGAAGATTAGTGGGATTCCTTGTGAAGTTGGCTGGCCACTGTGAGAACAGACTGCTGGACTAGATGTTTATGTTCTTATGTAACAGTATGGGAGAAAAAGACATACTATTGTTTCCTTTAGTCATAGAGAAGTCTGCCTGATGAGATCCAGGAAGTATGACATTCAGACAGGTAAAAGTTCTTAAGAGAAGCTACAGAACTAGCTTCTAGTAGCCAACCAGATTTGGTTCTGGAATGGTAGGATTCAGCAGATGAATAAAATTAAAAAGCAGGAGGAAAACAGAATATCAGTGCATTGCTAAACCTTTTCACAAGGAAATAATAATAACAACTCTATGATATTGAAGAAAACTTATGATTATCTCCAGCTCATTCTTATTATTAATTTATACTAGTGTTGCTGCTTTTTTTCCCTCCCAAATGCTAATTTGATCTCAAATTTCTCTTCAACCCAGGGAGTTGGCTTTAAGAATGCTGATCGCCTGGAGGTGTTTGTGCCATCTTCTCATTGTCATGAAAACACTACTTTATTTATTTCATGCTACTTTCGTGTTTCCTACTTATAGTTCATCTCTCTTGGTGCCTTAGTTTATAGTTTATTTTTCCAGTTCACCTCTCTGTAGATTTTCTATGAAAGTGACTAGGAAAATGGTTTTGGAAAGAAACCCCTCAGGATACAGAACTGCTCAAATAAAATGTTTCATTGCTTATGCAAACTAAAAGAATGCATGACAAATTCCCCCACCTCCCATAAAAAAAAAGCCGAAAGGTTTGGGTTTCTCTTCTATGTTGAAACATGACCTTTTTGAAAAAAAAAAAGGTTGTTTTGGAATAATTGGTAAATCTGTTCACCTACAAGCATAACAATTGCTTTGATTTGCTTAAGAAACTAAATAGTGAAGCTGAAAATACTTTGCTCAGTTGTTCAATTATTATATCTACTGTCACTTTATGGTCTCAACCAATTTTTTTTCTCATTATCATATCCATTGTGGGTTAGGTAGGGCACTAAACCCCAAGTCAAGACAGTTTTCTGCCTGGGTCCCAAATTATTTTAGCCTGTAAAGCAGAAAATCCCACCACCCCTTCTAATACCAATAAATTAAATGACATAAGAACTGAGTCCTTTCTTAACAGCCCTGACGTGGCCAGATCAATCTGCTTAATGGTGCAGCTGGCTTGTAAAATTATCTAATTTGTTGTAGATATGATATTTTAAATTTAAATTTTGTTGATTTGATTTATTATCTATTGTTTTGGATGAAGAATATCCCAGATGGTAAGGAAAGGGAAGGGATTTTGTATCCGGACATGAAGAGCTCAACTAGACTTAATACTGTGTGTCACCTTCCAAACATATGTCAGAAATTGAAGATGAAGTCACAAGATGTTCATAACTCAAGTCAAAAATAGCAAATATTGATGTAATGCATGCTCCCAAATTAACCAACATTCCATCTAACAGGGAGCAACTGTGAACTCCTGTGAAGATTCAGTGACAACACATGACAGACTCAAACCTGGAATCCAGCAGTACTGGCCATCTGAATGGATTATTTGAATTCATGATGAGCTATGTGCCATATAAAATGGATGTTAGATATTAGGGCTGAACAAAAATTCAATTCAGAGATTTGATAGCTAGTCAATCAAAGCTCTGAATCAAATAATCTTTCTGAATCTAAGTGGAAAGTTGACTTGGATGATTCTGAAATGGTTTGGATGACTAGGATGCTGCCACACATGTATAGACCATCTTATTCTGTCCTACAGTATATAGTACAGATTATTCTAAATTTAGTCATAAACCTAAAATGAATCATTCAAATCTGACAGGTTAATTTAAGTGCCCACATTTAATAGAATTAGTTTCCCAAATTGATCTGAATAATTGAATTGATTGATTGATTGATTTTTCAAATTAAATCAAATATTCGAATGAAAATTTTCCTAGTAGATAAAGCACACTGGGATAACACCAGAATTTGCAGGTTCAGTCCTCCCATAGTTATCTGCTACCCCTTGATGCAGCTCTTTTGCTATCTCCCCGTTTTCTATATCAACCCTGGTCTTTCAGCTAATGTTATATAACTAGAAATAACCAAACTGCAACAGTTTAGCAACTGCAGGAAAACAAAAAGTAACCCAGTCCAATGGTAATAACACTTAGGATAAAGTGGTGGGAGATTAGTGGTTTGCCCTACTTGCTTGCTCCATCTAATGTCAAACTAAGGGATTAATTTTTATTTAGATTTTGTTCTAAATTTTCTGCATTTTATCCCCCAGTTCCCACAAAATCCTTAACCCCAAATTCTCTAGCTAATCATAATATTTTGATCATTTCTTTCCTGCAGCTGTACCATATGAGAATGAACTAGACATGTTTCTTCCAACCTAGGTGCATCCCTACAAACTATATTGTGTTCCAGAGAACTCAAGCTATTTTTATAATTTCTTATTAAAAGAAGTACAAATCTTAGAGATGAAGCAAAATTCAAAGTTTGTTTTATAATTTATATTTAAAAAGCCATTTTGAGATTCTTAAATCTAGTTTGTCAATTTTAAAATTTGAGAAATACTTAAACTCAAGTAAGTCAGTGAGCTGAATATTCAGAAGAGTTGCTGGTAGCAGATGTGGGCTCCAACATAGGATACTTTAAAAAAGGAAAGAAAGAAATCTGTATTTAATGGATATGTGAGATAAATAAAAATAGACTTTAACACAACATAGACAATAGCATTGAATGGGATTTGGTAATGCCTGTCTTTCTGTTACCTTCAACTGGCACATTTTCTTGAATTTGTTAACAAGAAATGTATCTCCCCCCAAAATATGTTTCTGATTTTTTTTCAACACAATGGATTAGTTAAAATACAAAGAGAGTACATTTGATTAACGTATAATGAAAAAGCATATATCAAAGAAATTTACATAATAATTACACAAAGGAAAAAGATTTCTGAGATAATCTATATAAAAACTATGTTAGGGCAAGTTGCAAAGAAAGAAGTCTTAAAAAAAACCTATCCTGACTGAATGTGTCAATCACTGCATATACTTCTTAAGGGGATATGGGTAATGCTATTCTAACTTACAAAGTAGTGTTTAGATTTGAGATCCTAGATTGCATAGAATAGCATAAACATGCTTAGAATAAAACTGGGCTTTAGATGACTTTGTAACATAGTGGCCAAAATATGCCAAGACTAACCAGTCCTATTCTTAAGGTTGGCAGGGAATGCTGCATGTTGCCTGGTATTCTGGGAACCTGTCTATTTTTGCCTTTATCTTACTAAAAAAATATGATTTGGCCTCAATTGACCAAAGGTAGAGATCTATATTCATGGGCCTTTCTGCTGGCAACCATGGCATATGAATGATTGCAACTTGGAATATAAGAGGAATACATGGTAAAGAGTATGAATTAATGATGGAAAATAACAGATAAGTGGTGTGCCTGTCAAACTAAGAGAAAATAAAGGGATACAATATATGATGGTGGCCAGGTCTTGTGGAGTTGTTGAATACATCCAGGAGAGCAGAAGTGTAGATTTAATTATGAATGAAAGTGATGGTGTATATTAGAAAAACTGAATTGGTATCATCTAAATGGTTGTAGGTGCATTTGAAAATAAGAATTCATAGGTGGGCAATAGCTGCATGTCCAGCGAATGTTTATGATGAAAGAACCAGACATACAGTAAGTATTGGGAAAAATTGTGTCATATTCCAACAAATATGATTGGGGAAGGGGGAATATTCTGTGAAGTGACATGAGTGGATGAATGGGAATGAGATTAGAGAGTACAGGAAAAAATGATTGAGACATTAGGAGACCCAAGAATAAATGAGAATGGTGATGTGAGTATCTGCATAGAAAAAGGTTAGGTTAGTTCAAATACATGGTTTAAACATAAGTTTATTTATATGTACACATGACAAAAGAAGATATTTAAGTCTAAAAGGATGATTGATGTTATTGTTTATGATGAAAATCTGAGAAAATAGTGAAAGATACAAAGGTGATGAGATGATGGACATGGAAGAAAATAAGAAAATAAACAAAATAAACAAAAGTGAAAGACAAACATGTGGGAAGAGAAAGTATGAATACTGTATGAAGAAATACTAGAAGATAAATTAATATCCTGACAGAATGAACGAAAAGTCGATATAAAGAAAGTTGGGGCCAAAGCTGCTTGAAGTGTGGACTTTGTTAAATGTGCTAGGTTTTGTTAAATGGGAAAGGTGTTTGGTAGAATTATGTCTGAAATGGTACAAGAAGTGACAATGAACAAAATTTAGGAAGTTCAGTGAGGCTTTCTGCAATGCAGAGGGTGTAGAGATAACATCTTTTGCTCCTCAGCAAGTCATTAAGAAATGTATGAATGTGAAAAAGACTGCTTTATGTTTGTTGACATAGAGAAAGCATATGATAAAGTAATGCTTGAATTATATAATGTTTGGTTCAAATATGAGACTTAAATTTGATTGCTGAATGTGATAATTGTATATGATGGAAAGAAAGAATGTGAGAAAATAAAGGGAATGCTTAATGACTTGCTTGACATTGAGCAGGGTAAGATAAGAATGTGTGATGTCTCCTTGGTTGTTTAATGTATTGATGGATAAATCTATAAGGACTGAATGTGGTGATGATAGAAGTGTATTGATCGGGAACACAGATGGGTATGCACTTTGAATGCAGACAATGCCATATTGTTGGCTTGTCAGGTTAAGGTCTAACAAAACATCTCTTCTCATTCCTCACTTGAAGTGATTACTAAGGACCAGGATATTCCATGGATAATTCACACAGCAGAAATTTGCTTCAGGATAGAAGCTTACCATAAGATCTGATGGGCTTTTGTTTCTACTTGGTTCATTGTATAGGATAATTAATGCTCATACAGAGAAGAAAAAAATCACAAGACAAAGTTCATTACAGAGCAGAAAAAATGTTACTTCTTTTTAAACAGGAACGTAACAAAAAGAATCATAACCACAAACAAGAAAGCAAATAAGGAAATAATACAGATTGCAGCAATTAGAAAGCTTTGATACCGCATACCAATTAATAAAGTCTAAGGCTTAAGTTTCAAACTTATACCATACCAATACTGTATATGCACAGCCTTACCCACTTTGGAGTGCAGCTGGTGGAAGAGTGCGGGGGAAGAGGTTGAGGAAGGTGTTACATTATCTCAGTGCTGACCTCCTTCTGTCTGATGTTGTGTGTTATGTGTGAACCCACAGCATATACAGTATGTCCTTAAGGGAGTTTACTAAAAGAACACTCCCTGTTATGTCTGCATGCAGAGATAACTGTAAAAACTATCTTCACAATACAGTATTGGGGTTCTGCTCCAAGAGTGTTTCACCTTTTGAACTCTTGGGTTGAGCCAGATTCATGCCTGTTTAGTGCCTCAGTTAGGGTTTTGCCCTTTAACAGTTTGTTATCTGCAAGCTACACAGGAGTTGTGAAGGCAGGTCCACTCTAGCTTTCCTTTTCCTGGAAAGCTAGCATGAAGGACAAGCTGATGTGTATCAGTAGGTGGAACTAAGTGGTAGAGTCAGGAGGACAAAGTTGGTAACAGAGGAAGGACTGAGATTGGGGAAGCACACCCTCTGCTGGGAAGTACGGCCTTTGGCCCGGGAAGTAGTTTCGTTTATTCAACAAGTAGTTAGAGCAGGAGGCTGAATGTGGAAGTTGTTAGCTAATAAAGACATTCAGTATAAATGAACCTCTGACTTATTATTATTAGAAGAGACCTTGAAACATGGTGTCAGAACTTCACAACTGAACCCATTTTGGAGGATTAGCATAGCAGCAAACAAAGAAACTACTTTAGGAAGCATGGAGCATGGCTTGAAGCCCCCTGCATCACTGGATTTCAATGCTCCCAACCTTCCTCAGGCGTGGCAGCATTGGAAAGAGGAGTTTGCACTGTACCTGGACCTTGCCTTTACAGACGAAGACGAGAGGGAGGTAAAACTCTTATGTTATTTGATTGATGAAAAAGGTCAGGAAATCTGCAGCTCGCTCGGGTTGGGTCCCACTAGCACATTGCAGCAGCTCTTACAGGATCTGGAGGACTACTGCGTACCCAAACAAAATGAAACAATGGAATGCTACCAGTTCTTTATGAGACCTGAAGGGTACTGAAGAAAGGCTAGATGCCTATGTTACTGCACTAAGGACTCTGGCAGCAACCTGTAATTTTGGGGCAATCAGAGACTCCCTTGTCAGAGACAGGATTGTCTGTGGAACTACGGATTTGCATCTCCAGGAAAGACTGTTGCAGGAGCCTGATCTGACATTGGCTTGGTGTTTGGAACTGGGGAGAGCAGCCGAAGCAGCAAATGACAGGCTCAGGACACTGGAAGGCACACAGGAGGCACCAGTGCATGTGGTCTACCACCCGTCCAGCCCCTACAAGGAGCAGGACTGCCAACAGCGGGGCCAATTACTGAGGATCCAATGCATATACTGTGGAAAACGCCATGAAAAAAAAAAAAAATGATGCCCAGCATATGGACAGAAATGCAAGGGGTGTGGCAAATATAATCATTTCCAAAGCCAGTGCAAAGGGGCAAAGAGACCATATAGACTGGCGGTGAGAACAATACAGAATGATGGGGTTGAGTCAGAGGACTATGAGGATGTCTTAACCCTCATTTTAGGACCCAGGGAACATGATGTCCACATGGTGGGGAATATTGGGACAAAAGAAACATACCCACTGCCTTGTTTGCCACGATGCTGTTAGGCAAACACCCTGTTCATTTCCAACTGGACTGTGGAGCCACCTGCAATGTGTTGCCACTAGCCATGGTGGATCGTGAGACGGACATCAAACCATGTGGCCAATCACTCATCATGTATAACAAGAGTACCCTGAAGCCTGTGGGGAAACGTAGGCTAAAGATCCACAACCCAAAGAACAATAAACTGTATCGCCTGGAATTCATCATCATCTGGGGAGAAGCCAACAGACCACTGCTGGGAAGCAAAGCAGTTCAGACCATGCAGCTGATTCAGGTGTGCCATGACAACATCCTGCAGGCACTGGAAACCATGGACAAAAACCGGCCCAGAGCCTGGACTATGGAAACTATACTAAAGGAGTATAGGGATGTTTTTGAAGGGAAAGGACAGTTGACAGGAACAGAGACTGGAGGTAGACCCCAACATAGAGCCAGTAAAGAACCCCACTAGTAGAATACCTAGAGCACTAGCAGAACCACTGAAGAAGGAACTGGCAAGTCTTCAGGCGAAAGGCATAATCCTTGGTGCTCTCTGAAAGGCATAATCGCACCGGTAGAGACCAGCACAGACTGGCTCAGCAGTTTGGTCATTGTCTGGAAGCAGTCTGGAGAATTGTGCATTTGTATTGACCCGAAACCACTAAACAAGGCATTAAAATGCAGCCATTATCCTTTGCCCACTATTGAGGATGTACTATGCGATCTCTCACGTGCCAAAGTCTTTTCAGTATTTGATGTAAAGAACAGATTCTGGCACATACAACTGGATAAGAAATCCAGCTACCTGACCACCTTTGCAACTCCTTTTGGCAGATATTGATGGCTACGGATGCCAATGGGCATCAGCCCGGCCCCAGAAGTGTTTCAGCGCAGACTAACCCAAGAGTTGGAGAACATCCCGGTTTTGAAAATAATTGCAGATGATATCCTGATTGTGGGAGAGGGAGATACGGAAATGGAAGCTGCAAGGGACCATGATGAAAAGTTATGCTGTTTCTTGGAGCGCTGTATGGACAGAAATATCAAATTAAACCCAGAGAAAGCCCGGTTAAGACTGAAAGAAATACCCTACATAGGCCACCTGTTGATGGCAGAGGGATTGAAAGTAGATCCAGAGAAGGTTAAGGCCATTTGAGAGATGCCAAGGTCTGAGGACGTAAAAGGAGTTCAAAGATTTTTAGGGATGGTAAACTACCTGGCAAAGTTCTGCAAAGGGTTGGCTAAGGACTGTGAGTTACTCAGACAGCTGACACACAAGGAAACAGCATGGGAATGGTCCGAGAGTCATCAGCAGGCATTCAATAAAATAAAGGACAAAATAACTAAGACACCTGTGCTAAAATACTACAGCCCAGGTGAGCCGTTGGTTTTACAGTATGGCACCTCAGAAAAAGGGCTAGGAGAAGCCCTACTACAGAACCAACAACCAATTGCTTTTGCCAGTAGAGCATTGTCAGAAGCTGAGAAAGGGTATGCCCAAATCGAAAAAGAACTGTTGGCGGTGCTTTTTGGGGTGGAGCGCTTTCATCAGCTTACTTTTGGACAGACAGTGCATGTCCAATTGGATCATAAGCCACTGGAAACCATTGTGCAAAGATCCTTGCTGAGTGCTCCGAAAAGACTCCAGAGAATGCTAATGAGACTTCAAAATTATTTATTTATTTATTTAGAAAATTTATATCACTGCCCATCTCCCTCCACCGGAGGGACTCTGGGCAGTTTACAACAAAATAATAAAAAGAAAAAACATAAAATATACATAGAATATAAAATACAAGTTATAAAACAAGATTAAAATCCAGGAGGCAAGAGTAGTAAAACGATCTTACTTAATCCAATGTAGGAGAGGAGCTCTCTAAGGTATTAGCCATCCCCAAGAGTGACTATTCCTTCCTTGGTCCCAAGCAAGGTGGCAGAGCCAAGTTTTCAGGTTCTTCCGGAAGGTCAGGAGCGAAGGGGCTAATCTCACCTCCAGGGGCAAGTTGTTCCACAGGGCAGGAGCTACTGCAGAGAAGGCACGCCTCCTGGACCCCGCCAGATGGAACTCTCTTATAGGTGGGGTCCGTAGCATGCCCTCTCTGCATGATTGGGTGGGACGGGTGGATATATTGTTATGATGTGTGCATCCAATATATTCCAGGTTCCCAACTTGTAGTAGCAGATACCTTGAGCAGGGCATATTTACCGGAGCCTAGTGAAGAGGGATCAGTAGAAAGGGACATAGAATCAATAAATATGCTGCAGTATCTACCCATTTCATGGCCATGCCTACAAGCAATACAGGAATGCACAGCCCAGGACGTGGAGATACAGATAGTTAAACAAATTGTCTTTGCCTGCTGGCTGGAGAAAAAGCATCAGCTGCCAGTGGAAGCTACCCCATATTTCTCCATAAGGGAGAAGCTCAGTGTACAGGATGGCATTCTCTTTAGAGGAAACTGAGCTATCATCCCAGCGGATATGCACATGGACATTATGAAGAGAATACATTAATCACACATGGGAATAGAGGGTTGCCTAAGGAGGGCACGAGAATGCATATACTGGCCTGGCATGAACGATCAGCTAAAAGCCTACATGGCGCAATGTGAGATATGCGACTCCCTAGGAGACAGACAACAAAAGGAAACACTTTTGTGTGTTTTGAGGAGGAAAGCTGAGGTCCAGAAACAGGTGAACATGCGTTCCTTTGAGGTGGTGACCCCTGAAAGTCAGGTACTCAGGAGAAATTGATGACACTTGCACAGAAGCAACCAACAGTCAGAGGTACAAAACCAGGACCAACAGCAACTGGCGGAAGAAGCAGACACTCCACCATCTGGGTCCCAGGGGAGAGACAATTTGTAATCGTATACAAACGGGACTGAGGGACCAAGCGATGCGTTGTCACACCCAGGAGAAACTATGACCACCACAACCAATGGATTCAGAACTCAGGCAGGTCGTCTAGTACAAAGACCAAAACACTTACAAAACTGTGTTTAGTGGTGGGGGTGAGAAGGAGGAGGTTTGTCTGTTGTTTGTTAGTTAGTTTTTTTTAAAAAAGGAGGAAAGATGTATCAATAGGTAGAACTAAGTGGTAGAGTCAGGAGGACAAAGTTGGTAACAGAGGAAGGACTGAGATTGGGGAAGCACGCCTTCTGCTAGGAAGTACGGCCTTTGGCCCCGGAAGTAGTTCATTTATTGAACAAGTAGTTAGAGCAGGAGGCTGGATGTGGAAGTTGTTAGCTAATAAAGACATTCAATATAAATGAAACTCTGACTTATAATTATTAGAAGAGACCTTGAAACATGATGCAACAGCAAAATGGCTGATGAATTGTCTTTTTGAACATGATCTCCAGACATGAACATCCAAATTATCTGCAGTGAATGTTAGATAGCTTGTATGATGCAATGAGGAGCATAGATCTGAAAATTAAGGTACCTAAGTTGTATTTGACAGGAAAAACAGGCTGAATGATTGCACATTACAGATAAATGGGGAAACAACTACCCTAAAAGAAATAGTTGAATTTATGTACCTTTGCAGAATGTTTACTCAAAATGGGAACATTGATACATAAATGTTATGATGTGCAAATGTGGGCAAAATGATAATAGATAATATGTGGTAAGTTGTAAGAGATGAATATTTGTAAACACACACACAAATAGTTATGCAAAAGAGAATATTTCTGTCCAATTGATTATATGAAATTGAGAGTTGGGAATGTCAGGAGAAACATAAAAATAATGTGAATGGAGGTCCACACCAGGTGAGAGTGTGGAAAGTAAGAGCAGGATTTTGTCCCCTAAAAAAGTGTGTGGTAAAACAAGAAGAGAGTGGATTAAGAATGAATGAATGATCAATGAATGTGGATTAAATACAAAAGTGAGTGACTTACAGTATATGAAAGAAGTATGTTGAGGTGTTTTGGCTATAGAGAGAGAATGAATGAGGATTGAATTGCAAAATAAATATATGAAGGAAGAGTGAATAGGATGACAGAAAGGGGAAAACAAGTCATGGTTGGATGGTGTCAATCAGATCCTCAAGGAGAGAAAGGTGAGAAGTTTTAAGAATAAAATACAGCATATGAATTGGTGGATGGATGTGGTAGAAACAAGGATATCTGCAGAAATAGAAAGGTATGGAGTTGGCATAAACTATACTTAGCTAGATTTCATTTGCTTTCCCCCCCCCCAGCCTTTAATTTATTTTTGATTATGACTCATTTATTTATTTTTATTAATACTTTTTACTCATTTTTTAGCTTCGCATACATACATACTCATAGATACATACCCATATTCTCTTTTGATGTAAACAGTGTTATGTGTTAGGATGAAACAAAATGCCAAAATTATAATGACTTATACTGAGAGCCAAAGGAGTAAAAGGTCCAAGCAATGTGGTGGGCCATTGGACCAACTGAAAATTCATAGCTAATAGCTATTAAACCTTTTGAATAATATTAAGGATATAATGTATTTCAACTTGACAAACATATTTCCATATACAAGGAACAGTTTCCATTTGACATCAACACTAGAAACTTAAATATGGATATTCAATCCAGGAGATGATTAATTAGTCAAAATAAAACAGAAAAGGGTTTTTTTTTTTTTTTACCAAACAGAGATATTAATTTGAACGTCTAACAGCCCAGTCCTATGAATGTATATTTGGAAAGAAGTCATACTTCTTTCCAAATACAAGTGGTCAATTTTACGATCTTCTCTGGCAATTTATTCAGAGATGATCAGAACTCTGTTCCTATTGGAGCTTTTTCCCTCTACATCCAACTGTTTTCCTTAGCCATTTTGCTTCCCTTCATTTATTTGCTTATGTATTCTTTTACTTTCTGAACCCTGCTTAGCATTTCACTTTATCACTTCTTATCCCAGAAGATTTAAAAAGACAAAAAAATGTGAACATAGCTCTGGAAAATAGCTTGGGGAAAAGGATCCCTGGGGTGAATTCTTCATGATGTGAAGCAAGCATAGCTTAAATATAGCAATGAATTGGACTTGGGTATAGTATGAATATAGTTCAGGAGAGCACTTTTATTTGTTTGTTTGATTATTTGTCTGAATGGTGATTCTAATTTTGCCCCACCAAATAGCATTCTTACAGGCTTATCTAAATAGGAAAATGCCAATGAAAATGCTTCAGTCTTAAGTTAATTAAAGCTGTAATTTCACTTGAGAATCCAGATCTGTTGACTGGTTCTTCTGGCCAGATTTCAACAAACTTCGCACAAAATAATCGAGTCCTGGGGTATTACAGCAGCTCACATTATCAGAAAGATTATGGATGACAGCTGCGCTGGTTGATGATAGCAGAAGAAAAACAAGTTTTGCTAGCTGGAGAGATTATTACAGAAGGCCTCCCAGTGGTGTTGATAATATAAAAAAAATCAAATATAGTTTATGCATTTGGAACTGAAATTCTAATAATCATGAAATCTATGTATGCAACCGGTTGGTTTTCCCTCCCTCCCTCTCTTGTACTCTTTTTTCTTCATCTTTTCTTTTCTTTCCTTTCCTTCCTTTCTCTTTTGAATATTATAAAAATATATACTACATCAGTGCTAGAGCCTTTTTGCTTTATATGTTGTTCCTTTTTGAGATAATAGAATATATTACCAGTGAGCAAATATGTAGTATAGTCCCCAGAAAAGAACCACATCATCTAAAAAAAGGACACATATTTATAATATAATTTAATTTAAAATTAATTGCCATAATTTAAATAAAAATATAGTTCAGATAGCAGAAAAGCTTGTGGGACCTTCTTAATCTTCTGTTCAGAACCTGTGGATGTAAAAATTCAAGAATCAATTACTCTGGTTCTTTATATTTATCTTGGACTTGAAGTGGACAGCTTTTCAGACAGATAACAGTTTTAGATAGTGACTATCACATGATAGTTCTGCAGACAGACTTTCTTTTGTCAAGTAGGACATTTGACCATTTAATAAACAATTGTCTCAAGTGTGGGATATTACTAATGAACCTCTCCTTCTCCACAACTTTTCCTCTGCTACACTGCTCTACCCAATGGGAATGGGCCTGATCGTTTGGAACCTGCCACCTCAAAGCACTCCACAGTTTTGTGTACAATACTAATACATCTATGTGTGTGTATCTATGTGTGTGTATGTCTCTCATACAATAGTATATTGAGGAATATTGCATGCAAAATGCACACATTAGGAAAAATAGGCACAAAAATGCTTGCAAATATTAATACAAAATTAGAAATTCTCAAACAGGTACAAAAATGGGACAATCAGATGTAACATAGGGAAAATGAGAAACAGGGAGGAACAAAAGCTGGTTGGTTTATCTATAGCCTAGAACACTCAGATTGAAGTTTATTGGTTTATGAAAAGAGCTGACTGCAAGTTAAGTAGTAATGGATGGAGCCCTTGCAGAATCTATAACAAATGACATTTCAGACTAATAATTAATACAGTTTTACTGGTCAGACCAACAAAATACATTCCAGGAGTGCTTGTAAAAAAAAAACACCACTGCAAGGGAATGTGAATTGCCAGTCCATATTCCAGGAAATCAAGCCAGACTGCTCACTTGAGGGAATGATATTAAAGGCAAAACTGAAGTACTTTGGACACATAATGAGAAGACAGGATACCCTGGAGAAGATGCTGATGCTAGGGAAGGTGGAAGACAAAAGGAAGAGGGGCCGACCAAGGGCAAGATGGATGGATGATATTCTGGAGGTGACGGATTCAACCATGGGGGAGCTGGGGATGGTGACGGCCGACAGGAAGCTCTGGCGTGGGCTGGTCCATGAAGTCACGAAGAGTCGGAAGCGACTGAACAAATAAACAACAAAAGGTATCAACAGAATCAGATGATTTCACCAAAATTATGAAACAAGCATCATGATGGTACAATAAAAACACACTCCTTTCATACATGCATGTGTCATCACAATGGGCAATACCCATTTTGACATTTGCCTCTCTTTCTCCACCCAGATGCCTCTGGATCTCTGACAACTCTTCTGAAGAGTTTGTCCCCTCATATTGCTGCTAGAATATTTTTGCTTGCACTTGGGTGCTCCTTGAAAATAAAATGTTGGGTCAATACATACCATGGAAGATAGGGAATTAGAAAATTAAATGTAACTATGGAAAATATAAGAGGTGAAGTAACAAATGGATCAATCCATGTTTATTATAACTGACATTTTCTCTAAAAGATACTCTGATTCTAAGAAATATTCAATTGCATAAAACTCTCTTTGGTTAATATGCACAGGGTGTTTGTAGCACAAAAATTTGATTCTTACTATTTTATATTTAGTGGCAATTAGCCAGGCTAGAAACAAGATACTATTCTATTTGCATGGTAATGAATTATTCTTTGGAAGAACTCAAAACAGTAATGACATTTTATTCACAACACCTGATGGTTGACATTAATCAGAAAATGTGGCAAAGATGTTCATTTGTTTACATCAATATTCCTGTGAGTACTAGAGCCCAAAAGTTGTTCATTTGTTAAGACAAACAACTAAAAGTAACATGCCTTTTAGGTATCAGGGTCTTTTTCAGATGAAATTAATCAAACCTGGAAAAGAAGAAATCATAATAAAAAAACCCATTCAACTTTTACATTCTTGATACAGATATAGTGGAATGAAACTTAAAGGAGTGAGTATTCTATTTTAGCTGAGGGCACTTTTCCATATAACAGGACTTCCCTTTGCTCTAATTTTGTCTCTATATCCTCCATGTGCTGTAACTCTGTTTCAGAAACCTTCCAACTCTCTTTAGCAGATTTGGAGAAGTGTTTGAATGGTGGGAAGAGGAAGAAAGAAGAATTCACCCTGATGGTGAGAGCTGGGAAATCAAAGAGGCTCAAAACTATATCAGAGCCATATCAATATGAGGCTGTTTTGCTGGGACACTCTCAATCTGGTTTTCTTGATGGGCATGGTTAGCCCTTTATGAGACAATGTAAACCTTCTGTTTCACAACATGGATTAGGAACGACAGGATACTCTACTTCCTACTGCCTTTCCACTCCAATTGCTAAAAGTCAGCCTGATTTACTGTGTCGGGGCGAGCGGATGGAGCGGCCTGCTTCTTCTCCTAGACACCAGTGATCCTTAGGCTGTATAGTAAATAGACACTCACACAGAGATTATATAAAATAGCCTATTTACTTATATACATACGTATTTACAGATCACTTCCACACGTAACAAATGATACACCAACGATACAGCATACAGAGGTTGAATGAGCAGAATGAGAAGAACGAATACAGGACATCTCTGTATTTATATATAAACTAACCAATCACCTTATAGGACACTCTCATTATTCACCACACCCAACTTAACTCTTAGCACCTGTTGTATGAGTCACACACTGACACATCATCCCTACAACAATGGCTGCTAATTGGGTGACTCTGCAGAATATTTCCCCTTTCACCTAAATATCAAGCCTCTCAGTATAATTTATATCTAGCTGTAAATTCCTGGGTATATCAAACCCCAACACCCCTTAAATTTACAATAGATATTACATTCACATATACAGAATAGAAGACATACACATTTGAGATATACACACCCTATGTCTATCTATGCTTAGAGGCTTTGTCATCACATCTGCTATATTACATTCAGATGGACAATATTGCAAATCAATACAATACAATACAATAAACTTCCAATTATTGACTGATCACATATTCTTGATTACATGAAGTTTGGTCATCATCTCCAGTCTCTGTATTAACAAAATCTGTTGTCATCGGGGTTGGAACTTCCTTGCAATGTTCCATATTGTTCTCTCTTAGCAGTGCTTCAATTTTCTTCCGCTGCTCTAGAACATAACCCCCATCAACCTTCTGAATACCTACGCCTAGGTAATTCCTAATTTCTCCCAGATCTTTGACATCAAAATGTTGTTTCAGATTTTCAGTAAATTCAATTACCCTGCTTTGATCTTTCGCTATAAAACACAAATCATCTACAAAAATCAAAAGCAAAATCTGTTCATCATTTTCACATTGCTTTACATAAAGACATGGGTCAGCTATATTACACTTGAATCCCATTCTTTGTAATTCCTTATCTAACTTTAGATTCCAGCAACGTGCCGACTGCTTGAGTCCATACAATGCTTTCTGCAACTTGTATATGCTTCCTGCAATATTTGATTCATACCCTGGAGCTTCAGCCATATAGATTTCTTCTTTCAAATCAGCATGCAAATATGCTGTTGTGATATCATAATGGTGTACTACGCAATTCCCAGCTGCTGCCATTGCTAAGGCAAACCTAAATGTCTCCCCTCTTAGCGTTGGTGCAAATACCTCATCATAAGTCTGATTCTTTACCTGGGAAAATCCTTGTGCTACCAACCTAGCCTTATACTGAATATCACCATTCACTAAGGTTTTCTTCTTATAAACCCACCTACAACCTACTGCCCTATGCCCCTCAGGCAATCTGGTAGATTTAAAAACCTTATGAGAATTAATGGCTTTCATTTCCACATCCATAGCAGCTTTCCATCTACTCTGTTGTGTTGTGGCAACTTCAAAACTTCCTTGTAATTACGAGGTTCATAATTGATAAAACACACTTTTACATCACCTGGTGTATAACGTTGAGGTGGTATGCCCTTGTTAACTCTCTCAGATCTGTGCAATACTGTAGCCTCCTGCATCATTGGCACACTAGGAGTTAATTCCTCTTCCTTCTTAATCACATCAGTGGACTCTCTCCGCTCTGAGAACTCAAAACTTCTCTGACTAGGAAGAAAAACTTCACTACTCCCGTGTAATCTCTGCCAATTGCTGTGCTCACTAAAACTTGCTGATCTAGAAATAACAACTTTCCTGCCATCAGTGAACCTATATCCCTTGGTCCCTGGCTCATACCCCACAAACGTCTTCTGTGCTTTTGCCTGCCCTTTCCTGCGTACTTCCTTATGCACGTGAACATAGGCAGTGCACCCAAACACTTTCAAATGAGCTAATGATGGCTTCTTGCCATATAACATATAATATGGAGTTTGATTTACAGACACACTCCATAACCTGTTAATTAAATAATTAGCTGTTAATATTGCCTCTCCCCAGTATCCTCTTGATAACCCTGAGTCAGCAATAAGTGTATCCTTCACTGTCTGCAATGCCAAATTCCTACGTTCAGCCACACCATTCTCAGCTGAACTATGCGGGTTGGTTCTCCTATGCACAATGCCCCTTCTACCGAGCCATTGTTGAAAACTACCACTCAGAAACTCAGTACCCCGGTCAGTTTGTAAACTACACACCTTTGTGCTATACCTACGTTTCACAAACTGCACCCAGTTTCTAAACTTATCAAATGTTTGACTTTTAGCTTTCAATAGGTAACAGAACCCAAACTTGGTGTAATCATCTACAATGACTAAAACATATTTAGCACCCCCTATGGTAGCTGGTAATGGACCAATTAAGTCAGCGTGAACTAATTCAAAACATTTATGTGACTTCCTATCACTGAATTTGCTCACAGGAAATACTTTTGACTTTGCAACCTTACAAGCTGTGCTTCGTCTCCTGGCTTGGAAATCCCCGGCTTGGCTTTAGGCTTCTGTTTCTTATCACAGTGTTTTAACAAATGACTTTCTGAGTTACAGCAAAAACATTTTCGTTTCACAAATAAAACATTGTTAGACTTATCAGAATAACATTCCTTAACAGAAACACTGTTTTGCTTAGACCTAATTACATTAGAATCTAGCCTTCTCTGTTCTTCTTCCAATAATCTGCCAGATAAGTAATTTACGGTCAAATCACTCTCAGATAATAACCCAAAGCTTGTAGCTAAATTATCCCACGTTTCATTTAGAGAACTGAGAATTATATACACTTTGTTAGCTTCTGTAAATGGCATATCTCTCTGAGCCAATTCCTGGAACAACCCTGTCATATAATGCAGGTGATCTCTTATATTATCAGATACCCCTAATCTAGCGTGATAAAGTTTTCTTGTTAGCATAACCTTGCATAACGGCGTGCTTCTCAGATAAACATTCTTCAAAGCTTCCCAACACTTATTGGCTAACGTACAATCTCTAACATAACATAATTGGCTATTCTCCAGACATAAAATTATGCTTGCCAATGCTTTCTCATCCTGTAGAACAACGTCTTCATCATCTAGGTCTGGGTCAGGGCAAAGTACACTCCTCCAAAGACCCTCACATCGAAGATAGATTTCCATTTTATATGCCCATGACGAATAATTAGTGTCATTCAGTCTTTCCAGAGGAAAACCTCCCCCGACTGCCGGCAACATCTTCATCTGTTCACAGCCCCTTCTGGGCAGACACCGATGATTAAAGACACAGAACTTATCAGAATGTCCTCCAGCTGCAAAACATGCGTAGGAGAAAAAAACACACGCAGGCACAGAACCTGTTAAAGCTCCAAATCACTCCAAATAGCCACACGACTCCTGGATAGGCTTCCAAAGCTTCCAGCTCACAGACTGCACACGATCCCACGATCCACAGCCAGTCCTTCCGTCGTCTATGGCTTCTCTGTCACCTCTGGGCCCGTAACCTGTCAGGGCGAGCGGATGGAGCGAGCGGCCTGCTTCTTCTCCTAGACACCAGTGATCCTTAGGCTGTATAGTAAATAGACACTCACACAGAGATTATATAAAATAGCCTATTTACTTATATACATATGTATTTACAGATCACTTCCACACGTAACAAATGATACACCAACGATACAGCATACAGAGGTTGAATGAGCAGAATGAGAAGAACGAATACAGGACATCTCTGTATTTATATATAAACTGACCAATCACCTTATAGGTCACTCTCATTATTCACCTCACCCAACTTAACTCTTAGCACCTGTTGTATGAGTCACACACTGATACATCATCCCTACAACAATGGCTGCTAATTGGGTGACTCTGCAGAATATTTCCCCTTTCACCTAAATATCAAGCCTCTCAGTATAATTTATATCTAGCTGTAAATTCCTGGGTATATCAAACCCCAACATATTGCTTTGAAGATTCTTCAGGAGAACACACTGGTGTTGGGACACCTCAGCATGAGCCATTGGGGTAGTTTTGGAAAATCCAGCTATTTCTTTTATTTACTCTGTTTTGTTTATTTACTCTAGTTTAATAAAGAGGGGGAAATCTGAATATTTGGGGATAGGCTGTTCCAGAGAAGAGGGACATTCTTGATAAGATGACCATTCTTCTGATTGACCCTCTGAGGATCATAGAACAAAAGGAAACTGGGCACTTTAGAGAGGAGTGCTGGCTACTTTTCTTTTATGACAGAGCAACAGGAAAGGACTGGGAACAGTGCCATCAAGACTAACTGCATCATTTTGAAAAGTTCTCCCATAGAGCAGGGCACTGTGATTGAGATGTCAATGGAGGATGTTTTTATCATGGCAATCTGCAAAGAATTGTCACCATGGCTGGATTCATACACATCACACCTATGCCATCATGCAGTTTGTTTAGGCTTGACGTAGCATGCAGTGTGGACCAGCCATACTGGAATGTAAACCATGGTTTATAGCCACTATGATATGTTTAGCAAACCATGCTTAGAAGAAACCAATCAGATGTATTACTCTGAGGAAGAACCCTTTGGATAGAGGCATTGAGTGAGATGGTGATGGAGATTGTTTTTGGCCATTACATCTCAAGTGGTTGGAAGCTTAGGTCTGCCATTATTAAATAGCCAAGGGATAGTCGAATCACTTACTATTGGCGTTAGGATTATGTCTCCTAAATTTGATTCGTATATGGCTATTAACATAACCTGCCTCTAGATACTAGAGGCTAATGAATACATCCTTGATCTTAGCCAAAAGGCTGAGAAGTGATAGATGCTAATGGATTCCTCAGGGGCCCTTGAGGATTTTCCTGTAGTATGGTGGTCTTGTCAAAGGTCTGGTCACTTTGTGGGATTCAGAGATGATTCAGGCATTTGCTATAACTGTTGCACATCGGGGAGGGGGGTTGGGGGTGCTCTGAAAATTGTCCAAAGAGGATGGCAAGAGTAGCAAAGACTGGATAAAATTGTCAATGTACAGCCATGCTTTTCCTCTTGCACTGGTTTCTATTCCATTTCTGAGGCTAATTCAAAATAGTGGTCTCAACCTTCAAAGGGTTGAAGTCAGGATATTTCAAGGACTGCATCCTACCACATTGGCCTACCTAGACTTTTTGAAGTTCTTTCTATGGGTGCTTCTGCCAAATAAGGTATGCTAAAGGAGGAGTAAAGGAGACAGGCCTTTTTTAGTGGTGTTTCTGGATTATGGCATACCCCTTCCAGAGATTTGCCTTGTGCCTGTGTTATGGTGGCATATACATACAGTGACCATATGTCCTTTATTACAGAGGACAGTCCTTGATTTCAGAAATCTGTCCTTTAGATTTATTTTTCAAAACTCACTTTTGTCCTTTATTTCGGTCATTTAACATTTACCATACAAATGGTACCACTTAATGCAGTCTTTCACATTCATGTGAAAAATACAGAAACTGATTTGTCTCCGGGGACTCAAACAAAGCCCCAAGTGTTACATTTACACAGAACTCAAAACAAGTTGTTCAAGCTTGTCAATTGGCTGAAGTAAATATTGTTATTTCTTCCTCTTCCTCTTCCTCCTCCTCCCCTCCTCCTTCGGTCCACCCCCCCCCTCCGCCATCATCTCTTTTCTTTAAAATAAGATTCAGTTGTATTTTCAGGGATGAAAAATAAATTTTCCCACCCCAACATAAGCCTCTTGATAATGCCAACATGTGAAACTTTATGAGTTCTGTGTTCCTGATTCTATTTTTTGATAACCAAGAAATTGCAATTGTTGCAGTGAGATTTCTCTGTGAAAGAATGCTAAGGCTTTGATTTGGGCCTGCACTTTTATCTGCAACTTTAATCAGTATCCAGTGTAAGGCTTTCTCTGACATTTGTAGCAGCATTCCAGAGATTGATGTTGCCGCCCATTATTATAGAGGAGCACATTTGATACTAAAGGTTCCCAGAGCTCCCATCAGCTTTCTATAGTATGTCTGCTCTCTTGACATTTAATGTCCCTAAAGCTTGATATGGTCTGATAACTTCAATGTGCCCTGTGCTTTGGGAAGGGGTGATGGGGAAAGAAAGCGCTTAGGTATTTTTGCTATTCAATTTAGAATGTCACTATCTACATTCACAGTGCTTAATTTTGTTGCAGCTTTATTCAATTAAAAAAAAATCAAATACAAATGAAATACCATAGGCTGGTAAAAATATAAATGTGTCTGTGAAAACAGATTAGAATACTCCAAGAAACAAAATGATTTTGCCCTGGAAAAAAAAAACTACCTTTCTCAGATATTTTGCTGCTTTTATTGAAAACCTGTAAGATGCCTTGGAAATATATCACATTGAATGAAAGGGCATCAATATGTTAAATGAATGAAATATAGGGACTAAAAAAGCTGGATTCTTCTGAGTCAGACAGTGGCAGTGAGTCTCTAAAGCTTCTGGCCAAACTATTTCCTAAGCCCACCATTTTTGAATTAGCAATTTATACCCTTATGCAGCTATCACTGTGGCAATATATCACTAAGGTAGACAGGCTTAATATCATTGAGTAACAGTATCAATCGGTAGTGTGGAAATGGTAAATTATACTGGAATATTTTTTATATGAAACATGAATTCTACCCATGAACTGTGGACCATTCTGATACCTAGGGGTGCATTAGCAAAACCAGAAGGCTCATATCACCATAAATAATAATTCCATTGTATTCTGTACTGGTTAGAATGTGTCTACGGGAATGGTCTCAGTGCTGGGTGATTACATTTTACAGTGGTCATTGACAAATTAGTTTGCTTCCAGAGGAGTCAAGGATGGTGAAACCAGCCTCAGTAAAGGAACTAAAGATGATGAGATGGAGGAGAGACATGATAATGAGATTTAATTGGTTGACTGAAATGTTTATGTAATATAATTCAGTCACAAAATCCTCAATGTAGTGTATAGGAAGAAAACAGTAAATTCATACATTTTTTAAAAAAATGAAATAATTTCTGAAGGACTATGATGTAGGAATTCGCCACTCCAAGTAAGTTGCTTCCTTTCTGTACTCTCCTGTTAAAAGGGCTGAGTTCTCTACAGTTCGATTATTATCAAATTAAAAATTTACTTGTTTGGACTTTGGGATGAGAAAGTGCTTGACTTACATCTGAAGTGTTAAGAGGTGACTAAGATGTCCCTTCTTGCACTCTTTTTTAACTGTAAAAAAGCCAAGTACGCTTGTGGATCTTTATAGAATCCATCTTTTCTGAAGTTCCCCTGAACTGGTATGTGATCACATAGTAGTGAGTGGTCATATGATGGTTCCTGGAAATGCCAGGAAAAAACTGTATCTGGTAAAGAGTATTGACTGTTTTTAACATGATGATAGATAGATAGATAGATAGATAGATAGATAGATAGATAGATAGATAGATGATAGATGAGGATGGATGGATGGATGGATGGATGGATGGATGGATGGATGGAGAGAGAGAGAGAGGAAAGAAAGAAAGAAAGAAAGAAAGAAAGAAAGAAAGAAAGAAAGAAAGAAAGAAAGAAAAGGAGGCACATCTCAGCCATCTCCTAAAGTATTAATATGAGTCACCTCCTATCCACATCATGCATTTTTGTATAGGATAGATACTGTTGGAATTTATCCTGGCTAGTAGCTGTCCTGCCTGGAGTTCTGGTATCAGCAAAATATCCAATTTTGCTTCCACCAAGATTTCAGGTGGTTGTCATTTTTATTTGTTATGCAGAAGATGGAACAGACTTGTTTCCCATTACTCTAGAAAATGCAGAACTAGAACTCAGGGGTGGGAATTACAGATTCTGGAAAAGTCTTAGTGGAAACTTTTTAAGAGTAAAACCAGGTCATCAGCTATTCATCATGCTACCTGTACAGGTGATGGTTTCTCTGAAGCTATTTCAGCAAGGCTTGATAGCCATCATCAATATATATTGTCATTGTTTGATTCCTAACAGGGATTGGACCAGATACCTTGATATATTTCTTCTTTCCTAACATTCTTATTGGTCACTTTGCCCAAAATATTACTGAAAAGTGGGGAAATACTTTCTATATCAAAGCCATAAACCATGTTGCATGCCTACCCAATTATCTACGTACCATAAATGAATCTGTTATAATAACCCTGCAAAGTAGGTTAGACTGAAACATCACAATTTATAGGCATGTGTTATACAGCAGTGGAACAGTCTACATATGGAGGCTTTGAGTTCTCCATCTCTGGGGATTTTTAAGAACAGCCACCTCTCATGGGTGGTTAAATTGGTTTTCCTACATTTTACAGATTACATGATCTTTGTGATTCCTTCCATTTTTATGATACTATGACTCAGGGATCTAAAGTTTCAGAATGTTTCATAGCTGAGCAGAAATATGAGCCTAAGCTTTTGAGTGAGACTAAGATTTCTATTACAATTCCTACTGGTCGTCACATTGAAACAAATCACTACACTGTGCCATAATTTTCTTCTTGCTTGATAAAGAAATTAATATATATTTACATCATACCCACCATGCAAAGCTTCCTTCCTTCCTTCCTTCCTTCCTTCCTTCCTTCCTTCCTTCCTTCCTTCCTTCCTTCCTTCCTTCCTTCCTTCCTCTCTTCCTCTTCCTCCTCTAGATTGCCTATTGTGGGCTGTAATTCTCACTTTGGTTGTATCTTGAGGGTTCAGTCTGAGCTCATGGGTCACTGATTTCATTTATCTAGCTCATCACAAAGCGCAGTGACAGCAAAGTCACCTACTGTGCTTTTTTCCACTGGAGCAAATAACATGCCGAAGCAACATAGGTATTTTTCTTGGAAAAAGTAGAACACTGATTTATTTGGTTGTGCACACTCCTTGGAGCAGTCAGTTTAGATAGACACTTGCTGTATTTCATAGAAAAATGTAATTTCTAAATACTATCTTTTGGAATTGATTAGTTCTAAATTATGGAATAGCCAATTTTTTATATCAGAGTTATACATAGTTGGGATATGGAATTCAGCATGCTTTGAGAGCAATCAGATTTTAAATCTTTGGATATTTCAGGATTGATTTTCCCACTTTTTTGAAATATACTTATGTATACTTTATATATAGTACATGTGCACAGCTTTGAAGACATCCTTTGCTTTGATCAAGCTTCAAACAAAAAAACCCCTGTCAAAGCTGCTTCACAAAGCAATGTCACCCCCTTGTTTCCTAGAGAGAAACGAAATGATTTTATTCCCTTGTTCCCAGTGCTGGGCAGCTGTGATGCCCACTGCAGGCAATCCTGGATGGGGAGAGCATGGATCCCTCTTGACATGTACTTATGGTCTTCAGGGCTAGGCTATCTTGCAGCATGCACTGAAGATGCTCAATCTGGAACCTCCTCCATTTGTTGAAAACTCTGGAAGTGCTGTGGAGGAGGCACCATGTTCAGGAGGAGGAAAGCAGTGCAAACCAGAACCTGGATGACGAGTGCTGAAGTCTGGAGTGCCTTTGGCATGAGCCAAGTTACTCAGGCTGTGTGGCTTTCAACATGTGTTGAAGCTATCCAGTGTAGAGCTCCATCTGTGTTAGTTTTCCAAGTGGGCACTGCATGCTGTGGGCAATCGCATAACCAGGCTGTTCACAGTATGGTAGTGGGGCTGGGGAGATAAATAATTTATAGAGATGAGGAAAAAGGCAAATATGGGCATGGGGTGTTAATTCTTCTTGAAGAATACGGTAGCTGAGATGGAGAGGATGGGAATCATGTAAAATTTAGGGAGCTTTCATTTTGAGGTCGACTTTCCAACCATTGCTCCTAACTTTCTTTTCTGAGTCTGGCATGGGCAAAGTTCATTGATACCTTTAATCAAGTCCTCTACAGCTGTGAACAGCCTTTAACAATCAAAGAATCAGGTTATCATTTACTATTGATTGTATGCTTCATTCACTGAGGGAATTGTCCCATACTACAAAGACAAAGTAAAGTAATATATAACCTAAAGGGGCTTGGGGAAATCATATAAGGGGAAAAAAAGAATAGTTTAATCAAAGAATCTCATTCTGTGACTGAAATGGTTAGGCCTAAAGATAATGAAGATGATTTGTTTGTGGTCTTTAAAGACGGGGTTGGAGCCCTTTTGTGACTTTGGTAATAGATTACTGCTAAATTAGTGAATATAGAAACACACAAGCTTTATTCACTCTTTCATTTGGATGCAAATGAACACATGAAGGGGAGAGCCATGCTAACCGATCTTACATACTCTAAAGTAGTAATGAAAAAATTCTGGCCCTACTCATCTTCTTCTCAAGACCTGAGCTCTTGACCCATCCAGGTCTCAGAAGCAGAAAAAAGCTCTCAACTGCATTTAGGAACTGATTGAATAGAAACACTTCTCACAGTTCTGTTCTGGAAAGAAAAGCATCTAGTATTATCAGTGAATGCTTTGAAAAACTCAAGTGCTGAATGGGGACATTTTGGGGAGTGCAGGGCTAAGCATCCTCTCATTGTTTACTCAGCCACCCCTCCAAAAAATCCCTTCAGAAATGTATCCTTTGTACTGTAGCTTTGAAAAAATCCTCCATTTGATCTGCTAAGGTTTTAAAAAGTATAATCCTTTCGTTTGAGAGGCATTTGTGTGTTTGAGCATATAAAGAAGTGGAGGTGGTGTATATTGACCGTTAGTGTGTATATGTATGTAATAGAAGAAAAATAGTGAGTGCAAAAATGGTGAATGCATGTGTGTATGTGGCTCCAGCAAGTATGGCTGGACACTTGTGTGTAGTGCTATGGAACTGAGTTGGTACTAAGAGTATATGTCCAGGGGAGTGCATATATTGACACAATTTCTAGCTTGTGCTTAACTAAACCTAATTCCCCAGAGCCAGGGAAAAGTTCTCACTAGGTATTCATTTGTACTCTGCTATACATGTGAATAGAGCAACAGACACATGCCCTTCATGCAGGGATGGGTCTTGTAAACATAATTAATAAGACTTCTACCTCCTTCAGAAACACTGTTTGAAAGAGAGTTCAAATTAAAAACACCTTCATCAATGCACTGGATAAATTAAAAAGCTTTTAGCTGAAGGTGCAGCCATATTAATGGACTAATTGCCATGGAGCAGGGATGGGTGAGTAGGATTATAGGGGAACAAAATTAGCTACAAATCAATTATAATTTGGAATAATGAAAATGTGGAATAACACTACTGTATAATAAACAAAGGAATATTAATGGTGTGAGTACATACAGTATATCTAGTATCCTATCACAAGAAGCAGCAAAATAGGATGCATTAATGTCCTATTATAATTTTGCTATATGCCTGGATCAGTGTTTCCTGAAAGTTACCAATCTCAGTTTTAGCAAGGAAGCACATTGCTAGCACACTGAAATAAATCCTGTTTTTATTTTCCGCATATCCATCAGGTTTTAAATAGCCAGTGAAAGCACTAGTAATGGAAAACTAGACAAGGAGTTGTGGCAAAATATGCAAGAATTTAGTTTAGATTTTGGGCACTGGTGGTTGGCAACAAGACTTATTGTTGTTTCAGGTAGTGTTTGCAGCCATCTAAAAACCAGAAAGGAGTTTTATAGAAGACAAATTGGTTATTTACACAAGATTGCTTCTACTGCCTTACTCTTAAGTGTCCTTCCATCTCTGTTGCTATATTATTTTCTAAGTAATTTCCTAGTAGATAATTTCTCCCAGTCTGCATCTCTGAGTGTCCTTCCTTTCTGCTACCCCAATTTCTTACAACCATTGTGGGAAGACAAATGAGGACCTAAAACTCTTTCGCCGACTGAACAGACCTTGCCCTCAAGATCCCAAACTACTGTACACTTAAATTAAGCTGCTAGAGAAAACAGCAAGGCCAGGTTAACTTTCTTTTTGTATTTACTTTTGTTATGTGATATATATTAATCAACAGTCAAATTCAGCATGTCAAATAAGTGCTGCTTATAATTTAATGTTATAGTAAACCATAGATGAACTTTCTGAAGAGCAGAGAATCTGGACAAGGGTATGTATCTGTGTCAGAATTGACAAACTCATACTGTATTGGTATGTGATGTATAGTATATATACACGTTAATTCATTGTGAACATATGGAACAAATAACTGAGTAAATAGCATAGGGCTGGGCTGGGTCCAGATGACCCCGCACAAAGAATAAGCCATTCAGACTGGTACTTCCTTTGCAGTCTCCATCCCTTCCAAAGGAGATCTTTTGGAGATCTCATCTGAACTGCTGCACTATTCTCTCTATAAAATACTGTATACTGCATGCAGTCTATATTGAATTTCTACAAATAAGAAGTAAAGAATAATCAGTGTTCCAAAATAACATTTATCTTCTAAATCAGAGAACCCCTGCCTTGGAGTGATGAGCGTGTGTATGTATGTATGTATGTATGTATGTGTGTATGTGTGTATGTGTATGTGTATGTGTATGTGTGTGTGTGTGTTAATCTCTTCCAAATCAGAGAAGTCCGGGAGCACTATTTCAAGCTCTCTTCTGAACCTGAGAATCCTGCCCTAGACTGGAGTAATAATAACCAGATGAAGGCTTTTGAATCAGAAGCACACCCCAATCCTGTACCCAAATCTTGAACTGCGCTATGCCTTCTGGCACAGCTTGTGCCAAATACCTTTGTATGTAGTGCTACATGTTCCCACTTCCACCTTCTGTGGTGTGGTGGTGGCACCTCAATCAAGCAGTTCAATCAGGGGAGGCTGGGTCAATGTGTTACTGCTGATCATTTCTTGCTTCTGCTGCTCCCTTGCCTGTCCCCTTCTACTGCTACCAGCCAAACAAGATCAGGGTTTATGTTTCAAGAAGGGCAACATTCTGAACATTTTTGATACTTTTTTAATTATCAAAATGGAAAAACACATCCAGGATCTGAATGGGATAAAATGGGCTTCAATTTAATTCCAGCAAGATGGAGTGACTGGAAGAAAATGCCTGCAAAAATGCCTGCATCCAGAGCAGTAACATCTTTAGCTCCTGACTGGATCTTCCTCCTCCAGAAGAAGCTGGTCTAGGATCTGAGGTTCTCCTGGAATTGCCTATTTTAAAAATTGCATGTTTAATATAAACCATGGTATCCTTTTGGGACGGCTTAGGGAGTTGGGGGTGGGCGGCGTAGTTTTGCGCTGGTTCACCTCCTTCCTCCAGGGCCGTTCCCAGTCGGTGGTGATAGGGGAGGAGAGATCCAGCCCGCGACCACTCCTGTGTGGGGTGCCGCAGGGTTCGGTTCTCTCTTCTCTCCTATTTAACATCTACATGAAACCGCTGGGCGAGGTCATCCAACACCATGGGATGAGGTATCATCAGTATGCAGATGATACTCAACTGTATATCTCCATCCCTGGTGAAGTAAGTGATGCAGTGACCACCCTATCCCAGTGCCTGGGGGCTGTGAGGGCCTGGATGGGGAACAACAGGCTTCAGTTGAACCCTGGCAAGACCGAGTGGCTGTGGATTGACGGCTTAGCGTCTTCTAGGAAATTATCATCTTTGGTTCTCGATGGGGTAGCACTGCCCCATTCGGAACCGGTGTGCAACTTGGGGGTCCTTCTAGACTCACGACTCCTGCTCGAAGAGCAGGTGGCAGTCGTGGCTAGAAGGGCTTTTGCACAGCTTCGGCTTGTGCGCCAGTTGTGCCCATTCCTGGATCGTGATGCCCTCCGAACAGTCACTCACGCTCTTGTCATCTCCCATGTAGATTATTGCAATGCGCTCTACATGGGGCTACCCTTGAAGACTATCCGGAAGCTACAGCTGGTGCAGAATGCAGCCGCGCGGGCGATTTTAGGTGCGCCAAGATTCGCACGTATAACACCTTTGCTCCGCGAGCTGCATCGGGTGCCGGTCTGCTTCCGGGTACAATTCAAGGTGTTGGTTATCACCTTTAAAGCCCTACATGGCATGGGACCAGAATACCTAAAGGACCGTCTTGTCCCCAGGTTATCGACCCGCCCTACCCGATCGTTCAGAGAGGGCCTGCTGCGAGCCCCATCAATTAAAGAATGTCATCTGATGGGGGCTAGGAGGCGGGCCTTCTCTGTAGCAGCACCCACACTATGGAACATCTTGCCCCCAGAGTTGAGACAGATCCCCTCCCTCCCGACCTTTAGAAAAGAACTGAAGACCTGGTTCTGCCGCCTGGCATGGGAGGGAGGAAACGATAGTTCCTCATGGGGGTGGTTAATCCCGTAATTTTATAATGCCCTTCTTTTATTAATACTATCTCCCACTTGGATTTTTATTTTATTTTATTTATAACATATTAATTGTATAAATTGTTAGTTTACATATTTTATATTTTATGCTTTTATCTAATTTTATTTATTGTAAACCGCCCAGAGTTCCCTGTTGGGGGAGATGGGCGGTTATATAAATTAAATAAATAAATAAATAAATAAATAAAGATGCATATGAAATTATATCTAACTTTGCCCTAAATGTGACCAATCATCTTCTGAGGGAATAAGGCAGTGCCTAACTCCGGCTCTTTTCCTAAGCGCAAGGCATTGTGGGCTCCATGGCCTTGGAGACCATCATCATACAGAAGCACACATTATTTCAGTAGTGAAATAACCCAACATGCTTACTCTAATAATGGACTATTGATGGGTGACACTTTCCATGCTAGCATGACTTAAAAAGAAAAGAAAGCTGGGATATCTTATGTCAATATGTAATGCTGTCTTACTTCAACATTCGGTCTAAGCCATATTATAATTTGGCTTAATTATGGGAGTTGGACCAGATGATCACCAAGGTTCCTTCCAACTCTTACATTTTATGATTCTACAAAAAAAAATTAACTTGCTGATTTTCTTAAAAACAAAAAACAGTTAATGCCCAAAGTCAGCCAGTGAACTTCCATGGTTGATGACGGACTTGGACCTGAGCCTCCCCAGTCCTAGTCCTGAATCTTAACCATTACAGACTTTTAGTTCACTATCAGTCAAGCTTCCTTTCTTCCATGCTACCTTTTTACTGAATCCAATATAGAATGTAATAGATTTTACACTAAAACAAGCAAGTTAGGCAATATCCAAATTGTTTTGCAGCTTGCACTTCTGCAGCAGCTGTGATAAGAATGACTTTAGCATCCTTATATTTGAGTGTCTCAACATAATGGAGGATTTCCTTCATTAAAATGGTATTTTGATGAGTCAATAGAACAAATCTGCATTTCACTGAAGAAATAACGTTTCTTGTTTACTTTCTGCAAGGCAATGTTGCATTTTTCCATTTTTCACTACTAAATCATTGCTAAGGCATTTTCACATGGAATGTTTTGCTGTTTGTTTAAAGGATAATTTTCATTGCTCTCTTTGTGCTCCATTTGGGTGTTTTTTGCCCATTAAAAATATCGATCTCCTTTTCAAATATTGTAAATAGAATTATACAGACTTTGAAAAATTAACTATCATAGTACCATTACAGGACATAAGACATGCAATTTATTCATCTCTGAAGCCAATCTTTTATGTGTCTAAAGGATGTGTCAAAACTCTAGAGACATAATAGTCATAGTAACTACATTTAATCAGATGTTAATTTAAATTAAATCAAATGTAGTTTTTGTTCCAGCTCCACCTGATTCAGCCTCCGCATGTAATTCAAAGGCTAAACATTCTTCAGGAGCACCTCTGCTCTCACAATTTGGTTTCTAACTCCAGAGTAACACATTTCTCAGGAAATCCTCTCTAGGTGTGGTACTATTAGTTCTCCTTATCTTTACAGCTATAATTTATATATTATTTCACTCTTCCATCATTAACAAAACTGTATCTATCTATCTATCTATCTATCTATCTCTATCTGTGTCAGAGGGAGCGCGGATAGAGCGGCCTGCCTCTCTCCTAGGCACCAGTGATCCACGTACTACTGTATGCAGTAAATAGACTCCAAACAGAAGTTATATCAAATATCCTATTTACTTTATATACATACGTATTTACAGATCACTTCCACAAGTAACAAATGATACACCATCAACGATACAGCTTTCACGAGGTAAAATGGGAATAATGGGAAATGAGAATGTCTCTGCATATATAGTGAACCTGACCAATCACATTATAGGTCACTCTCGTTATTCACCACACCCAACCTAACTCTAAGCACCTGTTGTTATGAGTCACACATGACACATAATTCCTACAACAATGGCTGCTAATTGGGTGACTGTGCAGAATATTTCACCTTTTACCTAGAAATCAAGCCTCTCTGTATACTTTATATCTAGAAGTAAATTCCTGGGTTTATCAAACCCCAACTATCTATCTATCTATCTATCTATCTATCTATCTATCTATCTATCTATCTATCAGTATATACAGTATGTTATTAATGGTAATGTTGCATCATGATTTGGGGTGTTAGCTTCCTACCCCCACTCCCAAATGCATAATTTGAATTACAGTGGAGATCCAGAGTCAGTCCCTGCCCTTGTACCTTTGATCTACAGGTGTTATAAGGGAAGATCTAAGCCAAGATCTTAAACAGCAGCAGAACACTTTACCATCTTGCTGCCATGTAGTAGTAGTCCAGAGTTTTACTACCCAAATATGGTAGCTCTACTTATTGCAGTATTTTATGTTTCCAAACATTTAAGGAAGCATGTATTTCTCCATTGACTGATGGTCCCACATTACAGGCCCTTGAAATGTCTCAGACTTGCATCTAATCGTGAATAAAAATCGCACCAATGTAAAGATCTTATCATGACATGATCAAATTTGAACATCAAATTAAATATTAGTTTTGTGAAGATGAGAGACAACTGGGACTTGTCTGTGAAATCACCTTAGTTTCCAATCAACTACAGGCTATTTTTTGGCCAGGACAGTTACTTTGTAGTTAACAATAATGGTCTCTGTGAAGAAATCTCCTCTAATCTCACAATTTAGATTTTATTTTCCTATCCTCTTCACCTGTGGTTTCAATCACCTACACATTCACCTGGAAGTAAATCTGAATGAAATCAATGAGGCTTACTTATGAGTAGACATAAATTGGCTGGTGCTGAGAGCCCTAATATGACCTTTTTTTGAAGATGGAATAAAGTACAACTCCAGCAATGTTCTCTGCATTTAGATACAAACTTCATTTGCTTTGTCCAGGCAACCTTGAGCAATTCCAATCACTCAGGAAGTCAATAATTGACTACGACTAATGCACTTGTGTAATGAATGGTTAAAGGGACACATTTGGCTTTAATGGACCTTTTACTTCTGCAGTGAAAGATTTCAAGGCTAGAGATTTACCTCTGGCATCTGGTGCAGCACCTGCCTCTAACAGAAAGCTACTACTCTTTTTTAAAAAGTGTTCCTTCCTCACAGGATGCCCTTGTAGATCTATTGGTTTCACCTGTCCCTGTTAAGAAGTTTGTTCCCTCAAATCTCATTAAGTAGCCACTTGTGTGTCAGACTTCCTGATGCACACCCGCAGTCTTGAAACCATTCATAAAAGATAACCTTATGCTGAGAGGGAAGGTGACTTTTTTGTGTCGTGCCTTTCTGGCTGTGGAAAATGCATTTGTTATGCAAACATAGAACCCAATTGTAATGTATTTCCCTCACATATACTGGGTATATAAACTAGGTAATTCCAGGGCTATCAAATATTTAAAGCTGAGAGGGGGGTCTTAGTTGACTAATCCCTTGCCTTTTAAACAATTAAGAAATTTCTTATATTTAAATATATTTATATATTTCTGGAATCACAGCATAGGGGCTCTTTTGAGCTATTCATGGAACAGTAAGATACAGTAACTTGCAACTTTATAAATAAAAGCTAGAATCTATTGGCTGCACTGTTTGGCTTCAGAATGTGCTTTTTTATTGCCTAATTTTGAAGGAGAAGGGTTTCATTAAGCACAACCCAAAATATGGCTACATAGATAAAATATTTACCTCCCCAATTCAGAAATCATTCTGTATGACACAAGATATATTTTAATTTTTCCTTAAGTAGGTCACATACAAGACAAGCAAACATTGAACATAGCCTACAGTGTCACTTCTTTGTGGTAAGTGATCCATATCCCATCTAAACAATGAAACAAAGTCATCTATCCCTACTGCCAGCATAGTAAGATCACATCACATGGAGGTGTTTTACAATAGCATCATTGTGGCTTTTGTTTTACCCAGCCTTCTGCAATCTGACATCATCCAAATTGTTGGTCCTGTAACTCTCAGAATACCAGCCAGCTAGCTAAGATTTTTGGGAGTTGCATTCTCAACTCATCTAACAGGCCTGGGAAGGCTACCTTAACTTACCTCCTGATGATTGATTAATTAATTTCCATAGGTCCATCATGTTTCACTACTAAATTCACTGAGATTGCACTCTTATGTAACAGAAGTGATGCAGTTGCCACAATACTGACAAAGATAGAGAAGCAGAACTCACTCTACTTCCATTATAAGAAGCAAATTTAGGCTCTCCTTGCATCATTGGATGTCTATCTACAAGTGTAAACTTCAGGGAGGGATGACAAGGTCCATCATTCCCCCTAAGATTCTGGGTTGGGCTACCAACCAACTGGCATCATCAGACTCTTACAAGTATGTGTGTGTGCCTTTGATTTTTTTGACTCTTGGAGACTGCTTGGACTAGCCCCTGCGGCTTTCTTGGCAAGGTTTTTCGGAAGTGGTTTGCCATTGCTTCCTTCCTATGGCTGAGAGAGAAGGACTGGCCCAAGGTCACCCAGCTGGCTTCATGCCTAAGGCAGGATTTCCAGTTTCTAGCCTGATGTCTTAACCACTAACCCAAACTGGCTCTTTTCTCACAAGTAAGGAAGCAGTAACTCCAAGAATGAAAGTATCTCTGGAGGCTACAAAAACTCCTGATCTTTACCTCCTCCCAACCCAAGTTACATAGAGGAGGAATGGAAGGTGCTGATTGTCAGTCTCTCTTTCCAGCCTCTGTGCTGCCACTACCTTGTTTTATCTGCCTCTCTTCATCAGCCTGTTATGGCCCATTTGTACTTGGGAAAAGCCAACATTTCCATCACTATGAAAATCCAGGGACTGAGTTGTCTCTGTTGGCTGTGGCCTGCTGTCAGTCCCAATAGAGAGTCCAGACCAGAAAATCAACTGACAGGCAGGCTAAAACTACTTTTATTGAGATCAGTTATAATAACTGATTGTTCTGAACCTCCTCTTCTGTCGTATAGTTCAGTAAATTAGGGAGGCATTCCTACATGTATTCAGTGTGTACCACATATTGTGAAATCTAGTGGTACAAGATAGATCAGGAAATCTGATATGTGTAGAAATTTTCCTAGTGAAAAAACTGACCTAATCGCCTTCATCAGAACTTCTTAAACTTAAACTTACCCAGTTTAAAGCCTTTCAGCAAAGAGAGGACAATATAAATCAGAAACCATTTTATTCCACAAGATGGACTTTAAAAGCAACTTCCATACTATCAGTGTCTTGTATTTACAGAGAGCTGACTGAATTTGTTGAAAATATGTCTTGTTAGAAAGAGGAGATCCTGGGGCAAAAGCAAATGAACATCCATGGACCTTGCAGAAATATTAATTTGCTTTATGCTGTGGTTATTGCTGCTTCTGTTTTGGCCAGTTAGATTCCCTAAACATAGCTCTACAAGAAGCTAACATACAGTTCCATAAGCAGAACTTTGGAGTCCTTGGTGCTCTCTGAGCCTTGTTGTTTTCTTGCAGACGTTTAATAAAATATAACTTATTTTAGCTTCTGTCAAGGAAAGTATAAAGCAACTATGGAACGACTCTGAATCATTCTGGGCAAAGATCACATTGCTAGAAGAACAATTGGAATTAGAAAATCCAAGCCTTCTTAGGAGCAGAATGGTTCTTTGACGCTGGGCATGAGTCTCACCAAGTTGAGTCTCCTAATGAAGTCTACAGAAAAAAATATTGTGTAGGACCTTGTTAATATCACTATCAACAGTAGCTTTCCCTCTAAAGTACCCACATGGAACAAAATTGAAAAGTTTGTCATAGATAGAACAATAGAACATGCATTGCACATTTTTACAGACTGATTTAGATGCTTCTTGTCTATGTTCTGTTCAGAGTATGAGACCACCAGAACTTTTAAGGAAATAGTTTTATTTACAATTAAAAACTATTTACAATTGGCAAAAGTCCTTTAAGCACATAACTGGAATTGGACTTGGATCAACTGGACTACACAGAAGGATGCAGTTTGAAGGCTTGGCAGCTCTGCAGTAACACTGGCTAGCGATCACAACAAGTTGAACAGACCAAAGTCCTTGAAGCAATAATACAAGGCTGACTGGAACTGCAGGACTAAACTGGGTTCACTTCAAGACAGGATCTTCTGAAGCACTGAGGCAGGACTGGACTGGATTACAGGACAAGCTGGTCTAGATCCACTGGACAAGGTTCTTCTGGAGTGACAGGACAATACTGGACTGGAATTTCAAGGCAAGACTGGACTGGATTCACTGGACAATGTCCTTCTGTAGTGACAGGACAATGCTGGGATGGAACTGCAAGACAATAATGAGGCTGGACTGGCAAAACTAGGCAAGGTACTTCTGGAACAATGAAACGCAACTGTACTAGATCAGCACGATAAGACTGCCCGGGAGCAAACTGATAAAACTTAGCTGAATTAGCAAGGGTTTGCTTGACTAAGGCTGCAACACGAAACTTGGCTGAAGTGGCTGGGTGAGTCAGGACTGAAGCGCTGACAATGCTATTGGCTGGAGTCCGATGAAAGACTGTGAGATAAGACCCCTTTTGACTTGGTGAAGGAGCGGCTTGAGATTCCAAAGCAGCTGGGGTCAATTCCAAAATGATGCAAGGCTCTTGCTCTGGTTCTGCGGTGGCTACAGGGCAGGACTCTGAAGACTGTTCTGGCTTGACTTCTCCTGAAGAAACTGTTAGCTCAGTGGAACATTTGTCACCGGCAATTGGGTGTTTGCTCTGGCATCCTTTTATTCTGTTCTCTGAAAGCCTTCTGTCCTAGGAGCCAATTGGGCTTCCTTCTGCTTGGCGAGCTTCTCCGCCGTCCTTTCTCATGCATTGATTGGTGCTCTAGGCTTTCTTCCTGGTTCTGGACCAATCAGCTCCTCAGGATTCTCCCGCTCTGCTGGGTCATTCCCAGGTCCGTTTCCCTGCACCTGCTCACGAGTCTGGTCACGAGTCTGGTCATCACGAGTCTGGTCACGAGTATCACACTTTTGACCCTGTACCTGCTCATCACGAGTTCCCCTTGCCGGCTGCTACACAAGATCAGTTTCATTTCTCTGGTAAGTTTTGTTTTCTCCTAGCTCAGAGTCAGAGTCATGCTGGACTCTGACAGTCTACAGTTTCATCATGATATGCTAATGGATATTGCGGCTTGGCAAAATGTAAAATGTTCATCTCTACAGGATGTAGCTGATCTTTTGAGTGGGGAAAAAGGAAATCACCTACAGTAGGTGTTTTGAGCCACTCTGAGTTGTGTTTTTTAATATGGAGAAAGAAAGAAAGAAAGAAAGAAAGAAAGAAAGAAAGAAAGAAAGAAAGAAAGAAAGAAAGAAAGAAAGAAAGAAAGAGGAGGGAGGGGGGGAGGGAGGGAGGGAGGGAGGGAGGGAGAGAGAGAGAGAGAGAGAGGCTGCCAGCTATAAAAATAGTCTTGTCCATTCTTATAATATTCTATACATCAGGATGGTGATTCTCATGTCATTGTAGGATAAAAACCTTTCTATAGTCAAACCTGGGGCAACCCAGATACAAATCACACAGCACCTCTGCATGGACATAATTCACAGAAGATTCACAGAAGATTGATTAGTGCTGTAGCCAACACATTCATCCAGAAAGCATACATTTGACACACGTGGTGTGGTTTGAACACCTTAGCTTTCATTCAAGTGCGATGTCCCCCAAACCCTCATATAAAACACATATGACTTGGTTGGAGTTGTTTTTTGAATTCTGCTGTAGGGCTGGCATTCCATTCTGTTTGAACTCACTATGGATCAGATATTTATAGACTTGATCTCATGTTCATGTATATGGGCATAGAGCAGTGATTCTCAACCTTGGCAACTTTAAGACTGGGTGGACTTCATCTGCCAGAATTCTCTAGCCAGCATGGAAACTACAGAAAAGTCATAGTACTACAGAAAAGTCGTAGTACTAAAAAATGAATGAAACTCCATTTTTACTATGTTGGACTTTTACCTGTAATATGAAGGGGTCTTTTTGGACACAGGTTACTTGACTGCATCCCTGACCCCATGACACTGACAAGTTTATACCGATGTGTCTTTGGTAATTAGAGCTAACAGATCCAGGCTGCAAAAATGTGCTTAACTGCTAGAGTGAGAGTTTTCTGTATTTCTGTCCTGCCATCCAGTGGTCTTCTGGATTTTTGTAGCCCTATTATAACTGATTTCTATTCCATGGCACTAGCAGATTATCTTAAAAGCCTGCATCTTTTTGTAAGATTTGAAGTCCCTTTTTCTGCTCAGTGCTTTCACATTTAGTTGCATGTTATGGAAAGTATTAATCAAGTTTTGAAATAAACCCAATAAAACCAATGAAATATTCATTGTGAATACATCATTCAGCAGACTTACTAAGGGAAATCTGCTTGGTTTCTTCTTGTAACTGTTAATGGGCCATTCTTCTGTGATGATGAATTTATGCAGCAAACATAAAGCATCATTTCACCATGTTAACATCCAATAAGACCCACAGCTAAGTTGCAATGACTAGTGCAAGCCTTACTTCTAGACTTAGTGTGTGCTTCTTGATATTTCTTCAGTACTTCTATTTAAAAAGTTCCTCTGCAGAAAGTGAGAAGTTTCAGTCTGTATAACTGAAAAGGAGGGATCTCAAAGTAGGTAATTTTTTTTAAAAAAAGATTCCTAGTATAGATGGTTACAGTAGAAATGTGTATCCACAGATGGATAAAGAATTGGATTGTTTAGTTGCTAGAGTTTTTAAGTAAGTCCTATTTAATCTTTGTGAAAATCTTGGTCAATGTCAGTCCAGCAGGTGTTTACTATCCAATGAATATATTGTAGTTGTGGATTTCACTGCCTACATATTAGATTTGGAATATCTTATGATATGTTGCTTCTGGTTTTCTTTTAAAACAAGGGAATATGTTCCATTTTTTTCTATGTGATAAACAGCATAAAATGCCATGCCATGCCTTTCCTTTTTGTTTTTTTTAATAAGAATTTTATTGAGTTTAAGCAAAGATAAAAACTACAAAAACAAAAAAACTACAAAAAGAAAAAGAAAAAAGTGAGGGGAAAAAAAGAAAATATTTTTTGAAAGATTACATATCAAGATGACTTCCGACTTTCAACAACAAGATTATACAGCAATTTCCATAATTAATCCCTTACTCTATATCTAACCAAAATCACATTATTTCTATAAGTCAATCCATTAACACATTATAAAACTAAAAACAATTGGTCTTTCCCCTTATATATAAAAATAAATAAACAAATATATAAACCACAAAATCCACTTCCCCCCCAAAAAAAGAACCCATTTATTTTATATTTCCTTCCTACCACTACTCTATATATTTCTAACCACTGTAATAAAAATCAAATTATATTTAAATTTTATACTTAATAATACTATAACAATCTTAACCTTATTAAACCTATAACCAGACTCTAATTATTGTATCTTATAAATCTTAAAAGATCAAACAAACTTTAAAAACAATAGAATACTTCTTAATCCAAATCATTAAAGAAAAATAGAATCATACAAGCCTTAATATCAATCCACATACATATTCTTCATTTCTTATCCCACCTCAAAGTAAACCAGAACATTTACATGTCTCCATATTACACATAAGGCAATTTTTATGTAGAAATCAAACAGCCCAACTGCCCTCCTTACAAAGTCAAATTCCTCAGCTGGAAACCTCCCACAAAAAGGGACTGCTTTGTTCTCAAAACAATCTTTCAGAAAGACAAGACCAACAATATCTTGCAAGCCGAACTGTCTTAACTCCTTCCACACCAAACTATATCTGTCTCCTGGCATTTCCTCGAAGCCTCTAATCTCATTGTCAGTAAAAGCATCCTGCTTTTGATTCTCTTCCTCTTCCTTCAAAGAGTCCTCAACCAGTTGACACATTTTAAAACTGATATTTTGTGCAATATCCTGAATATCTTGCATAATAGTTTGGCAAGTATCATGGAGAAGCTGTTTTAAGTCACAACAAAGCTGGGAGCGAAACTCTGAGAGTATTTCTTTAAGGTCGTCCATGTTTCAGGCAGAAAATTAATGTGCCCCCTGAATACTTAGCACAGATAGAAGCTAGTGGGTTAGTAAAAGGCAACCCAAAGAAAGTGGATAGAAAAACTGAAATCTCAAAACAGCAAAATCAACATGTAGGCAAATGTTAAGTCCCTCAAATTAATTACAAAAATAGTAATGAGGTGATGATTATTTTTTCTCAGTCCTCCTTAAAATTTAAATGGGAAATAAGCCAGCAGTTACAGGAAAGTTTTAAGGTTAATCCAAAAATAACAATAAGCACCAAGAGAGATCATTTCTTCTTGCTGTGGAAAGCCTCTGTTAGAGTAAAAAACCCTTAAATATATATATATACAGTATACATTGGGTGATTTAGAAATGGGAAAGACTTGACCTATTGCCCCTTTAGGGCTGCAACATGGTCTGGAAAATGATGGCGTCCCCGACTCCCATCTCCTCTTATCAGATTAGCACCAATGCTGCTGGTGATCCTCAGGTTACGAGGCGATGTCCCAAAGTACAAATGGGGTGATTCTGAGCATTTTCTGTCCGTGAAAATGCTCTAGGGCACCAGGAAAAGCCTGCCTGCACCCCCAAAAGAACCCATGCTGTCAGATCTGCCTGCAGCACTCGTGAGCAGAGCTGTTCAGTCGGCCATGTTCCCACCGGAAGCCCCATGCCTTTCCTTTCTGAACTTTCATCCTATTGCAGCCAAGAAGAACTTCTTCCATGCAAGTTACTGGTTGAACCTGGGTAGTGCAGCAGTATTTGGAAGGTCTGTGTCAAAATAGGCAAGATGGCCATCATGTCATTGTGATCCAAAGCCTGTCCCCATTGTACATGTGTCAAGAGGGAGAAGGGAATTGGCAAATACCAACTGTTTCATTCTAGGGTTTTCTAGAGAATGAGAATACTGATATAAAGGATACCCTATTTCAACATTCATTAATCAACTTTGGTCAGCCATCCAGTATCAATATAACAGAAGATAGAAAAGGGAAAAGAAAAAAACAGATAGAAAAGGAAAAAAATTCTATGTCTTTCAAGGCTGTCTTGAAAAAAGGTTATTCAGATGCTAGTTTATTTTCTCAATCCTGCATCATAAGATGCACCTGTAGATTTTCCACTTTCCTTATAACTATGCTTCATAATTGGTGCAGCTACCAGTGTCATGTGATCACCTACTGGCATAATCTCTGTACATGAATACATCTGCAAGAACTAAGGCATTGCCTTTCTATGGAAAACTAAATAAGCCACTGAAGAAGTAAACAAAACACATCTAACTTGGTTGGAGTTGTTTTATAAATTCTGCTGTAGTGCTGGCATTCCATTCTGTTTGAACTCACTATGGATCAGATATTTATAGACTTGATCTCATGTTCATGTACTGTATATGGACATACAGTAGTGTTTCTCAACCTTGTCAACTTTAAGAAGGGTGGACTTCAACTCCCAGAATTCTCCAGCCAGAATGCTGGCTGGGGAATTCTCGGAGATGAGGTCCACTGGTCTTAAAGTTGCGAAGGTTGAGAAACACTGGTGTAGAGGAATACTTTTGCTAATGGTACCACAGAAAAGCACAAAGAAAGCCAAAACAGGATTAATATTATACCTGCATATTCCTTCTTGTCTTATTTAGACTTTTCACATTCCCCTGTTTATACAACTGAGTATCAGAATGGTATGTTTGTTAGTCATACTACTGCTTGTATAAATGTTTATATTGTAAGGGCTGGTATCTTACTCTGATCAAATTTCATTTCAAATGTATGCCTTTAGTTTCTATAAAGGATCCAATCACCAGCATTACCACTGTTGAATAATCCTGACACCCCTGTCCCAACCGATAAACACATTTCTATGAAAAGTGTAGTGTCCGTCATGGATGAGCACGGATGCATCAAGATACAATTTAGTTTGCTGAAATGGCATCAGGAGAAGCAGGGAGGATCTCACAGATATGATTGGAGTTGCCTGGCAGCTCTACAAACTGCAAAACATCTGAGAATATGTTCATAACAAAAATCGCCAGGGATGTCAAATTCCCCTCTAATGCCATGATAAATGTGAAGTTCAACAGAATGAGTATTAACTGTATTATTTTCATATGAAATAGAGAATTTGCCAAGTTGGATAAAACAGTTGACAGGGTTTGGTACAATCAGTACAAACTGATAAAGTACAAGAAATTATTGATGATAAATATGCCTTCCAAATTTACATCTTCAGAATCAAAATTGCTTTCATATTTAACCAAGTGGAAACCATTTCAGTAAATATTACAAGCAAGTTGAAAATATATGAACGGCAGCAAACATGGTCCTGGGAAGGGAAAAAGACAGATGAAAAAGGCAAAAAAATATATATATTTCCATAGGAAAATACAAGGATACTCCCTTGTTTTCCATCACATATGATACCTTCTTTGTTATGTGCTTAAATGAAGTCTGCTTAAAATGTAGCCATCTCTTACTGACCATTGTGAGTTTGGCATAGGTTCCAGTAAAAGAATTCCTATACTTGCCATCTAATGGTGGCTGACCCTATGCCTATTCTTAAAGTATAGTAAATTTCCTTTAAGGCTAGTTCTCTATTACTGCAGTCTTTCCAAAGACCCCAGGGAGATGATTCAATGCAGCCTTCTATAGCCAGGGAAGGTCGGTGGTTCCACACGAAACCTAGGTACAAATTCCTAAACCAAGGATGGCCATACTTTTCAGCCATGTGGGCTATATCGCTCTTTCACACAGCTATATGTTGCCAGCCCTTTGAGGTAGACCAAGTCATGAAACAGACACCACAAAGAGTACTTGTTGTTGACATAGGCTATAATAACAGATTCTTGAAAGTCTGACAGCATTTCTTCCTTTCCCCCCTCTTATACAAAGAGTATACTGTACATGTTCGCATACAGTCACATAATATCTACTTCCTTCACAATAATCTTCAAAATAATTATTGGGAAAGGGGGGGTAAGAGACTCTCATGGTTCAATTTAAAGTAACTATTCCTCCATTGTTAACAATGAGCCTCAACCTCATTCCTCCCAACAATCATGTTGAGAATGGCTTTCCATTGTAATGCTGGGAAACTATCTGGTTATCATGAAGAGTGTCTTGCACAGTTGTAGGCAGACTGGCAGGCAGGGATGTCTGCATGGGTTAACCCATGTATTTATACGTCCCATTCAGAATGACCCAGATCACCCATTGATGGCTAAGGGAAGGTGATGTATTTGTACTGAATGTCTGAAAAATTGCATACAGTAGAGCAGTGTTTCCTCAACCAGTATAGAGAGAAGTATGTGGGATGTGACTACCCTTCCCAAATACAGAAAAAAAGAAAAGAGAAACAAGAGAGAAGATCAGAAGACTAGCCAGTCTCCACTTCAGTACATTAAAACAAAGAGAACTGAAATTTCAGCAGAGTGTTTCCTGGAGTCAGGACTGAGGAAGACATGGAGGATTTGGGCTTAGGACCAAAATATGATCAATTAACTTTTGTACTAATGTGTTCTTTCTCCTTATGTAGATAGATTGTTTTCTTGGGCTGAGGCAAAACTGCTTCCAGAGTGGCAATCACTGACTCAGCCCCTGTTACCTCTTACTCATTATTTTACAATTATGGAGGTAAAGATTATTGTCAACAATATTATTGCATTTTAATGTCCTTAGAGCTTACCATAACTGATGAATATAGCCACAGAATGCTTGTAAACATATCTATGTTTACATAAGGTAAAGGTTCCCCCCACATATTTGTGCAGTCGTCTCCGACTCTAGGGGCCGGTGCTCATCTCCGTTTGTTAGCCGAAGAGCCAGAGTTGTCCGAAGACGCTTCTGCGGTCATGTGGCCGGCCTGACACACGCAGAATGCTGTTACCTACCCACCGAAGTGGTACCTATTTATCTACTCGAATTTGCATGCTTTCGAATTGCTATATTGCAATATTCTAGAAGAGAGCACAGAACAGAATAGGCTTAAATTTCACTCAGGCTGCTAGCATAACAGCAATATTGCATTTACTAATATATGCTTACACAATAGATCTATAGGAAAAATTATCTATTATAACAAAAAATAATAAGTCCACAGTGGCATTTTGTATAGATTACATTTCTGACAAGTGCTTCAATTGTCCTGGGATCAGAATTCTCTTGGAACATGTGAAAATGTATTCAGTTAATTGTGAAAATGGGTATCATAGTAAAAATAAACATCATGTGTTCATTAAGCTTCTAATGAATTTTTCACATAGAAATTCAATGTTCCTGTAGAAACAAAACTTAGGAAAGAATCTCAAATTCCACATTATGGGAACTTGTTGGCAGAGCTGTCAAAGCTAGACTAGGATATAGCACATATCTGTAAAAGAGGGATTTGATAAATAGATACAGAATAAACTGTGGGCACAGAGAAGAGCCAGAGTTGCTTCACAAAATGCCCATCTTCATTTAAAGACAGAACTGAATGTCAAAATGAAATTCCCTCCCACCGTTCCTTGAATAACCTTGGTAACATTTCCTCCTTCACCTAGTTCAGTCATGTGGGAACAACAACAACAAAATTATAAGGTGACCTCCCCCAGAACATCAACCCAATCAAAATTAACAAGTAAAAACTAAAAAAACAGATAAAATTACAATGAAGCAATAAAATCAATGTATACTATGATATATTTACAGTCGCAACAACAATAATACTTATACAATTACAAAATCCAAAACCTATAAAGCTGATGCCCCGGCCATCCAACTTTGTTAAGGAGATTTACAACAAAGTAATCCTACCATCTAAGTTTTTCATCATTGCTCACAACCACTTCCACCAATCAGTCTGCTTTATTAAATAAGTGAATAACTGCTAATGAAATTTAGGCAAAAACAAAATAAATCAAAATCACCAGGATAAGAAACTGGCAAAAACTATGCAAGATCATGCACAGCAAATAATAATAGCAAATAATTCTCTACAGTCAATGTGATTGGGATAAACAATGGTGTCCTTGTTATAAGGATTATTCTTACCTGAGGGCAGACTTGTCAGTCAGTAAGTTCACTGTTCATCCTCTCTCCCCTCCCTATCCTATATTTTTTTGTATTTTATATAAACAGAGTTCCTCCTTCTCCTCTGAAGGTCCAGCGAAATATAATGGGATCAGTACTTAAATGAGATCCATAATGAAAACTGAGTGGATTCAGATCCATCTGGTCCATCCCAAGGAAATGAAAGTCCATTCCATATTATGGAGTGGCCAAATATGATGTGTAATCATTATTATTCTGGTGTTACCAGAGTGTTCAGTGGCGTGGTGGCTCAGCGGGTAAGACGCCAGGCTTGTTGATCGGAAGGTTGCAAGGTCGGCGGTTCGAGACCCTAGCCCCGTGTGACAGAGTGAGCTCCTGCATTATCCCCAGCTCTTGCCAACCTAGCAATTTGAAAGCATGCAAATGCAAGTAGATTAATAGGTACCACTTCAGTGGGAAGGTAACAGTGTTCCGCATGCGTCATGCCAGCCACATGACCATGGAAGCATCTTCAGACAACGCTGGCTCTTCGGCTAACAAATGGAGATGAGCATCGGCCCCTAGAGTCGGACACGACTGCACAAATGTACAGGGGGAACCTTTACCTTTACCTTACCAGTGTGTTATCTAGCCAATTCAGTCCAGTTTATGTGAACTAGTTATTTAAAAAGTTAGTTGAATAACATTTAACAGCCAGGGTAGGCGAAGTGAGATGGGAAAGACATATCCAAGAGAGCCTACTGATTCCAGGAAGTTTACATATCTAGTTCCAGATTGATTTTGACAACTTGGTGAGCAACATTTTATCCCCTAGAGATACAAGAAGATAGTTGCTTCCCTTCCCACTCAGGAATGGGACTTTGAATAGCATTTCAACAGGAACCAGGAGCATAGGTAGCCTTCTGTTCTGTGGGACAAGCATAAATTAGCTTCTTGGATGGGGTAGCAATCAGAACTGTAGATATGGGGAGGAAAAGGGGTAATTCAGGTCTGCAGTGATCATATAGAAGAGAAAAGTGGTGGTGGAAAGTTGAAGTAGCAAGCCATCTGGTGAGGGAGGAACTAAACATTTTCCATCTTTGAAAACTCTGCAAGCCAATATATCTTTTCCTCAGAGCAAATCCTATTGCATCGCATCAGCTCTTCTCCAGAGAAGACCTGCTCAGGTTAGGATTATCATCAAAAGCAGTTATTGCTTTGCTTACATAACATCTATGCTGATATTTATTTATGTAACGTTTGCATATTTTGAGGTTAATTAGCTTTTATGGACTAAATTGAAATTTTATACATGCAATGTCGCATTGTTCTTGTTAGCTTTTCTTATTCTTCTGTTCCTTTTCGAGCTCCTCTTTTAAAATCATGAGAACTGCCTTAGATTTTTTATATGCTGTTTATAAAAGAAAAAGCGAGGTACAAATAAGCATAATAAATTTATTTATTTATTTAATTTATATAAACCTATTCTCTAACTTGGGGTTTAGAATTCTGTGATTCATTAGAGCCATTGCTGGCAACCCAGAACCCATGAGTTATGTTGCAGAATAATTTCCATAATTCTCAGACAGCCTGTCTAGAAGAGATTACTGGACTAGGGTAGAATGATGATCAGCTGAAAATGTACCAGGATGAAAGCTGCTCATGAATATGGAAGGTTTTATCGTGTTTTTCTTTGTTATTATCAATGGTCCTGGAAATATGAAGGGCACTATTAACATATTTTAAATAAATAGAAGCAAATATCTGCATAATGGAAATATTATATCAAAGCCATGTTTCATGATGCCTTCAACACAGAGTAAAAATAAGCCGGTTGCCAAATGATTTTTGGAATGAGGAATGTATACTTCAAAATATTAACTGAAATATTTAGATTAATAATAGCCTGAATGGCCCCTTAAACCTCACAAAGTGTATCTTCTTTTTCTTTTTCAATTTTATATTCCTGGTGTGGAGTTTTCATTACCTTTCATTTTTACTGGTCCCAAACAGACACAGATTATTATGCTGGAGTTCCAGCAGTATCAGATGTGATTGCTATCCATTCTGAAAACCTTTTCACTGTAGCAAAGTGTGAGGAAAAAACATAATCCATGTATTAAGGATGGGTGCTAGCACAATACGACAGGGTAAATTGATATTGATTCATCTTCTCTGAGCAAACTGTTTTTTGACAGTGGAGAGGAAAGCTCAGAAGAGAATGTGCCTCTAAATACAAAAGCTAAAGTTGAACAGATTTGCATTTAAATTAAAAATGTTGGTGCCTGAAGTCAATAATAATAATCAAGGAGTTTAATTTTCAAAATAGCATGATATAAAATTATTCAGATTCAAAATGGCTGTCCTTAAGTTACATGAAATAAGTACAGAGCAAACTTTCATGATTTTTTCCTGACACTAAGCTATTGAAGAACTTGTATTACTTTAAGTAGAGCCATTTATAACTCTTGTATATGGTGCTCTAGTCCCACAATGGATTGCCTGAAAAAAAGTCAATTTCATCAGTAGATCTTGGCATTCTGACAAATCAGCTGTCAACAAACACATAGCAATAAACCCCATCTACATGCCATTTAAAAGATACAACCAAAATCAAGGAAAGGAGTAAACAACCCAGAGCACATCCTTACCAGCCACCAACACCCAGAGAAACAGAAAACAGCACCAGGCATACAATCAGACAACAAACAATTCCCTAATCAAGGAACCATCAAAGAGGCTGGACACCTCCACCAAGACTGGCAGGGCACTCTACTATATGTAAACAACCAGCAAATTCTACTCTCCCATGCACTGATGATGTTACCTAGACTGGTAATGAAACATCTGCAGGAAAACAACAAAGCTCAGAGAGCACCAAGAACCCAAAAGTCAGTTTATATTGCATAGTCCATGGCTTGCTTGGGAAACCTGAAGTTCAGGTATGCAGCAAAGTCAAATGGACATCATAAAAGTATTCTTTACATTAGTTTATGGGTAAGAACTCAGCTTATCAATTTAATTGTAAATTTTTGATTGCACCCATCCTCCTCCTTTTAATTTTATCATACATAATTGAGTGACATTCCTGTTTTTAAAACTCATCTTTTCTTGGTGATAAACCAACAAGAAAAGATGTTCCCCACCTTTTCATTTGGTTTCATAATAATGACTACAAAAACATATACAAACCTGCAATGGAAAATGGAAAATGAAACTTGTGAAACATGCTCTCAAGTATTATACTTGATGCTTGACTATGCTCTTAATTGGCTGAGCTTTAATGCCATTAGGAGTTATGCATATGTTTCAGGTAGTTTTCATGCAGAGAAGAACAAATATCAATATCCATCTGTCAAGTAAGGGGAGCCCATATGGTACCAGAAGAGCTTAATTTAAGTCAGGTATGGCTTAGACAATTCAAGTTGCTGCCACCAGCAATTGCATGATAAGCAGATTGAAGGATTTGCTCCTTCTGAAAAATGTCTCTTTACCCAGTACAGCCAACATTTTGATTAACTTTTGTTCCCCCAAACTTTAAAATTAGGGTTCTTTTAATATTATGACAATAGGGAAATGTCATAGACAAGCCTGCGTAGCATTCTGTGGAACTTGTAGCCCTCCAGAAGATGTTGTGCGATACATCTTATAATTCTTTGTGCTGCCTGGATTGATAGGAATTGGACTCCAACACTGCAAAGCCACAGATCCTCAATACCCCATTTTAACTGGATCATATGGATAAAGGATCAATTCTACTGAATTTGATGGGGAAATGATAAATATCACTTAGACAGAACTTTTCATTTGGCAACAACTGAAAAATCCACCTGTTACTAGGAAGAGGAAAAATAATTATTTTCAATTTCATTCTCTTTCTCATTTTCTAGACTGCATATTTGTTTTGGCACTGTTTTATTTAAATCATATTTCTCCTAAAATATGCATTTTGTATGTATTTTTGCAAGTGATTTTTACCCAGTATAATGCATATTTTTACATACATTCCCCTCATATATATGCTTAATATATACTTTAATGTTGGAGTATTACATTTCATCACAAATTTTGGGAAGTGTGGATTTGGGACAAAGGATTCCTTTTTCTATTGCAAATGGGTTTGGGAAGTTAGATAACTTTCTAAAACATGTTGCACAGAATGAATTTCTCTACTATCCTTAATTCTTCCTGAGTTGTTAGAGTAAACAATAACTGACAATCTAGCTTGGATTGTAATGATGTGCCTTGGGAACTTACAAATATAGTTTTTATTAAAGTGAACCAAGAGAAACATGGTCTAGATCCTGGTATCAGATTCATGGACTACCTGTTTAAAATGGATGCAAATCTAAGCTGTTAAACATTGTTAAAGATTGACATGATTCCTTGATTGTTCATACTTATGTTTGCCTTTGAAAATTAAAAATAGTTTTAATTAATAGTTTTCCATTATCCAGATGTTTTTATACAGTTTAAACTATGGCATGTGTATATCTCTATCTAAGAAAAGCTTTTAAGACAGAGATAAGGAGCTTTCTGTGAATGACAGAAATTAGGCAATGGAAGCCTCACTCAATTATTATTACTATTATTGTTGTGGTGGTTGTTTTGTTTCAGTTTGGATGCCACCAGACTCCAACCTACTCTGGGTGACTCACAACAATAAATAACAAAAATATCAGAATACAAAAAATTAGCCCAAAGAAGAACAAAAATAACCACAAAATAATCACAAAATGGCAATTCAACAACAAAGCAAATATAAAACATCACAAACAGGGGAGGCCCATCCAGCCTACCCCACAGTCTGGGTAAATAGCCAGATCTTTAAGGTTTTCTGGAATGTCATCAAGGCGGGAGCTGTACAGACCTCTGAAATAGTGAGGCAGTTGACAAATCCTGAGTGAACTCAAATATACCCCATTTTCACTGTAGCTCCTGTGACATGGTGAATGAGGAATATAATTCAGACATTCAAAACTCTTTAGCAAAGGTGTTCTTTATACAAGCATCAAATATAAAACGATTCTCCATATTCAGACCTTACCATGTGTTCACTGTAATAGTCCTCCAACGTTTAAAACAGCTAAGGTCAATGTAGAGTGAAAATGATGGATGAGATTAACTTAGACCCAGTCCTTAACTCTAGGAATGTCAGAATGAGGTGAGTGTATCAGAAGTTAAGCATGAAATTGAATAGAGAACTGTGCTTCATAAATGGTGACCTAAGGATCATTTGACTTCATTACATGATTCTCTGTACACTGTCATGTGATTTGGCCCTCCTTGGATCATTCAACAATTCTATTAAAAAGGCTTTCAAGGCCAAAGTTACTTTCTTCTTTGGCCAAATGCAGAATTGCATGTGCTTGCATTGGGGACCAGAATTGTCATAGCTTCTAGTTATATTGTGGAGCATACATTAAAACCCAACTGGATTCTAGAATTTTTTTTCCTTGTAACATTTTTAATGTCCTTTATAATTTATTTCCTCTGCTTTTCTCCAAAACATATAGTGCAGAGCTTTCCAAACTGTGTGTCGGGACACGTTAGTGTGTCGGCTGCAGTGTCTGGGTGTGTCGCGGCTGCTGCTGCCTCCGAGCCCTGCCAGGATTCCGCGCAGGTCCTAGTGCCTGCCTTGTGCCCTGCTGCCTCCAAACCTGCCCTTCCAGGATTCCGCGCAGGTCCTAGTGCCTGCCTTGTGCCCTGCTGCCTCCAAACCTGCTGTGATTCCGCACAGGTCCTAGTGCCTGCCTTGTGCCCTGCTGTAAGAGTGTGTCACGAAATGATGCATGTCTAAAAAGTGTGTCACCAACATGAAAAGTTTGGAAAGCTCTGATATAGTGCATGTCTCTCAGTATACTAGATTTTCTATAACATGGAATCTACTTTAGTAAGGCAACAATTATATTGAAGTAGCCTGATGGTCATTAATAAATAATTAAATTAATGAATTTCTACTCAAATACCATATTCAGAAGTAACTACCGATGCTGCCATTACTTAAATGGGATACATTGCCATGCAAATAGGCAGGGTGGTTTATCCTGGCCCACCTATCAGGCACCTCTGATTAGAAAGAAGTTTGGAAAACCTAATAAGTATATTATTATACCAAAACACTGTTGAAACGATGAAGAATGCTCAGTCATTGCTACAAGAGCACTAGTGTCAACACTAATAGCTTCAAAATGATTATATTAGATTCCGGGATTTCTACTGTCTAGATTACCCATCGCTGACTGGGGATCCATCTAGCTAGCTAATTTGTATGCCACCTGATTCCCAAAGACTTTGGGCAGCTCAGAACAACTAAAACAGGAGAAATACAATCAATAACAAGTTAAAAATAAAAGATGGCAAGAATGACAAACTGGACAGGAACAAAGCAAAGGGGATGAACTCTCCCTTGCCAAAGGCCTGGGCAAACAGCCAGGTCTTCAAGGTCCTTCTAAACAACAGCAAGGTGGAGGTCATCCAGATCTTGGGGGGGAAGGAAGGGGAATCTCATTCCAGAGGGCAAGTTTTGCTACAGAGGAGGCACACCTCCAGGGTCCCGATAGATTGCATTGTTTAATTGAAGGAACCCAGAGTGCACCAACCCTACAAGATCAAATCAGCCAAGTACATAGTGGTTCCTCAAGTATCCAGGCCCTATGGATACATCAGGGACCAAGTATCCTATTTAATTTTACCTATTTATAAGGTAACAGTCAGGACCGTGAATTGCACCTGAAGCAAATTGGCAACCAGTGCAGCTTGCAAAGCAGAGGTGTTACATGGGCATACTGAGGCATGGCCATAAATGCCAGCACCGCTGCATTCTGGACCAAAGCTTTGGGGTGGTCTTCAAGGGCAGCCCCATATGCAGCACATTTCATTAGTCAAGCCATCAGTGACCAAGGCATGAGTGACTGACTGAAGGGCCCCCTGATCTAGGAAAGGGCAGAGCTAGCACACCAGATGAACTGGACTTTCTGGTCACAGCTGCTACCTGCCCTTTGAGCAGGAGCTAAAAATCCAGAAAGATTCCCAGATTGTGGACCACCCTTGCATGAGGAAGTGCAACCCCATCCAAATCAAAGATGGGATATCCTGAGATCTGGGTGACCCACAGCCACTCAGTCTTGGTAGGATTTAGTCGGAGACAGTTTCCCCCTATCCACTGAGACAGAATGTGAACAGACTCACCTGGCCAGTCCAGGGTCAGAAGACATAATTGGGCATGATCAGTGTACTGATGATACCAAACCCAAACCAGCAGATGACTTCACCCAGTGATTTCATGCAGATGTTGGAAAGGATAGAAAGAGAGTAGAACCCACAGCACCCCACACAGGAGGGGCCCAGGGAGCTATCTTTGAACCTGTGCTTTATCAATTCTAGTCTAATATCTTGATCCCTATACCACACTGACTCACCATTCAATAGAAGTAAAAATATGTATGTCTAAAATACATGGGAAAATAGAAAAAGATGTTGTTTGGTGCTAAAATGTCAACTAAGTAGGGACTAGCTCCTTTAGAATTCTACCTATCCACCAGACCCCTAGTCTGTTTTTTAATACTTCAAAATAATTTTAGAAGTCTACCATCACAAGTATAAAAGACCTCATTTTTATTTATTTATTAAATTTATTTATTTATTAAATTTCTATCACCACCCATCTCCCCCCCCCCCCCAAAGGGGAATTCTGGGCAGTTTACAATAAAACCACAATTAAAATTCAAAGCTGACCACAATACAAAAAATATAAAAATACAAATACAAATAACAATAGCAATAACAATAAAACTTAAGTGGGATAAAACCTAGATGGCTAAAAGTTCTGTCAGTCCTTGAGCATAAGGGCCATTCTTGGTACATTTTAGGGCGCTAGCCATCCCCAGGAATAACTATTCCCCCTCCTGTTCCAGGCATGATGGCAGAACCAGGTTTTCAGTTTTTTTCAGAAGTCCAGGAGTGAGGGGGCCAGTCTCACCTCCAGGGGAAGAATGTTCCAGCGGGCAGGAGCTACTGCAGAGAAGGCATGCTTCCGAGACCCGGCGAGATGGAATTCTTTTACAGATGGGGTCTTTAACATGCCCTCTCTGCATGACCGGGTGGGATGGGTCAATGTAATAGGGATGAGACGGTCCCTCAGGTAGCCTCGCCCCATGCCATGTAGGGCTTTAAAGGTAATAACAAACACCTTGAATTGGACCCAGAAGCAAACTGGAACCCAGTGTAGCTCACGTAGTAGAGATGTTATATGTGTTGATCTTGGTGTACCTAAGATTGCTCGTGCAGCTGCATTCTGGACCAGTTGTAGCTTCTGGATATTCTTCAAGGGTAGCCCCATGTAGAGTGCATTACAGTAGTCTATATGGGAGATAACTAGGGCATGAGTGACCGTTTGAAGGGCCTCTCGGTCTATGAAAGGGCGTAATTGGTGCAAAACATGAAGTTCAGCAAAGGCCCTCCTGGCCATGACTGCCACCTGCTCCTTGAGCAGGAGTCGTGAATCCAAGAGGACCCCCAAGTTATGCACCGGGTGTGTCCGAGCCCTGCGGCACCCCACAAAGAAGGGGCCACGGCCTAGAACTCTCACTCCCTATCAACACTGATTGGGACTGGCCCTGCAGGAAGGAGGTGAACCAGCGTAGGACCACGCTGCCCACCCCAAGCCCCTGAGTAGGCCCAAAAGGATACGATAGTCGATGGTATCGAAAGCCACTGAGAGGTCAAGAAGGGCCAGGATGGATGCACTGGTCCCATCCCGCCCCCACCAGAGATCATCCATAAGTGCAACCAATGCTATTTCCATCCCATAACCGGGCCTGAAACCTGACTGAAAGGGGTCTAGATAATCTTTTTCATCCAGAATCCTCTGGAGCTGCAATACCACCACTTTCTCAACCATCTTTCCCAAAAACGGAAGTTGGGAGACTGGAAGAAAATTGTCCAATACAGTAGGGTCCAGTGATGGTTTCTTAAGGAGGAGGTGCACCAGCGCTTCCTTAAAGGTCACCTGAAACACCCCCTCTCTCAAGGATGTATTTACCATCGTCTGGACCCAGCCACATGTCACCTCCCGAGCTGCCTTTACCAGCCAGGAGGGACAGGGATCTAATTGGCAAGTGTGGCATTTACAATCCAGAGGATCCTGTCCACTTCCTCGGGTCCAACAGGATCAAACTGTTCCCAGATAACCAAGTAAGTACATTCCCCAGGTACCTCCCCAGACCCTGTCCCATGCTCGGAGTCCAACTTGGATCAAATCCGAGCGATTTTATCCTGCAGATGCCCAGAAAATTCCTCAGCACTGCCCTGTAGATGGATTTCTGAATCCCCTCTCCCCAAAAGGGATTGGGTTATCTTAAACAGGGCCGTCGGGCGGCATTCCACGGATGCAATAAGAGCGGTGAAATAATGATGTTTCGCCGCTCTTACTGCCACAAGGTAAGCCTTAATAGCGGCTCTAGATAGTGTTCAGTCTGATTCCAGCTTTGTCTTCCTGCAGCGATGCTCTAGATGTTTCTTAATCCTCTTCAGAACCCTCAACTTCTCCATAAACCATGGGGAGTGTTGGGCTCGATGGGATAAGTGAGGCCACACAGGCACAATCCTGTCCAAGGCCTCGGCCACCTCCCTATTCCAGGCCACAGCTGGGGCCTCCGCTGGACCGTGCAGCAGATCCTCAGGTATAACCCCCAGCTCCCTCTGAAACCCTGCCAGGTACATCAGTTGCCGGGGGTGGACCAATTGAATAGGTCCTGCCTCCCTATGGAGTGGGGCATCGTAACAGAATCTCAAGGTCACCAGGGCATGATCTGACCATTACAAAGGGGAAATATGTCACTCTCCCCTCAGATCACGTTGCCACTGCTCTGACAAGAAAACTAAGTCTGGAGTGAGTCCACTGTCTCGAGTTGCATCCCAAACAATCTGAAACAGGCTCATGGCCATCATGGTGGTTTTGAACTCCCGAGCTGCCTCCGAGCCCGCCCCAGGGACAGCAGATTGAAGTCCCCCAGAACCATAAGCCTGGGGAACTCCACTGCCAACCCTGAGATGGCCTCCAGCAGCTCAAGCAGAGAGGTTGCTACACAGCAGGGAGGCTGGTACAGTAGCAACACCCCCAACTGTTCACGGGAACCCAACTTGAAAAACAAGTTCTCACACCCAGCCACTTGTAGAGCAGGGCCCCTGAAGGCCACTAGAGATTCTCTGATGACAACAGCCACCCCATCTCCCCTGCCCTGAGGTCTCAGCTGGTGCCATACTCGAAACCACACCGGGCACATCTCCGAAAGAGGGACACCTCCTTCCAGGCCTAGCCAGGTTTCGGTAATGAATGCCAGGTCTGCCCCCTCCTCTGTGATCAAATCACCAATGAGGGGGGCCTTGTTGTTCACTGACCTGGTGTTACATAGTAGCAGCCAGAGATCGGGGCCTCCATGAGTCTGCTGGCCAGGGCCTGGGTCTGAGCACGGAGGGCCAGACCAGGTCTATCCTGTAGATGGCCTGCCCTCCAGCTCCTGTCATAACATCCCTGACCTATCACCACCTTGATCACCTACCCCACCCTACAACCCCCAGAGTCTCCGTGTCCATTAGCTCCCAATCCTGGACTCCAAGGATCCCTGCTTAAAAATAGGGATCCATTCATTCATTCATTCATTCATTCATTCATTCATTCATTCAACCAAACACACAATCAGTTACAAGGCAATGGCAGGCCCTTCAAGCGCACGAGCTTGCACTCTTGGCACTGTCAGAGCCCAACCATCACCCACTCACTCACTCATTGTGGCCCTCCTTGGCCTCTCTCACTTGTCAAGAGGAGGTACACTCCACTCGCTACTCCTCCTCACCTCCTGCCTCTCACTCAGGGGGTGAGTGCTCTCATGCTTTCAACCCTACCATGTACTTCCTCCCACACCTCCCATCTCTCACACCTCTCACACCTGAGAGGATGTACCCCTTTCACCTTGGAGGGACCTAATAAGCCTGATAATATTTAGAATGGTTGGGGAGGGATTGCCAGTCTTAGATTCTAAATTCTACCGCACCCACACTCTAGTTATTCACAAATCTGCCAGGCGCCAGACTGATCCACTTGTCCAGGGCCCACCCAGGGCCCACTGTCATGGTGCAATTCGCCAGGCTGCCAGGCCCGTCGAGCCGCCGAAGCCAGGTCATCTAACCAGCGCCCCAAGCCCCGAGCCACGTTGCTGAAGCCAATCCACCACCCAGGCCCACCGTGTCATTGAGGCTGGTCCATCATCACGAGGTTCCCTCCATCACCGGTTGGCCCACACAATCCACCGTGCCACCAAGACCGACCCACCGCATTGGGAATCGCCCCCCCCGCCTAGACTTGCTGCGCTGCTGGTGCCCGCCAGTGTCCACCGCACCCTATAGTTGCCATGATGGATTAACTCCCCCCACTTCATCCAGGGGGCTCCAGCAAAAGCTCTGGCAAAAGCTCCAGCAACGACTCTGGCAGCGGCTCTGGCTACAACTCCAGCTTTGCTGCGCTGTTGGTGTCCACTGTGCCCCACAGCTACTGAGATACACCAATGACCCCCACTTTATCCGGTGGCTTCTGGCAGCAGCTCCAGCAGCAACTCCAGCCACAATAGTCCTGGCGAAAAAGGGCTTCAGCTCTGGTGAAGGGCTTTTCCAGCTTCAAGCACCACCAAGGCCCATCGCCCTCCACCGCTCCATCCAGGGGGCTCCGCTTGCCCACACACCAGGCCATCAGGTATGGGGATTATGCACCCCAAAAAACCTTGACAACCAGCCAGGCTGGGGCTAAGAGTTGTAAAATTAGAGCTCACCCCTTAGAACGGCGAATGGCGTCCGCTTTTATATTTTATCTGTATGAACCAATAATAAGAATCTATAAAATATCTTTGCTTTATTGCTATAGGAGACAGATACCAATCCCCTCTCTTGCAATCTTAGACCATATGTTACCTCTTTCTCACTATTATTGCACACTAAGAAAAATTAATCAATATAAGCAATTAGGTGGGTCCAGGTACAGAGACACATTTAATATTAAGAAATACAAAATGGCACATATTACTTTGCTTAATAAAAAATATATATGTGCTTTTCCATAATCATGCTTTGAAAATTAATTTTTTTTTTAAAGCTAAGTTGTTTTTTAAGGCAGAAAAAGAACATGGCCACAAAACACAATTAAATTGGACCTTCTCTCAATTTCATCTTGAATATAACCTTGCCTCTCACTCTTATTTGAAATGGCATCCTTCATGACAAATTACTCGGCAAAAAATTATACCTATTACATGTTGTGGACATATATGTTAATAGATTATTTGTGCGTGACCTAAGTAAGAACATCTTACAACAGGCTGATTACATACATCTCTTACTGCTAGATGACCTCTAGTTTTTTCCCCTCATTTATTAATTACAGAGCAATCTTCCATTGTATAATAAATATACATAAGGACCCTTGTTCCACTGTCTTTATTTTCTGGACTTGCTTAAAATATTTTAGAACGATTTCATCAATATGCAGGACATGTGCTTACTCAGTAATAAGCCCTATTAAATTCAATGAAATATGGTATTCCCAGGCTGGTGTGTATAAGATTGTAGCCAAAGACTTTTCCTGTAAGGGCTAAAAGCTTTAATGGACACACTCCTTTCTCCATGGTCTTCCTTTCTGATTTTGTTGCAGAATTTCAGAAGCGTGAACTGTCAGCAACTACTGATTTATAAGAGTGATTTACCTTCTGGAGAATGTAATTATGTTCATAGTTAAGAATTAATCAGGTGAAAGAATTATGGAATAATCACACTCTTGACTTTGGAAGGACAAAGTAAATGGAAATTATTTCAGCCTTGTGTAGGACCCTCTTGGCAAGCAGAGTGTTCCCTCTTACACAGACAGAAGATCAGTTTTCGGTAGGCTGATGATCTCCATCTTTATCTTAAAAGAGAAAGGATTGGGAAACAATAGCTGAGAAATAATAATTAGCATAAGAAAGGTTGTATTTATGGAAACTTAAACTCTCCCCCCTTCCCCTTTTTAGCTTGTTTTGAAATTCTGAATGGAGAAAAAACAGAAATTATTTTAAACAATCACATAAATAAATAAATAAATAAATAAATAAATAAATAAATAAATAAATAATAAAAAAACTTGGAGATCTATTCATCTTTGAGGAGAGATAATTAGCAACAATAGGTAAAGGTAAAGGTACCCCCCGCACATTTGTGCAGTCGTGTCCGACTCTAGGGGCCGGTGCTCATCTCCGTTTGTTAGCCGAAGAGCCAGCGTTGTCCGAAGACACTTCCACGGTCATGTGGCCGCATGACGCCGCGGAACGCTGTTACCTTCCCACCGAAGTGGTACCTATTCATCTACTTGCATTTGCATGCTTTCGAATTGCTAGGTTGGCAAGAGCTGGAGCTAGTGCGGGAGCTCACTCCGCACGCAGGGCTAGGGATTCGAACTTCCGAACTTGCGATCTTCCGATCAACAAGCCTGGCGTCTTACCCGCTGAGCCACCACGCCCCGAGAATTAGCAACAATACTGATAACCAAAAATGTATCTCTTTTAAAGAAATATTTTTTGCTTTTGGTCCATCAACATTTCTTGAGATTGTAAAGGCACCAAACAGAAAGCACCGGGTGATCTCACCCCTGCAGTGATATTCTTCTTTGAAGGCAGAAGGTTCAGACTCATTGTTGCATTTAGTCAAAGGGTAAGGACATTCTTCAACCATTGCTATTGTGTTCCAGAAGATTACAATCAAAGGATACATTCCTATACTCATTAACTTAAGAATGGATTCTATTAATCATCCTGGACTTAAGTTTGAACATACTGTATATGAATATAAGCATGAATATGAATATCAGTACATACATAAACACACACAAGAGCCAGTATAGTATAGTGGGTTGAGGTGCTGGACCAGGAGCGGGGAGACACATTGATTTCCCTTAGGCATGAAAATCAGCTGGATGGTTTCGGGCCAATCGCTCTGTCTCAGCCATAGACTGGGGACTGAAAAACATCTATCTACCAACCCACACTGGACCAGCCTGTTAGTTTATGGTCCATAGCCTTCATCCGGCAGTGGATTGATTTAGGGTCATCATCATCACCACATGCACACACACACACATTCTGTAACCTGTTCTGTCATTAAAAACAAGCATATGACTCACCATGAAAGTAGAAGTCCTTTTATTGGTAACAATAGTAAAGAACCAGTCTTCATTAGTTTAACATGATTCTTCTTATGTAGAGCTGTACACAAAAAAAGGAGTGGGGATTTCTCATGTAGAGCTGTATGCACAAAAGAACGTCTGGAGATAACATGTATGTGAAGGCACCTCACTGCAGAATATTGCAATATATTCATGGAGACCAACTCTTTACTGGCATCACAACGCAATTTTTAAGTGTGGTGATTTGCAAGTTGTTGTTAGGGCTACCACGTTTTGGCTGCAATGATCTAGGCCACCATTAGGCCCAGATTAGGTAAGCCTAAAACATGTCACTCAGTACTAGATAAAGTACAGTAAAATCAAGCTGCTCCCTGAAAGCACTAATAAAGAAAGTAAGACCTAAATATTGTGGACACCCAATGCAAGGGCATAAGTCATTGGAGAAAGTTGAATGCAGTTGAAAAAGAGACCAACAAGAAACAAGATGGCAAGATACTGTGATTGATGAGACAGGCATAAACTTACAAGAACTCAGAAACGGTTACTAACAGACAATCCTAGCAAAATGATATTCATCAAGTCATGAGAAGTTGGAAGTGACTTAATGACTGAATACCAACAGAATTGTATGGTTCTTTCTAATGAAAAGGTTGTTAGGAATGGATAGAATCAAGGCAAGTGGAACAAAAACCACTAAAATGAAGCTTCAGCAACATCCAGGCAGCAGCTGCCAAGATTTCAATCTGGCAACCCCTCTCCACCCTGCCTCCTGCTGGTGCACACATTGGACCAATCCTTATCATGATATTTTCTCAGATGTATCTATAGGAGCAAGAATAGCCCTCACCCATACAAGCCTTCCACTTTAGGTGATCAGCATCTTTGTTTGGATGGTGATCCTAACAGGTTTTGAACTAGAGTACATGAAGGGGCACGGTGGCTCAGCGGGTTAAACCACTGAGCCGTTAGACTGCCGACCATAAGGTTGGCAGTTCGAAACCGCGTGGCGAGGTGAGCTCTCGTCACTAGCCCTAGCTCTCTGCCAACCCAGCGATTCGAAAGCTATTTAGCAAGTAGATTAATGGGTACCACTCATGTGGGGCAATTTGCGGGCGTCCAGCGGAGGGTCGTCCTTGATTCCAAGAAAGACCTCGGAAGAGCGGCGATGTCGGCGGAGGACGACGGAGGACGACGGATCCGGAGACACCAGCTTCCTGGACGTCAGCAGCCGGCGCGGAGCAAGGAATTCTGGGACTTGCAGTCCAATGCCTGCAGCAGAAGAGCCGGTTCCCTTCCTCTCTCCCTGTCGCGCGAGAATAAATTGTAATAATTGATGTTGTATAATTGTATAATTGGATTGGAGATATATAATACTGTAAGCCGCCTAGAGTCCTCCAGTAGGGAGGGGATAGGCGGGGTATAAATAAATAAGACAAATAAATAATAAAAAACTAAAACAAACAGTAAGGAATTTACAAGAAATTCAGACTTGCTCTTCTTGGTTCCATGATGGATGTTACTCCTGGGTGAAGCTTTGGGTTGGAGATCGAGCATGATACAAATTCAGTGATGTTCAAAGTCAGAATCTCATCACACTGTATCAGTGTGTCCTATGTAGATCTTTTGCACAGTTATAACATCAGATATTGCTATGCAAAGCAGAAGTGGTTTCAGTAGAAATGAAAGTATCATCTCTAGACATTGAATAACATATTGCCTCTTTCTGACTATTCTTTTAATGATGCCCTGAACCATTTCCTTATGGGACATGCATTATGTACTAAATTCCATTTAATTTTAGATTGTGTCTAGCCTTAGCAGTTTTGCATAGTTATGAATTTTATATAATTGCAGCAGATATTTGGTTTTCATAACTTCCTGTCAGCAAATCTAATGGGTGAAGTTTCTGTGTACTACAGTTGGTTACAAGATTTATAATGGAAACAAGAAAGGAAATATGACTGGCACAAATCTTTCTCTAGCAAACTGAAAATAAGAAGGAGAAGAGGCAAAAGAGTAATCTTTCTTGACGCTGCCTGAGAATTACTGTGTGATGAAGGTCAATAACTACAGTTATTAATAAGCAAACATGGCAGAACCTTCTTTGCTTAATTAATTTTTATCGGTAAATTGCTATTCAGCTCATATAACTAGTATTGCCTTTCTATATTTTGTCAAGAACTTTGACTCAGGACTATACAATCATGTATAAATAAGATAGATAAGCCAAGCACTATGACAAGCATCTTGACCATATGTGGTCTTGCAGCACCATACAATTCTTGGACTGGAAGCTAAAGTACTTCAGGAGCTGAGAGGCTTGTACATTTTTTTATTTCTACTTTCCCCTCATTTTTCACATATTCTTAATTGTATATAGGATGAAGATCTATCAGTGGACTTATCCGATGTCCCCCACACCTACAGTGGAAAATGAGAATGAGATCCCTCTATTTATAAGCAGCTGTAGCATCCATGTGTATAAGGAACCTGATTCCATATAGAGCTAATTTAAGTTATGTCAAATATCCTTACTGGGAAGCAATAACCATGTTATTATTCTCTACCTGTTCATTCAGTCTCCTGATCCCTCTCTGTTTCTTCATACAAAATAATAATAATAATAATAATAATAATAATAATAATAATAATAAAAAATAGCTGACTGTGCGATCAACCATAATAATATTTAAGTAGATCAACTGTGGCAAAAGAGAGCAAAGATAGTACCAATAGTAATAGGCACCTTGGGTGCAATTCCAAAACATCTGGAGCACCACTTGAACACCATTGGCATTGACAAAATCACCATCAGTCAATTGCAAAAGGCAGCTTTACTTGGAACAGCTTACATCCTGTGACGATATCTTTAACACCATCAAACAACAACATCTGCCTATCCTAGGTCCTTGGGAAGGACTTGATAGGTGGACAAAAATGCCAAATCCAGTTTAAATTTTGTCTGACTATGCTACCAACCATATAATAATAACAATAATCCTGGAAATAATAGTGACTACAAGTATTAGATTGATTTTAAAAAAAAGAGATGGTGGTATGGTTCTCATGCAGGAGACCCAGTATACTGTGGAGCCCTTGGTGCTCTCTGAGCTTTGTTTTTTTCTTGGAGATGTTTCATTGCCAGACTAGGCAGTGTCTTCAGTGTGAGCAATTCTCTTCAATTGCGACCCAGTACAGTCAGAAAGGAAGTTAAATGAAGGGGCTTCTTGAGAGTTCCTGAAAACGCTTTTAAGAATCCATTAAATCTAATGAAAACTAGATAGAGATGAGAACACATCAAACTGTATTAAAAGACTGGAGACATGAACACACACACACACAAAGGAAAACATTTCTAAAGCCAATATTTTTGCCTTCTTTTAGGCTAAAAACCCCTGCATTTTTATTATCATGCCTAAAGTTCCAGTATCCATAGCTTTATGAAGTTTATTTCAAGCCTTTCAATATATTTCAAGCCTTTAAAAAAAATTCCCTTCTCACTCCTATGGGTGGTATGTGTCTTCCTCTACCAGAGGCCTGGGAGTTTGAGGGTTCTGCATAGTATCTTAGCTGTTCCTAGCACTGCACTCTTCTGGACAGAGAGCTCTGATGTTATTCCTAGGATCTGTTGGAGCCACTCTCCCAGCTTAGGAGTCACAGCCCCGAGTGCTTCTACCACCACTGGGACCACTTGGCCTTCACTTTCTACATCAAGTTGTGAGAGCAGCTTCCTCTTCACTATGTTGAAACATTGGGTAACTAGCTGTTTCTCAGTTAGTGTGGATGTAGGCCTTCTGTCCATCCATAGTTCCCTCATACGCTTCATATATCCCCTCTCATTAGGTCTACTGTTGTAGTAGCATTTCATCAATTCCAGGTTCTCTTGTCTCGTCCATGTATGGTTTGTTCCAGTAGCCCACTTATCGTCAGAATTTCCTGGTTACTCAACATCTGGCGCAGACCTTGTTAATCCAGGTGATGTCCAAGTTGGCATGCCTCTCTTAGTTCGTGTCACTCTCATATCCAAGGAAGGCAGATGAAACGTAGTTAGATAGTATCAAGGTAGTTAAGCTAATGACCTTTCCCCCAGGAGCTCAAGGCAATGAAATTAATAGATACAATTGTATCACTTTATTTTACAATGGCCTTGATTTGGTCCTCAAAAGCAAATACTTTGCAAGATGTTGACAGCTTTCCCTTGGAGAAATGGTTTAAAAGTAGAAAAAAGAAAAAGTTCCATCTTGTGCCCAGGGAGAAAGAGAGAGAGAGAGCATCCATAAATCCCTCAATGTAATTTTTGCAAGACAATTTCTGACAGGAAAGGTGAAATATTCACTTTTGCTAGCAAACAGGATGGAGTATGTAGACTGAGCTTCATTTGCCTCCCATGCCTTGTTAAGTTTCCTCATCCCCTCAGCAATTCTCTCTCTGTTTAACTTAGTGTTTCAAAAGTCACCTTTCAGAACAGACAAATTATCCATTCTGTTATGTCATATTCTCAAGGAGACTCAGCCATAGCACTTCATTTGAGCATAAGAAGAAACCTTTTGCCAAAATAAATGGTCTTTTATTTACAGACATATTTCCCTAGTGTTCCTCAAAGGGCTCATCGAAGCTGAAATTCCATCTGTCCCAGAGGTTGCAAAGGTCCAGCAGCCCATTTACTGAATGACGCAGATGAGTATTAAAGTAATAGCCTGCATATCATTATACATAATTGTTAACTATAATTATAATCCTTTATTTCACTATCTTTCTAAATTGCCACCCTCTGTAATTTTTTTATCACGTCTGGCATAATTATTTTAGAGGTGCTGATCACATTTAGAGAATAATATATTTGACTAGAAGAGGGGGGAAATGGTGCCTCAGAAAGATAAACTAATTTTTGCTTTTTTACTACTTGAACTTTGTAAAGTCATCTACACCTGTATAGCTGCTGCAATGTGATAGAAATGACTTTTAGATACTTCAGGTTGAGTATGTAGAAGAAGAGAATCTTTAATACTATAAGTAGGTATCTCTTTATGCAGTACATGTATTGTCCATCAGACGTTTTGGACTACAACACCAATAAGGTCTGATCATGCTGGCTGAGGTTGAAAGGAAATAGAATCCAAAATACTTGGAGATTCAGGTTTCAGAAATTTGCCTTAAATTGAGGCATAAATCAGTTAGTTACTGGGGAACCTTTTGATTTGCTAGTATGGCAATCACAATGTTCATTTATCTGTCAGTATTAGGACTGGTCAAGTTTGAGAGAATCAACAGCTATTTCAACCTGATGAAGAACCACTGGTGATAAAAGAAGAGGCTGGAGCAGCTTTGAAAGCTTTATCCAAGAACAGAGTACTAAGCATTGATAGCATTCCCATTAAAATACTAAAGCAATCAGATGCAGCTGTTACAATACTTACAAGGCTTTGCCAGGAAATTTGGAGGAGGTCATCATGGCCAACTGACTGGAAAAGATCAGTGTCCATAGCAACACTGAACAAAAGTGATCCAACTGATTGTGGAAACTATTGTGCAATCACCCTGATCCCACAGGTGAGCAAGATTTGGCTCAAGATCATTTAATGGAAACTAAAAACTCCAAGTACTTGGAGCAAGAACTGTCTGAAATGCAAGGGGGTTCAATAAAGGATGAGGAACAAGATGGATGGATCCAAAAGAATACCAAAAAGACATTGACACATGTTTCATTTACTAAAGAAGGCTTTTGACTACAAAAATCATTGGCCACATTAAGAAGCATGGCTGTGCCAGAACAACTGATAATTCTAATACAGACAGTCTTTACATGTTCAAGAAGCAAGTGTTTGAACAGAACAAGGAGAATCATTTAAAATTGCCAAAGGTGTGCAACAAGGCTTAATATATTCCTCATACCTATTCAACTTCCACGAAGAACAAAGCATCAGAGAAACAGGACTATATGAAGAAAAGTGAGTTGTGCAAATTGGTGGAAGACTCATCAAGAACCTTCACTATGCTGATGATACCACATTACTAGCCAAAAGTGAATATGGTCTGCTTATCTAGATCAAAGAGCATAGCCTCAGAAAGGCCTGCACTAAGAAGACAAAGATTCTAGGAACTAGTAAAATCAATAATTTCAGCCTTGTTGGAGAAGAAACAGAAATAGTTGACAACTTCAATTTGCTAGATCAATAATCAATAATGAAAGCACAAATAGCCAAGAAATCAACCAAGAAATCACTCTTGGAAAAATGGCTATGAAAGACCCAGACAAGATCTTTAAGTGCATAGATAGTTCTTTGTGTACAAAGATCCAACTTGTTCAGACCATGGCATTTTCAGAAACATCATATGGATCTGAAAGTTGAGATAGTGACAAGACTATAGGAGGAATAAAATAGATGGCTTTGAATTATGGTCCTAGCAAAAGATACTGCAGGTACAGTGGACTTCCCAGTGAACAAATCAATTGAAATAAAGCCTAGCTTTCCTTATAAGCTCCAATCACAAGACTGGCACTTCCATATTTTGGACACATCGTACAAAGAGAAAGATCATTAGAGAAAGGTATCGTGCTTGGCATGAAAGAAAATCCAAAATAAGACCAGTATTACAATGGATTGATACAATAACAACAGTCATGGATGCCACTCTAGTAGTGATGCCAGCTGATTGAAGACCAAACAAATTTCATGACAACTATCCACAAGGTTGCCATGAGCCAACATTGACTTGATGGCAATTAACAGCAACAACTACTAAGCAGCTCAGTGCTAGTGAGTGTGGGTTTTTCTTCCTGTTTATATTCAGTAGCTTGCACTGTACAGTAGCTTGCCCTATATACAGTATACAGTAGCTTGCCCTGCCAGTACTGGCACTGGCAGCACTGGCAGTTGCCAGTGGCAACACTGGCAGGGCAAGCTACTGTATATAAACAAGAAGAAAACCCCACACTCACTAGCACTGATGATGTTACCGAGTCGGGTAATGAAACGTCTATAAGCTCAGGGAGCACCAAGGACTTCACACTTCAATCCTGAGCTACATATATTATTTTCTATTGTCTTTCAACTGCTGATTAACTGAAGCGTGTCATCCCAGGACCAGATAAGATATTAGATGATGATGATGATGATGATGATGATGATTTATTTAAATTTATTGGCCACCCAACTCCTATGTTCTTATATATGAGTGATTTGCTCTTAACCAGTAGGAGTTATCCAATCATTGCAAGTAGCAAGTATGGAAGTATAAGAAGTATAAGAAGTAAAAGCCCCATTCCCTGTGTCACGATCCTTAGTAACTACACTAGTTCTTCTATCAGCTATTCATTAAAGACATATTTTATCAGTCTATCAATAACTGTTTTTTTTTCAGAACAAGAGGTAAAAGTCACCTCTATTACACCACTCTTTCTTGATTTCAGCAGCATGAGAAGAGGGTGTGGAATATAGAGGTAGACTGGTGCTATTTTTAAACCACTGAGAATCCAAAGTCCTTGCTAATATACTACAATTTTTGACCCAGATATCTAGGAGAAGATGCTGAATTTATCTTCTGCTGAGCCTTGCTATGCAAAACTACCATGTTTTCTCTTCAGGTATTATGATAAGTGGCAAGATTCTACTTGCAGTCAGGAGAACAGAGATGAGCATGTTAACTCTGTTTCCTTATGTTAATCTTCATGTGCAGAGTGCAAGCAAGATCTGTAGTAGAGAAACCTTTGTATTCTTGGAAGTAGCTGGATGCTGACTTTAAGGCATAGATCTTGCTCTTTTATGGCTCTGACAAAAGTCTGGTCAATCATTCTGTGGAAACAGTACTTGGGGAAGAGGGGACTTCCAATTAACACCACACAACTCCACAAGGATAGGCATGTAGTTGCAAGTCTTCAGGCAATTCAAGATTTGAAGCCCCTTTGTAATTCAAGATTTGACTTGCAAAAAAGACTTCTCTATAGGTTGTAAATGGAACATCAAAATGGCTTCAGCTTCTTCTCTTTTTGGCAGAATGGATGAAAATAGCATGGATGGCATTCTGCCAAGTTTCAGCTGGAGACCTTCAAGAGTTTTACTACATTTTTTAAAAAATATACCTCTTGTACCTCTTTTCAGGCCGAAATAAGGATGAGGAAAGGACTGCACAGGAAACTCCAAATTATCCAGTAAAGGCAAGGAGGAGTTGAACCAAAGCCAAGACTGTCCTACTACAATATAAAAATAAACACTTTCAAAAACTGTTTTTAAAAAATAAGTGTTCACTTTGCTACTGCTTGCTTTTTTGAAGTGCTGGGCTTGCTACAAAGTTGAAGAATAAGGAATGACTGTCCTTGTGGGGTCCCAGGTTTTGCTGGCTCAGATCAATAGTTTTTCTGAAGTTCTGGAGGATTGGCATGGGTGGTTGATAAGTTTGGTCCCTCCAAAAAAGGACTTCTTTACCACTGGCACAGGCCTGTGGCTTGCTGGTAAGTGAGATACAGTGCCACAGAGATAGACAGGGCCAAGAAGGAGCTGGACAGAGGAAGTGTCACACACTTCTTGTTTTTAAAACAGTAAATGTTTGGGCTAGGGCCTGTAAATTGTAGCTGCTGCCCATTCACTTATTATCAAGAGACTGAAACTTACCCCCATCATGCAGAATTTAAAAAAATTGACCCAATCAGGTTGATCAGCATTGAGCCCATATTCACAGGGCTAAGGACTGAGTTGAACTCCCACTTGTGTTGCCAGGACCAGCACAGATGTGTATCATTCCATGTACACAAAAGACCAAAGTTAGAGCTCATGACTGTCACAACAAAGAAGTTGACAGCCCCAAAATCAAGTGTAGCCCATAGAAGTGTAAGCCTGGTTAATACCAAAAGGCCACAGCTAACCAGAGATTTTAATGAGGTGATAAAACTCACTGGTTGGCTGTTCAACATTCCCTCAGTATTCTTCATGTATGAGACTGAACTTGCAACACTTGGTATTGTTTCTAACAACCCTAGAAGCATGAGAAAAACCATCAAATCTGTCAAGTGCTTTGAAAAACTATGAAATGCTTCAAAGCTACCTGGTTTGATTTTCTGCTTCAAAGTGGGTCTTCACTTGAGCCCGCTTTGAGGGGTGATTTGATTGAAGCTTTTTTGAATTCAAAGCTTTGTGCAATTCTAATAAACAGGAGTAGAAGCCTTAAGGTTTGAGCTGCCGCAACCTTACCCACTCTTTCTAGGCAGTTTCTTTCACCCTGGCCTGAGTGACAAAGATAACCTACTGTATTGTTGTGATGTCTCCCTCTTGGAGATTTGCTTCAGTGACCTGGGCAGCCATTTCCTTTGCAAGTATATTTGACACAGAGATCCACATCTAAAGCAAGGAAATCAGCTAGATAGGAAGGACAGAAGCTTCAGCAAAGGCCTAACCCTTGATAAAAAGCAGCTGGAGGGGCATGTTGCACAGATAAATATCTTGACCATTAATCATTTCTTTGCATTTTGGAAACATGCTTTCAAATAATCACAGTGAACTGAAATAAATAGTGCTTCTATGACACACTCAGTTCTGAGGCTTCTTTTCTCTGGAGTAAAAAGAAAAAAAACTAAAAACATGGAAAATGCAGGAAATAATAGGAAATAACCTTTTTTTCTTCCTGGAGTGAGCTTTCCACTTCTGGTATGCATAATATTTATTGTACCCATAAAAGTTCATAACTCAGAAGTCCAGTATTAATGGAAAAGAGGGAGGGACAAAGAAATAGAATGGGAAAGTGGTTGGCTAGGACCAAATATTTCAAAGACCAACACATTTTAGCCAAGGTTTCCATTTTGGCAAGAGGGACATCTAACAGCCCCTGGCAGTGTTATCTTCTTAGTTTCCACTGTCTGCTTCATTAATCTCTCATGGTCATCCTGTGATACAAATTGTGCAGCGACTATAGTTGTCTTAGTCTGCTAATACTGAAAATACTAATGATGTGCCTCAGAGCCAACTCTGCTGGACTTTGAAAGCTTAGCTTGCTTGTTTTCAGGTTATGTGTGTGTGTACATGTGTGCAAATCAATATTTCAGAAGGAAATAATAAATTCTTACTGGAAAAAACAAAGGCAGATAAACTTAAAACTCAAGCTATTTGCTGCATCCACTGTTGTTTTTCCAAATGGGCAATGGTGTGGCTATGACCTTTGATTCCCTCCTACATCTAGGTATTGTGTCCAAACAGACAAGTAGTGATATGTTTATGGAGAAGAACTTCAGAGCTAGGGTTTTTAATCTGGCAACAGCTGCATTTTTTCACTGTAAATCTGATAGGCTGAGTCTGTAGTTCAGGACTCTATCTACCTAGGCTCATGTACTACCCTACTTAAGCATTCAGTCAACTGACTCCAAAAATCAGTTCCTATCCATGACTTCCATTAAACAGGATGGAAAACTTGTGGGCCTTTGGGTGTTACTGAACTCCCATTGACCTCAGGCTATATACTTAATATATTAAGAGTTTTAGTTCAGCAATATCTGCAGGGTCTTGGTTCAGAACCCCTCCTATAAAACCTAAGCTTCAGAGGTAGCTCTGCCAACTGAACAGCTGTCTCTGGTGAGACATTCTTACATCAATTTTATTTGGCTCTTGATGCATGGATTGACCCTGATATCTAAGTTGCAGGGATATACAAGCCATGGGCTAACTCTGTAATGTTCAGGATCACAATTCTTTTTCCAGCCCTCTATTCCTCCATTTCAGCCTTCAGGGTAGATCACTGCATATTTTGGCCAACTAGTGTATATGCTGATGCTCACTTGCCTGCTTCCTTTCTGTCTTCCTTAAGCTTGGATCATGACTGCTTATACTATGATTTTTTCATTATTATCACATTAGGTGAAAAGAATCAGGAATCAAGAATCATGAATTCTTTCATTTCCAAGCACTGCATCACAGCTCACTAAACAACTGCCATACATGATTAAGAGCAGGGGTATCCATGAAGAGGGGGAGTAAAAAAGGTCAAGATGGAGCTATTGATTGGGAAGTTGTGGCTGCCATCTTAACTTTTTGAAACCCCTCCCCCCACATGCTGCTGATTAAGGAATAGTTTTATTATATTTTTTTCCCTTCAATCTTCCTTTTGCCTTCATGAAGAGTCTATTGGTTATTAGTACAAGCTGCTCACATTGCAAAAGGCATTATTCACATGAACATGGGAAATTGAAAAATGAGTATGGGGACAGGTGTGCAACCGTATACCTCCAACATCCCTGTATATGCAAGTTCTTCAGATCTTCCAATGTTCAGTGCAAATCTCTACAGACAATCTCTGAACGTATATTTTTTCATAGTTCCCTAATAGCGGGGAGAGTTTAAACCACATTAACATAAGAGCTCTTACAAATTTTGTGCTGCCCTGTCCTGCTACTCACTTTTGGGCTCACTTGTGTTTAAGCAAATGTCCAAATAAAGTTTTATATATGTTTGGGATTAAAATGTTGTGCAACTTGAGAAGCTGATTTGCATGCTTCTATGACACAGATCCGAAGGTGATGTGAAGCAATTCAGACTAGGTTTTCATTTCCTTGGAAGAGACTATATGGGTCTGAACTCTCTGTGATCTGATTCTGGGCTGTAATAAAGCTCTAGTCCCAGTCTGCTTCTTCAGACCCTTAGAGGGCAGCAAAAGTTGGCCCTCAGGCAAGAAAACCCATTTTGTTGTTTACATACAGCAGGGCTTTCCAAAGTTTTCCTGCGGCGACACACCAATCACCGTTGGTGTTAGGCCGCAGGAAAAACCAGAAGTGCCACCGTTGTGGCAGCGCACAAAAACCCGGAAGCGCTGCTGCCGCTTTTGGGTTTTTGCACGCCACTGTTGGTGTGTTGCCGCGGGAAAACCCAGAAGCGCTGATGATGATCAGCGCTTCCGGGTTGTGTGGCGACACACCAGACTGCGTGTGGCGACACACTTTTGTGTCGCGACACACAGTTTGGAAAGCTCTGACATACAGTATCATGGGAGAAAGAGAAAAGTAATTCTTGCAGATCAGTCTGGTACTAGTAATCAGGCAACTGTTATTCATCTCAGTTACAGATGGGTGATGATAATACAACTGAGGTGCAGAAGTTTTGAATTTTAGCTTGATTGATAAGTGGCAAATAGAGGGATAAAATATGGAGGCAGTGACAGACTTTGTATTTCTAGGTGCAAAGATTACTGCAGAGGCTGACTGCAGCCAGGAAACCAGAAGACATTTACTTCTTGGGAGGAGAGCAATGACAAATCTTGATAAAATAGTTAAGAGCAGAGACATCACGCTGACAACAAAGGTCCACATAGTTAAAGCAATGGTATTCCCCGTAGTAACCTATGGCTGTGAGAGCTGGACCATAAGGAAGGCTGAGCGAAGGAAGATAGATGCTTTTGAACTGTGGTGTTGGAGGAAAATTCTGAGAGTGCCTTGGACTGCAAGAAGATCAAACCAGTCCATACTCCAGGAAATAAAGCCAGACTGCTCACTTGAGGGAATGATTTTAAAGGCAAAACTGAAGTACTTTGGCCACATAATGAGAAGACAGGATACCCTGGAGAAGATGCTGATGCTAGGGAAAGTGGAAGGCAAAAGGAAGAGGGGCCGACCAAGGGCAAGATGGATGGATGATATTCTGGAGGTGACGGACTCGACCTTGGGGGAGCTGGGGATGGCGACGGCCAACAGGAAGCTCTGGAGTGGGCTGATCCATGAAGTCATGAAGAGTCGGAAGCGACTGATCGAATAAGCAACAACAACGTCATAGCACCATGTTTAGCAAGAGTAGATGAAGATCACCAAGTTAATTTAGTATACTTCTGTCCTGAAGCATGAGAATTAGCATTCAGGACATTTCCTCATCATTATTTATGAACATTCTTTCTCACTGCACAGCTCTCTTCTCAGTGCCTTTGTCTGAAATATGTTGTTGCTCAGAGAAGGGACTATTATTGTTATAAATGCCATTCTTTCCCCAAATGAGTATATCTATTACTGTATCTGTAACTATATATTATCAGTATCTGCATCTGTACCTGTATCTATATCATCTTTATCTGTATCTATACCTGTACCTATAGCTCTCTCTATCATTCTATCCCTATCCCTATCCCTATCCCTATCCCTATCCCTATCCCTATCCCTATCCCTATCCCTATCCCTATCCCTATTGATTTTAAAGGACTTGAGTAATTAAAGCCTCTGTGCAATTATTCTGGCATTTGCTTTGCTCATAACACTCTTGTTTGCCCCCCCCCCATGCAAAACTATGTCTGTGTTCTTACAACATTGTTAAATGGGACTTCTGTTGTATATTGTATGCAAAGAACCCAGTGGACTATGGCATTAGGAAGAAGCATTTTTTACCCTCCAAAGCCCCAGGTTTTTTTTCTGAATTAAAGTGCCTTTCCCCACTCAATGTGTTGTGCAAAAATATAGCCCAATGGAAAGTAGAGTAGTTATCCAATCTTGCCTACTAAATTCTCCAAGAAAAATAGGTAGGGATTATAAAGTGGCAGAAAAAAGCAAGCACTTTACTATAGAATTCACTACCAGAATCCTGGCAGCCTCTGAACCTGACTTCCTTACATTGATGGGCCAATCAAGCCATTTGCTGACCCTCTTCCTGCAGGCACCTACAACTGGCAGTGGCTCCAAACGAGAAAAATCTCTCAGTAGACCTTCTCATGCTTAAGCTCTGAAAACAATCCCAGCCACTACTATATGTTCCCAAATGTGGGCAATGCTCCAAAGATGTTCAGTGTCTGCTGCTATACTTTCTGGCATGCTAATTGTGGTTGCTTTTCCTGTACAATAGGGATTTCCCCTGAGTATTTTCTTATGGTCTTCTTGCACCAATTCCCTGCCCCCCATGACTTTCCTTATGCCTCCACAATGTCCTTTCCCACCAAACCAAGAGGGCAAAAAGGATAAAAGAATAACGTAGCACTTACTCATGGGTAATCCCCATTTGGATTTGAGTTTTGGATATGCACAGGTTTGTGCCACACAGTTTTCACTGCATTGTAGGGCAGCATATCTTGCTTGGTTCCTTGCTTGCCTGTCCCAGCACCCTCCCTCTTCCTCCTCCTCCTTTTAGCCTGTAAACATCTCTATTCTTGAACAAGCTCTGGTGGTGACAGGTTAAAACAAAACCTTGTAAGTGAGATCCCCCAATGGCCCTAGTCTTCCTGACAAAATACTTGAATTAGTAAAAGTGCACAAGAGGCTTGCCGAAGCCCATATTTAGTGTGCACTTAATGTGCTTGTTAGCCTAGTTTGTCATTTAGCAAGTGGACAGAATGAAAAGTGAAGATCTAACCAATCATGATCAACAGGAGTGCACTGAGCCAAGGGACACACATTTATTAAGTGACATTTCAGCAGATCCAGGCGTGCTGCAGTTTTCAGTTAGTATTTTCACACCACATACTGTTGCTTCAGAATAGAACATCATGTGTGTGTAAATGTATATATAAGTGTATGAGGGCTGCCCAGATTTCAAGGGAGCACTCGATCAAAGTGCCCCTTTGAAGTGAAATGACTCTGCTTCTCTCTATCAAGACAGAATGGCCATACTGCTCTGCTCTGCTCAATAACAGTGTGTTCTTTACATGCACAGATACAGATGTTACTGTTAATGAAGGAGAGGAACCGATTAAGGTAGATGAGCCATGCCTCAAAAAAGAGTTGGGGCAGAGTGATGCCCTTCCGCTAGGCAAAACACCTTACTGAGCCAGATTGTAAGTAATTTACAAACCCCAAATAAGAGTGTTTGCATGCATATATGTGTGTGTGGATGTGGTTCTCCTGAAATAGAATCAGCAGTAAATCATAAATTTCCTGCAACTGTACAACTTAACTCCTCTCTTGATTTGGCAAAAGGCTCACAGACTTGGCTCAACTAAAGTCAAATCTCATTGCAGTCAAGAATGCTTTACCTCTGTAGCATTAAGGCAAATTACAGCTGCCTTGTTGTATGTCAGTTAGATAGAGGCACAAGAGGAAAGCAAATTACAAGTGATTCACTTATAATATTGTGTGTGTGTTTCGGTATGTGTAGTATGTACATATGTTTGTCTGTCTCTATCGCTCTCTTGCTCTCTTTCTCTCTGTCTGTCTGTCTATCTATCATCTATCTGACAGCCTAATGGGAAAAACAACCCAAAGAAGAGAAGACACAAGGTTCTGTGAACTCACTAGGTCATTTAAAAGTGCTATTGTTCTCCAAAATATACAGGGTACACTGCTCCAGCATTTCCTTTGCATCTTCTCACCACTCTTACAGTGACACATCTGCCTTACATTCACAGATGACAAAGGCATAGTGCACCCTGTATATCTAGCTTTAGTAACTTTTGTCACTTGCATTTTTTTCTTCCGTAATGCAAATGTTCAGACATATTTTAAAGAACCTAGGCCAGAAGGTCTGTCACACCTTGTTCATCTGAAAGGACAAAAGTATTTATAATGTGGTTGTACTCTGACATTGTCCTCCATGACTGATGGTTCATCCCAGCTTCACCATGAGGCCCAAGCAGTGAGACCTGCTCAGGTCCTACTTGGGCAGGGTTGTGGTATCCCTTACTTGCAGAGATCTATGCTAATGTGTGGGTGGCCCATAGAAAGCAGACAGAGCAAACTGAAGACTGGAAAAGGGAAATGCTGGAAAAAAGACATAACAATTTCTTCTAGGAGTAGTACTCCCAATTTTAGCTGCAAGAGCAATCACATATTTCAATTCCTATAAAAAGAATGACCAATACCGGACAGTCAGATCTCATTACAGAGGAATAATTACCTATACAGTTGAAAGAAGGACACTTTTTCCTGCACTGCTATTACAGCAGAAATGTTGGCATGTGGGAAGTAGTTACAAAATCAGAGCTGAATATTAAGCCAAACTGACTCCAATTTTGGTCTATTTAACTTAATATGAATTTGTATTGAAGTAGAAAGTTTTAACCAATCAGGCATACCATTCTTGGACTGATTTTAACCAGTATTCTGTCACAGTTTTTCAATCTAATCTACTTTACTAAACAAGGAAATTGCTTGTAAATGATTTTCTCTTTCTGCATTTTTTCCCTGTGGCATGAAAGTGAAGAAAGTGAAACAAAGCTGTCTGCGAATCTTCTCTTTGCTTGAACTCAAACTCATTGAAATATAGATAATTTTCTCTGACAGAGTCTTCCACTGTTACACAAAGTAAGATTAAGGATAATTTATGTTCATTTCAGAAATAAGCTTAACTCATTGGTAAAATTGTAGATGCCGCTGAGTGTACTTCAAGGAATACGAAACTAGCAGTCTTATAATTTTATTGCTGATATTCACTCTATGACAAACTCTCAGCTACAGTTCTTAGTTTGTAGAGAACGTTAGAAAATGAACCTTATGAATTTTAATATCTTTTTACTTTGGACATTGATGTATGCTTTGTACAGCTGTACTCTTCTATATGCTGACATAAATAAAAGGTATCCTTAATCAAACATTTAAAGAGTGTTGTAGTTTCCAAGTGTTATTTTAAAAAAAATCAGCTAGAGGTTGCAATCAGCCATAAATATTTAGTGAGACTGCTTTAATCTCAATAATTTAAAATAATATTAAAGGGGGAAGCCATCAATGTTTATATGTCTGTTTGGTAGGTCAGAACCGACATGAAAGCAACTCGGAAAGTTGAACATAATGAAAGCAAATTGCATCTTCTCAGCCAGGAGACCTTCTCTTACTGTAATACTCAAACTGCTTAGGAATAATTTATACAACTGAAACAGTCTGTTGAGAATTGGAGTTGAATTGCACCTATGTTTATTTCTTTCTAAACTTGGCAAAGTTGGTGAGCTTACAATGTGCTGACATTTACGGCAATCCCGCTCAAATGACCTTTGGGAACTTTTTACCAGCAAAATAGACAAGTTGCAAGCTAGATACAGGTAAGAAGCTAGATACAGGTAAGAGTATAACAGGAGTGTTGTGGTTTCTCTGTATAGCAAACTGCACATAGTCCCATGCTCTCAACATATCCTTTTTTACCAAGTGAATGGACTCCTTCGTGTTGCAGAAAGACATTGATTGCTTTGAAAGAAATTGTAGAAAAAAATTAGGTGGAACCTCCATTCTTTTCATCTGGACAATCCAAACATAATAAAGTATACAGTATTTCCCCCAAAAGAGAGGCTTCACCCCAAGTGCCCCTTTAGACAGCATAAATTAGACCCTATGAAACACACAGAAAGCCAGTTTGGTGTAGTGGTCAAGGCATCAGGCTAGAAACCAGGAGACAGTGAGTTCTAGTCTCACCTTAGCTACCCCGCCAAAGCCAGCCAGTCACACTCTCTCAGCCCTAGGAAGGAGGCAATGGCAAACCACTTCTGAAATCCTACCAAGAAACCTGCAGGGACTTGTCCAGGCAGTTGCCAGGAGTCAACACTGACTCGAAGGCGTGCACGCACACACACACACTCACTCACACAAATAAAACACACAAATAGATTTATGAAAATTGTATAAATCATATACCACGAATCTGAAAATTAAAAAAAAATAATGCATATGAGCAGAAGATTGAATAGGATACTCTTGTACATTCAGACCCTGTTGCCTCAACACACTTAAAGTGGTTCCTGGATCAACTGATGTTCTGTGTTTGAATAATATATTAAATCATAAATGAACCAAACAGTCTGGGTTCACAAATATCATATTAAGATACACAAACAAAAAACAAACTAACCAAATTTTGCACAAGGTACTCATGAGGCCAAGTGTTTAGCTGACCTGGTTAAGGATGTTGTTCACACACAAGCACTGAGCAAAGTAGAAATGTTTCAAAATTCCAAAAATGCAATTTAAAAGCATCTAAATGGTAAATTGAACATTGTTCTACAGGCATTGGACTTTTAACTAGAACAAGTCATGGAAGCTGAGGTAACTCCTTTTCTCTAACAAATTCCTCCAATATCTCTATGCCTAATTTTTAATTTAGATTCTTTTCTGAATAGTTTCAAACAACTGTGTTCAACTAATTATAAAACCAAGAAGAAAAATATATTAATGAACACGCATTCAATTCTTGTTAATAGAGAAAAGGAGCATTATCAAATCTAACTAGAAAGAGAGTAAACAAAAAATGTAAGTAAAGTAAATTTGCTTATTTTTTTGGTTATGGAATGAACAGTAAACCTTAGGAAATTATTGGCTGATTGATTGATTGATTGATTATGTGCCATCAAGTCCATGTTGACTTTTAGCAATCAGATAGATAGATTTTTTCTCTAAGAGGTTCTATCCTCAACATTGTCCTTCATATCTTCCAACAGTGCACCCATCGCTGTTGTAATTAAGTCCATTGACCTTGTACTCCAAGCAGCTAACAACAATCTTGCAGAAAAGAAGCGTGGACCAGCAGGGAACTTGCACTTTAAGCTTAATTACATTCAGAAATAAATTCAGTCTTCACACATTAGAGATAGCTTACATTTATTCAGTAGATCTGGATACAAGTAGATTCATAGTAGATCTGTGTGCAAGCAAGATGGAAAGGATGAGGGCTGCATTGTGCAGTGCCTCCTGCTTGCATGTGTGCCCAAGGAGTAAAGATGGAGAATGAGAATCCCCAAACCAAGAAGGAGGAGGAAGAGGAAATCAGGTTACCCATGTAACTTCCCACTAGCACAATAGAGATACGTTTACTGGAAAAGACCCACTTAAGCTTATGAGAAAATGCTGAGTTGACTCTTTTTTAAAAAAAATATTTTATTGGGTTTTGAATATACATAGTTAAAAGTTGGAAACGGAAAAAGAAATAGAAATACAAATCAAAAAAGAAGAAAAAAAGTGTAGTAAAGCAAAGAAAAAAAGAAAAAAAAGATGAAGCATAGAAAGTAATCAACTTCCAATTTATCTCTGGTCATAATATTTTACAAAATTTGTCATACATGCTAGGTCTATACATCACATTGAAAAAACATTTCTTGTCTAATATATCAATTTATATATAATTTAATCTTCATATCCTCATATAAGCTTTGCCCCTCCAGCATTTTCCAAATAGTCCATTAATAGTTTCTACTCTTAAAAAAGTAATAGTTTGAATTTTCTTTTAATAAACATGTCAATTTATCATTTTCTGTCAATCCATCAATTTTAGCAATAGAAAGTCCTTATAAGTCAGCCATTTATTTCTATTCCTTACTTCTATTCTATTCTATGAAATGCGTCTTGCATGCTAGGTCTGTATATCACATTAAAAAACATTTCTTATCTAATATATCAGTTTATATATAATTTAATCTTCAAATCCTCATACAAGCTTTGCCCCTCCAGCATTTTCCAAATAGTCCATTAATAGTTTCTAATCTTTAAAAAAGTAATAGTTTGAATTTTCTTTTAATAAACATGTCAATTTATCCTTTTCTGCCAATCCATCAAATTTCGCAATAAAGAGTCCTTATAGGTCAGCCATTTATCTCTGTTCTTTACTTCTATTCTATTCTATGAAATGCTTCTTACATTCTCCTGGTGCCTCCCTCATGTCTGTCTTATATTTCTCTAGAAATGTTTTAACTTTTGAAGTAGAAATTATCCTTAACTTTTGTCCTTTAAACACTTTCTGTTCTCTAGTATACCATGAATCAGCTCTAAAGACTTTATCTATTTCGAAATCCAAATCTTGTTCTCTCATTTCTATAAGTTTAACTAGTTCAGAAACCATATTTTCTCTTACACTTTCTTTTAATTGTTCTTCTTCATTTGGTTGTTCTAAAACTGCTCTCAAACTCAAAATATATTCCTTCTCTCTCATTTCTGCTGATTCTATAATATCCAAATTGTATTCTATTTCTTTAGTAACATCAAATTCCTTAGTAACATCTTTTGATTTAGCCTCTAATTTTTGCATCTGACCTTGCATATCTTTAAGTTCTCCTGACAAAATATTCACTATTTCCTTTACTGTCTGTACATCCTTTTTAAATTTTTGTTTAATCTCTTCAGTTATCTCTTTCTTCATTTCTTCCATCTTCATATCAATTTTTTTATCTAAGAATGTAATTTGTTCTTCCATCTGTTTATTTTGTATCATTGAATCTTCCATTTTCTTATATAATGATGCCATTGCCTCCAGAAGTTTTTTCAGTTCTGATGGAGGAGGCTCCATTGATGCTCCAGGTATTGAAAGATTAACAGATGTCCTTCCAGTTTCTTTTTCTTTCTCCTTCCTCTTCAATACCATAGTTATCATAATGTAGATATTTTCCCTGTAAGAGAAAAAAAAAGGAGAGAGAAGGGGGGGAGACAAAAAACCTAAAAAAAAGGCTACTATTTTTTTTTAAAAAAAGGAATAAAAACTTCAAAAAATAAAAATAGTCCTTTAAATGTAATAATCAAAATAGCTCAAATATAGTCCATTAAAATTATATATCCAAGTGTAAAAGTAAAAGATAAAAAGGAACAAAGAGGCTTCTATTATAGTCAAAATAATAACAAAAAAGATAAACAATCCCAAGGTTTCTCACGCCAACTTATATCCACACAGTCCAGCCATGAATAAGTAATCCAATTTATATACAAAAGAGATCCAAAAAATCATAAAAATTCTATAAGGCAACTTATATAATCTTATAATATATATTTCTTATAAAGAAAGAGTGTCAAATCATTAAAATTAATCCTTAAAAAATTAAAATCCAGGCAAGTTAGTCTCAAAAGAGAAATACTTTTAATTGCAATAAGAGTAAAAACAAACCAAAATAGGAATAATAAAAATAAAAAGAGAAAGTCACTCAGTCCATTTCAGGCAGAGTCAATTAGCTTTCCAGTCACACTGTTTAAACACTCCTTTGACAAGAAAAAAAATAAAACACCAGCATTTTTAAATCACAGTCCAGAGATAAATCTTAGATATTAATAGGCAAGTAATATTTAAAAAAGTAAAAATATGTGTCTAAAAGGTTGGGTGCCGTGCTACTTAACTTATTCAGTTTTGCAGTTTCCGAAGAGCTGCCGTTGTCAGTTCCAGCCGTCTTTCGCCACTTCAATCTCCCTCTCCCCGTGGTGGATTTATGGGGGTCGGGAGAGAGCGGTGATCCGACGACCCTTTTGTGAGCAATCTTCTGCTCACCCTCTCTTTGAGGGCGATTTTTCAGCGATTTGTCTTCCTTTTAAATCACCGCAAACAGAAAAACCGTGGAGCTTTTGGCTCAGCGCACCGGTCACCTCGACACCCGGAAGTCGAATCCTGAGTTGACTCTTGATAATCCCAACAGAAACTACCTCCACTGTCATGTTGGTCCCAAGCCACGTCACACCACCAAAAATGCCTAACTGCAGTTACTATCCCTGTCATTTGGTCCCTCAAATATTAATGATTGCACAGAATTTGAACTGAGAGTTTTCCTCTGTTACATGCTCCATGGAAGAGAGAACAATATAGTATTGTTGAGTATCTCTAAAGCTTTATTTATACTGCTTACTAAGAAAAGAACGAGTATATCTGAAGAGATAGCTGCTTTTAAATTTGAATAATATTTTCCTCCTTCAACACTCACTGCTGCTTTTTAAAAATATTTGATATTGGATAATATTTTAGAAGGGATAGTGCATACATTGTTGTTTATTCTTTCAGTCACTTCCGACTCTTCGTGACTTCGTGGACCAGCCCACTCCAGAGATTCCTGTCGGCCGTCACCATCCCCAGCTCCCCCATGGTTGAGTCCGTCACCTCCAGAATATCATCCATCCATCTTGCCCTTGGTCGGCCCCTCTTCCTTTTGCCTTCCATTTTCCCTAGCATCAGCTTCTTCTCCAGGGTATCCTGTCTTCTCATTATGTGGCCAAAGTACTTCAGTTTTGCCTTTAATATCATTCCCTCAAGCGAGCAGTCTGGCTTTATTTCCTGCAGCATGGACTGGTTTGATCTTCTTGCAGTCCAAGGCACTCTCAGAATTTTCCTCCAACACCACAGTTCAAAAGCATCTATCTTCCTTCGCTCAGCCTTCCTTATGGTCCAGCTCTCACAGCCATAGGTTACTACAGGGAATACCATTGCTTTAACTATGCGGACCTTTGTTGTCAGTGTGATGTCTCTGCTCTTAACTATTTTATCAAGATTTGCCATTGCTCTCCTCCCAAGAAGTAGACGTCTTCTGATTTCCTGGCTGCAGTCAGCGTCTGCAGTAATCTTTGCGCCTAGAAATACAAAGTCTGTCACTGCCTCCACTTTTTCTCCCTCTATTTGCCAGTTATCAATCAAGCTGGTTGCCATAATCTTCGTTTTTTTGAGGTTTAACTGCAACCCAGCTTTTGCACTTTCTTCTTTCACCTTCGTCATAAGGCTCCTCAACTCCTCCTCGCTTTCAGCCATCAAAGTGGTATCATCTGCATATCTAAGACTGTTAATGTTTCTTCCAGCGATTTTAACTCCAGCCTCGGATTCCTCAAGCCCAGCACGTCGCATGATGTGTTCTGCATACAGGTTGAATAGGTAGGGTGAGAGTATACAGCCCTGCCGTACTCCTTTCCCAATCTTAAACCAGTCCGTTGTTCCGTGCTCTGTTCTTACCGTTGCTACTTGGTCGTTATACAGATTCCTCAGAAGGCAGACAAGATGACTTGGTATCTTCATACCACCAAGAACTTGCCACAATTTGTTATGATCCACACAGTCAAAGGCTTTAGAATAGTCAATAAAACAGAAATAGATGTTTTTCTGAAATTCCCTGGCTTTCTCCATTATCCAGTGGATATTGGCAATTTGGTCTCTAGTTCCTCTGCCTTTTCTAAACCCAGCTTGTACATCTGGCAATTCTCGCTCCATGAATTGCTGGAGTCTACCTTGCAAGATCTTGAGCATTACCTTACTGGCATGTGAAATAAGTGCCACTGTTTGATAGTTTGAACATTCTTTAGTGCTTCCCTTTTTTGGTATGGGGATATAAGTTGATTTTTTCCAATCTGATGGCCATTCCTGTGTTTTCCAAAGTTGCTGGCATATGGCATGCATCACCTTGACAGCATCATCATGCAAGATTTTAAACAGTTCAGCTGGGATACCGTCGTCTCCTGCTGCCTTGTTATTAGCAATGCTTCTTAAGGCCCATTCAACCTCACTCTTCAGGATGTCTGGCTCTAACTCACTGACCACACCGTCAAATCTATCCCCAATATTATTATCCTTCCTATACATATCTTCCGTATATTCTTGCCACCATTTCTTGATCTCTTCTGCTTCTGTTAGGTCCTTGCCATCTTTGTTTTTGATCATACCCATTTTTTCCTGGAATTTATCTCCGATGTTTCTAATTTTCTGGAAGAGGTCTCTTGTCCTTCCTATTCTATTGTCTTCTTCCACTTCCGCACATTGCTTGTTTAAAAATAATTCCTTATCTCTTCTGGCTAACCTCTGGAATTTTGCATTTAATTAGGCATATCTCCCCCTATCACTGTTGCCTTTTGCTTTCCTTCTTTCTTGGGCTATTTCCAGTGTCTCAGCAGACAGCCATCTTGCCTTCTTGGTTTTCTTTTTCTTTGGGATGTTTTTTGTTGCCGCCTCCTGAACAATGTTGCGAACTTCTGTCCATAGTTCTTCCGGGACCCTATCCACTAAATCTAGTTCCTTAAATCTATTCTTCACCTCCACTGCATATTCCTTAGGAATATTAGTGAGCTCATATCTAACTTATCTGTGGGTCTTCCCTATTCTCTTTAGTCTGATTCTAAATTTTGCAATAAGAAGTTCGTGATCTGAACTACAGTCAGCTCCAGGTCTTGTTTTTACCGACTGTATAGATGTCCGCCACCTTTGGCTGCAAAGGATGTAGTCAATCTGATTTCGGTGTCGACCATCTGGTGAAGTCCATGTATAAAGTCGTCTTTTAGGTTGTTGGAAGAGAGTGTTTGTTATGCACAGTGAGTTGTCTTGGCAAAATTCTATCAGCCTATGTCCTGCTTCATTTTGTTCTCCCAGACCATACTTGCCTGTAATTCCAGGTGTCGTCTGACTACCCACCTTAGCATTCCAGTCTCCTGTAATGAAAATAACATCTCTTTTTGGTGTATTATCCAGTAGGTGCTGCAGATCCTCATAGAACTGATCTACTTCTGCTTCTTCAGCATCTGTGGTTGGGGCGTATATTTGGATCACTGTGATGTTAAATGGCTTACCCTGAATTCGAATTGAGATCATTCTATCGTTTTTTGGATTGTATCCAAGTACTGCTTTAGCCACTTTATTATTATTATTTTTTTTTTTAACAAATTTTATTAGATTTTAATTTTACATAGATAAAAGTTTGAAACAGAAAAGAAAATGGAAATACAAATCAAGAAAAAAGAAAAGATAAAAAAGTGTAGTAAAGGAAAAAAGAAAAAAAGATAAAGCTGAAACAGAATTTGGTCAACTTCCGATTTGTATCTGGTCATGGTATTTTAAAAATTTTATCTTACATGCTAGGTCTATATATAATATTAAAGAATATTTCTTGTCTATTACATCAATATATATATATTTTAATCTTCAAATCCCCATATAAGCTTTGCCCCTCCCGCATCTTGTAAATAGTCAGTTAATGGTTTCCACTCTTTAAGGAAATAATTATTTGGATTTTCTTTTAATAAACATGTCAGTTTATCATTCTCTGCCATATCCATCAATTTTAACATCCAATCTTGTATTGTAGGCGATATCTGGTTTTTCCAATTTTGTGCAAAAATAAGTCTTGCTGCTGTAATCATGTATTGCATAATCCTTGTAAATTGCTTCCCAGGTTGTCCATCAATTATTCCCAGTAAGAAAAATTCCGGTTTAAATGGAACTCGAATTTGTAATATATTTTGCATGAATGCATGTATTTGAGTCCAAAATTTCTTTGCAGTCTCACATGTCCACCACATATGGTAAAAAGACCCCTCTTTTTTTTTACATTTCCAACATAAGTTGGAGACATTTCCATACATTTTAGAAAGTTTTTGTGGGGTCATATACCATCTGTACATCATCTTATAAAAGTTTTCTTTTAAATTATAACACAAAGTAAATTTTAACCCTTTGGTCCACATATCTTCCCATTGTTGCATTTGAATATTATGGCCAATATTTTTAGCCCATTTAATCATACAGTCTTTAACTTGTTCCTCTACCATTTCACCTTTTAACAATAATTTATACATTTTTGCAATTAGATGATCATCTGTCTCACATAGTTGTATCTCAAATTCCGATTTGGTTTGTTCAAATTCAAGGTCTTTCTTATCTAATTTAAATTTCTCTACGAGCTGCATATATGAAAGCCATTGAAAACTGTATCCCTCTGATACCAATTCTTCTATTGATTTAATTATATATTGTCCTTGTTCTTTCTTTAAAAATTCTTTGTAGGTTAACCATTTATCTTTATTTCTTACTTCTGTTCTGTAGAATGCTTCTTGTGTAGAAATCCATAAGGGTCTTTTATAACATAAGATTAATTTATATTTATTCCAGATTCTTAACAAGGATCTTCTAATATAATGGTTTTTAAAGTCCACATTAACTTTAACTTTATCGTACCACAAATATCCATGCCATCCATATCTTAATTCATGTCCTTCCAAATTCAATAATTTTTCATTTTTCAAAACTATCCATTCTTTAATCCAAACCAAGCAACAAGCAGCATAATATAATTTCAAATCCGGTAGACCTAGTCCTCCTCTTTCTTTAGAGTCTTGCAAGACTTTATATTTTACTCTTGGTTTTTTCCCTTGCCAAATAAACTTAGAAATATCTCGCTGCCATTGTTTAAAAGGTTCTTCTGATGCCAATATAGGTAGTGTTTGAAAAAGATATAAAATTCTTGGCAAAACATTCATTTTAATTGCTGAAATTCTACCTAATAATGATAATTGCAGTTTTTCCCAATGTTCCAAATCTTTTTTAATATCCATCCAAAGTGGAATATAATTATTCTTAAACAACTTAACATTTTTAGTTGTTAAATATACTCCCAAATATTTTACTTTTTCTTCCATTGAATATCCTGTTATTTCTTTCAATTTCTCTTGTTGGTGGTAATCCATATTTTTGGTCAAAACTTTTGTCTTCTGTAAATTCACTTTGAACCCTGCTAGCGACCCAAAGTCTTTTAGTTTCTGTATTAATATTTCAATTCCTTCTAGTGGATTCTCCAAAGTAATGACTAGGTCGTCAGCAAATGCTCTTAGTTTATAAACTTCTTTTTTAACTTTAATACCATGGATACCATCATCTTGTCTAATATCTCTAAGTAAAACCTCTAATACCAATATAAACAAAAGTGGAGATAATGGACAACCTTGTCTAGTACCTTTTTGTATTTCACATGGCTTACTAAATTCTCCATTAACAATTATTTTGGCAAATTGTGGAGTATATATTGATTTAATCCATTTTATAAAATTTCCTCCAAAATTCATATTTTCCAAAACTTTGAACATAAAAGGCCAATTTAAGTTGTCAAAGGCTTTTTCAGCATCAATAAATATCAAGGCAGCTTGTTTATCATAGTGTTGATCCAAATATTCAATTACGTCTACTATGTTTCGGACATTGTCATGAATTTGTCTTTTGGGTAGAAAACCAGTTTGGTCTTGATGAATAAAATCCTTAAGTATATTCTTCATTCTTTCTGCTAATATCGTTGTAAATATCTTATAGTCATTATTCAATAAAGATATTGGTCTGTAATTTTTAGTTAATGTTAAATCCTGTTGTTCTTTGGGTATCAATGTTATATGTGCTTCTTTCCAAGTTTCAGGCATAATTCCTGTTTCCAAAATAGAATTCATAGTCTTCTGCAAAGGTAGACATAAATCCTCTTCAAAACATTTATAGTAGGCTGCTGACAATCCATCCGGTCCAGGAGCTTTTCCACTACTAATTTTCTTAAAAGCTTTTATCAATTCTTCTTTTGTTATAACATTATTTAATATCAATCTTTGTTGGTCATTAAGAACAGTTAGTTTTTGTTTATTCAAATATTCTTCAATCTCATCCAAGTTGACATCTTGTTTTTTATATAATTTAGAATAATAGTCATGAAAGGTTTTTTGAATGTCCATATTATTCACCAGAGTTTTTCCTTCATGTTGAATATTAGTAATCAAATTCTTTTGTCTTTGTTTCCTCAATTTATAAGCCAGCCATCTACCTGGTTTATTTGCATATTCAAAATATTTTTGTTTTGTAAATTTCATTTGAGTCTCTATCTCTTGAGTTAATATCATTGATATTTGCTTTTGTAGAAATTTAATTTGAGTGAGCAAAGTGTCATCCATTGGTTTATCTCTCAAATCTAACTCTTTACTTTTAATTTCATCTAAAATCAATTGAATTCTTTTTTGTTTTTTCTTCCTCATTTGAGCATTGTATTGAATAAAATAACCCCTCATATATGCTTTACTGGCTTCCCATACAGTTTGAATATTAGTCCCTTTGTTCAAATTAAATTGAAAATATTCTCTTAATTTTTTTTTGCATACATCAACTACATCATTATTCCGTAGTAGTGACTCATTCAATCTCCATCTAAATACATTCCGTTTCCCTTTAAGAGTCAACATTACTGGATTATGATCTGATAAAGTCTTAGGTAATATATCAACTTTGTTAATATCCATCATCAAATTTTTAGATATCAAAATCATATCTATTCTAGAATGTGATTTAAATCTCTCTGAATAATATGTAAATTCTCTGGAAGTCCCATTCATACATCTCCAAATGTCTTGTAAATCCAACATCTCTTTCAAGTCGAAAAATGTTTGTGGCAATTTTCCCTGTGTTTGCTTCACTTCTTTTTGTGACTGTCTATCCAATCTGGGGTAAATTACCCCATTCCAATCCCCCATGAAACACCAATTGTCATAAGTTAAGTCCAAAAGTTTATCCATCAGGTTTTTATAAAATACTCCTTTATCCATATTCGGTGCATAAAGTCCAACTATCAGTGTTTTAGTTCCTTGTATGTTAATTTCTACTACAATGTATCGACCCTCTTCATCAGCTAATATCAATTTTGGGTTTAACTTTGGTTGTACATATAAGACTACCCCTTTAGTTTTTTTATATCCAGCCGAAATAAATTCTTCTCCAAGCTGTTTTTGAATCAAATATTTAGTATCTTTTTTACAAATATGAGTCTCTTGTAAACAACTTATGTCCAATTTCTGTTTTTTCAAAAAATGAAATATCTTTCTTCTTTTTTGTGGAGCATTGGCTCCATTAATATTCCATGTCAGATATTTAAGTTCCATTGGTGTTTTATTCTTTAAAATCCCTTTGTTAAGTCCACACCTGTAGCTCCTTTCTCAGATAGATCTTCAGTCTTCTCTTTGTCTTTCGATGTTTCTCCTCCTTTTGTCAATTCTCCTTCTGGTAAACCCATTTCTTTCTTGTATTTCTCTAAAAAAGCTTTTGCTTTTAAAATGGAAGTTATTTTGAATCTCTGTCCTTTAAACTCAAACGATACGCCTTCCAATTTTTCCCATCTGAATGAAATACTATGTTGCCTTAATTTGTCTGTAAGGAAAGAATAGTCTTTTCTTTTCCTAATTATTCTCAAGGGAATTTCTTTTAATACAATTATTTCCTTCCCTTCTATATTTAATCTAGTATTATAATGCTTCCTTAAGATTTGCTCTTTTGTCACTTTTCTTACAAAATATATCAATATGTCTCTAGGGACTTTTCTTTCCTTAGCATAACGTGAGTTTACTCTGAATATCTTGTCTATCTCCAAATCTAAATCTTGTTCTCTTGTCTCCAAAAATTTAGCTAATTCAAAAGTCATCCTTTCTCTCACATTTTCATCTACTTGTTCTGGAATTGCTCTAAATCTCAAGATGTGCTCCTTCTCTCTCATTTCTGCTAAAGCTGTGATATCTAGATTATGTTCAATCTCTTTAATAGCATATTCTGATTTATCTTCTAATTTTTGCATCTGGCTTTGCGTATCTTTAAGTTCTCCTGACAGAGAATTGACCACTTCCTTAACTGTTTGAATTTCTTTTTTAAAATCTTGCTTAATCTCTCGGGTTATTTCTTTCTTCATATCGTCCATTTTTTTGTCTAATGCTGTAATCTGATCTTCCATCTGCTTCGTGGAGTCATCCATTTTCTTATTTATTGCTGTATTCTGGTCATCCATTTTCTTATTTATTGCTGTATTCTGATCATCCATTTTCTTATTTAGTGTTGCAACAGCTTCTAATATCTTTTTCATTTCTGGTAATAAAGCTTCTGAGGCAGATGTAGCAGGTGTAGCAGAATCAATAGGTGATCCTCCAGTCTCCTTCTTCTTCTCCTTCTCCGCCCGTCTCGTTCCCAAAGACGCCATAGCCCTGCAAAAAAGAAGAAAAAAGGGAGAAAAGGGGAAAAAGCACCATATAACAATATAACAAAAATTATTTAAAAAAGGGGAAAAAATTAAAAAAAAAATAAAAATTCTTTTACAAATAATAAAAAGAAAAAAGAAAAGGTGAAAAAACAAATATCCAAAAGGTTAAGGAAAAAGAAAGAGAGAACTAGGCTCCTTTAAAAATTTTCCTCTTAGGTCATTTATAATCCCTTATATATAAAAGTCCACAGTGTTTCAAAGGATAAAAGCCTAGGACTTTTTGTTCTCCTGTAGTCAAAATCAAAGATAAGAATAGTAAATATTCCCAGGGTTTCACCTTCCCACTTGTAATTCTTCAATCCAACCACAAGTCAAAAGGAAAAAATGTTGCTAGAGACATGTAAAAAAACCTCTACTTTCCATATAATAATCCAATAATCCAAATTAAACGTTAAATAACTTGACTTTTTCAGAAAAATAAATCCAAACAGAGTTCAAAGTTCAAAAAGAAAAAGAGGAACTTGTATATATAAAAGAGTTTTTAATAGGGTTCAGTAATCCCAACATCAAAATCTTAAAAAATAAAGTATTAATCACTCCATTTAAATCCAAGCTTTAATATAGTATTCCAGAGAACAAAAATAGAAATACCAATAGTTGTCCATAAGTAAAAAACTCAAACCAAACTGAAATAATAGTAAAAGTCACTTTCACTTCTAGCAAAGCCACTTAGCTTCTCTTCCCACCGTTTATTCTTCCATTAACAAGAAAAAAATATAGCACCAGCAAATATAAATCAAGTCCAGATACAAATCTTAGCACTTAATAAAAAAATAATAATGTTTAAAAGTAAAAAAAAGTGACTAAAAGCCTGGTCAGGCCAGCTACTTATCTTTTAGAATCACGGCTGCTGCAGAGCCCCGTTTTTCTTCCCAGTCTCCTTTCATTGCTCCATCTCCCTCCTCCCGCAGTGGAAATTACAGGAGTCGGGGGAGGGCATTTACTTCAGAGACCCTTTGTGGTTAATCTTCTGATCACACTCTCTTCGAGTGTGATTTTTCCAGCGATTTTCTTCTCCCAAATCGCTGCAAACAGCTTAGCCGTGGAATCGAGGCTAAGGAGCCCCAGTTCTTCGCTGTGCTCCGACCAGTACCCGGAAGTGAAAACCTAGCCACTTTATTATTAATTATGAAGGCTACTCCATTTCTTCTGTGGTCCTCTTGTCCACAGTAGTAGATCTGGTGGTCATCTGATGTGAAGTGGCCCATTCCAGTCCATTTCAGTTCACTGACACCTAAAATGTCTATATTTAATCTTGCCATCTCACCAATAACCACATCCAATTTGCCCTGGCTCATAGATCTTACATTCCAGGTTCCTATGGTGTGTTGATCTTTAGAACATCGGATTCGTCGTTCACCACCAGCACCGTCGGCCGCTAGCCGTCCTTTCGGCTTTGAGCTAGCTGCATCATCACATCTGGGGCTAGTTGAACGTATCCTCTGTTCCTCCCCAGTAGCATTTTGACGATCTTCCGACCTGGGAGTCCCATCTTCCGATGGTATACCGACATATCTCTGGTTGTACTGATCCATTTAGTTTTCACAGCAAGAATACTGGGGTGGGTTGCCATTACCTTACCCAGGGATCGTATTTAGTCTGACCTCTCTGCCATGACCTTCCCGTCTTGGGTGTCCCTTCACGGTTTAGCTCATGGTTTCATTGAGGTGCTCAAGCTCCAGCACCACGACAAGGTAACGATCTCCTTTGCTGGAGTGCATACATAGCTGATGAAAATTCTCTGATTTTGGGCATTTCCACATGAGACCTCTGCAGTCCATTACCTCATCCCACCTCCTGGCTCCAAGGTTCAATATTTTTCCCTATAGCTTAGAGTATGTGGAAAAGATTATCCCACCTATTCCTTCCTATTCCTGTTCTCTATTTTCAGGCACTTTTAAGAATGTATTGTCCCTCTTCTCTACCTCAGCCACTGCTGCTCCATGCTACCATTGTTACTGGGATTATATAAAGCACTGAGTTGCCCGCTTGTTCTTTCACCTAGAAAGAGGATTTTCAATGCAACAAGAAAATAAGGCTTGGGATATTTGCAGATAGCCTTTGTAGCAATGGCACAGTTGGTTTTCCTCCTCCTCCTCCTCCTCCTCCATTGGTCAGCTCCGGGGAAAATATTGATTGGCTGGTGGAGTTCACTGTCTGTTCTCTATGTTCCATGCTGTTTGTTTGTTTGACTTGATAGGCTGACAGCAGACAATCTGCTTCCAAATGGTTTGATGGAACTAGCCAGTGGAAAAGGTGACATGTGGAAGTGCCTTATATTAATTAATTTCCTTCTAGAAAGCTTTTAATGCAAATTGTAATTAATTCCATGGGACAGTATAAAACAACAGAGTTGGAAACATGTTTCCCACTTCTACACAATATGATTTTGTCAACCCTTGTGTTTAATGTACAACAAGTGGAGAAAAAAGTGATAGACAAGGATTTAAAATATCCTTGAGGAGTCCAGTGGGTTTTGGACATCAAATGATAAACACATTCCAGCTGTCAAGAACTTATGATAATGCGGACTTCTAAAGAATCAAACTGTGAACAAAGCAAGAAGCATCATTAAGATAGTAGGAGCCAATTGGCATGCCACAGAGGACAAAAGTAGATCTTGACACTCCAGGGATTTATAATTAAGAGGTCAAGAGCAATGATTTATTAAGGCCAACAAGTTGACAAAAGAAGGGAGAGAAAAGCAATACAGAAAGTCAGCACAAGGATTCAGAGTGGTGACAAAGGCAATATTCTCTTACTTCTGAGAGCATTAATTCAAAGTTGTCTGGTGATTTTATTGTCTCATTATTAGTGTTGTAAAAGTTAGATTCCAAAGCAAGCCAGTAGTGTTAAGTCCATCTACAACAGACTGATATAATAGCAAATCTGAAATGGATACCATAAAAGAAAAAGGCATTATATTGACTATGGATTTTTTCAGCATGATGCTCTCAAATTATGCTGGATTTCAGTTCCTATAATCTCCACTCAACACAACCAACATAATTCTTCCTGATTAATTGGAAACAAGCCACTTTAAATTAGAAACTTCAGATTAGTAAATTGGATTTGTTTAAGTGTAAGTATTGCCCATGATGCAAAAAAGGGCAAAAATCATGCTACTGATAATGGTGCCAAAAGAGTTGAATGTCAACAATGTGATTTCAAGGCATTTGGCTGTAGGTGTCTGGGAGTGGGTGAGGGCAAGTGACAAAATGTGTGACATTTCATCACAATGCAAGCTTTGCCCTTTCATATTTGCATCATGTTGGGCATTTTGTCTTTTTGATGTCATGTGATTACAGAGACTCATACACTTAGATAGGCTTGAAGATTAAGATTAATAATGAAAATGGCTTGTCCCCAGATATTTCCTCTTCCCATTCCCTGGCCATTAATAGTTAGTAGGTAGCATAAAAACTATAAAAATATATAATAATCGTTTAAGAAATGAACACTCCAATTCTGTGTATGTCTACTCTGAATAAAATTAAGTAGCAGGCCTATCAGTCTGAATAAAATTTATATTTAAAAGTGCAGCCCTATGTCTGTTATTTCTGCAAGCCCTTGTCTTCCTAAGCCTTCTGATACCTTGATAGCTTTGGCTACTTAAGGATTCACCCATGGAAAATGAGTAAAATGTTAGCATAAATTTATAGGATGTATTAGGCTGTCTCTTGCAGCAATTTCTCAAATGCTTATTTTCACTCTTTTCAACAGCACATATGGCAAGACTGTAGGAGTAATTACCAAAGTCATTTGAACTGTATACTTTTAACATTATTTAAAGATGCTGGGGGGTGTTATAGTTCATGTTACTAAATATTATTAAATTATGCCAATGGGTGCATTCCAAGGCCTATTTTCCTGTGATGACTAACTATTGTATAATACTATATCACGTTGAAGGAGAACCAGCAGCAACAGATAATATGCATTGTGTCCCATTTGTATTTTGCACATATGGGTAAAGCACAAATGGGACATCAGGAAATATCCCAAAGCAGCAACCCCAATTTAGGCATTGTCAGGGTGTGCTAATTTGAAATTAAGTTAGCTTTAATTATTACTCAATGTTATCAATAATCAGACACAAAAGAACTTTCAAAGTGGATTGAGCATATTTAATGGATTTGGAATACAGAAGAAAATATTGTGGGGAAGAAAAAATGAGGAGTTGTGGAAACTTGAACATTTTACACATTACAATAGTGATGGTTGAAGATAGATTCATTCATTCATTCATTCATTCATTCATTCATTCATTCATTCATTCATTCAATTTGTATAGCCGCCCATCTCTTATATGTGATTTTGCTTAGCTCACAAAACAACAAGGACAATAAAAATGGTAAATAAAAACAATCATACTAAAACCACTATTAAAATCCTGACTAAGTTCAAAACATAATCATAACCAGCAGGTAAGTACAATCAATACATCAAATTCAGTGCAATCATTATTGCAGCACTGGAAAGATAAATGTATGGCCGCATTTACTTAATGGATTGAAGACCTGACTGTACTTGCCGCTTATGAGCAGATTGCCTATAGACCTAGACTTTGTATGGACAAGTATAATGAAACATGAGACTCATTTTTACAAATGATATTAGGTTAAAAAAAAAGATAGCCATATAAATGTATTAGAAATATATACATTCTTGAATAATATTTCTGTTATATAAGTATATATTGAATTGTAACTGGATGCTGCTGTAATGACATATTCTATTACGTTTTTTTCTCTTCTTTTGTTGCACTTCTTCCACTTTTTTGTAAAGTACTTGTAATGTTTTCCCCCCTCTCTATGACAATATATTGTATGTATCTCCATCAGCATTATCATTGTGTTTTGGTTTTTTTCTTTTTCTTTTTCTGTTATTAATTAAAAAGCAATAAAAATAAATAAGTAAATAAATAAATAAATAAATTCAGTGCAATCACTGGAAAGACTTACCACTACCACCAACCCCCAAGCATGGTGGCACAGCTATATGTTCAGAGCCTTCCTGAAAGCCAGAAGGGTAGAGGCCAATCCAAGTTCTGGGGGAATAATGTCCCAAAGGACGGGCACCATGGTAGAAAAAGATCTTTTTCTGGGTCCTGTCAGATGACATTCCTTGGTGGATGGGACCCATAGCTTGCCTCTCCTGCTGGATCTGATGGGACAGGTAGATGTAACTAGGGAGGGGTGGTCCCTCAAGTATCCTCAAAATATGATCTTATTCAAATTGAATAGCAGCTATCTCTGCAAGAATGAGAATTCCTTTTAGTAAAAATAATTTGTTCTTAAATCTAATTCAGAAATGTATCCTTCAAGCTTCTTCCAGACAGAAAATGTTCAGAAAGTGTTGGCTGTCATCTACAATCCTGGAAGTGTAAAACGATGGAGGGGATACTTACATGTATGATATGGGATTGTATCACTATTGTTGCATCTTGATTTCATATTCATAAGTTTCTTAATATGTTCATGGGAAGAGGATTGGGTTTTAAAAATGTCAATGTCATGCAGAGCTATAACCTGACAATGTGGAATTTATCAATATATGAAGAGCATTGGATTTATTGAGGATGGTAGCAAAGATTATTCTTCTATGTAGACAGAAAATGCCACCCAGGACTTAGTCTGGGAGCAATGGTATGTGTTCACTCTTTGCTTTGAATTGGCACTCCATCAACATAATGCAAACTCTAACTATACTATATCAGTGTTTTTCAAATTTGGCAACTTAAAGAGCACTTTAAGCACGCAGTGTTTTTCAAACTTGGCAACTTTAAGAGCACTTTAAGCATGCTGGCTGGGGAATTCTGGGAGTTGGAGTCCACACCTCTTAAAGTTCCCAAGTTTGAAAAAAAACTGCTCTGTATGGTCAAAGTTGAATGTTGTCTTTAAAAATAAAACTGTTTTCTACCTATCTGAAAAGTTTTGGACTTTTTTAAATTCTCTTTTTTTCTTTTTTTTAGTTTGTATTTAATTTTTCTCTATTTATGTACATTAAAGCTATTTTTTTACATCCAATATCAAACATTTTTTAATAAGCAGTAATGACTGTTGGGAAGTAAAGCATGGCTGAATTTGCAAAGCAGCTATCTCTTCAATTATAAGAATTCACTGAGTAAAAATTTCAAATAAAACTTCAGAGATAGGCAATTATATTCTGTTCACACCTTCATGCTGCATCTATTTGGCCTCATTCATAAAACATACCACAAAACCTTTTATGTTTTATAAGTGTATGTGAATTTCCAATCATTAACAAAAATGTATTCAATTGGGCCTATCCATCCAAAGTGGCTTTTGATTTATATTTCTTGACTAACTTCCCTTTCCTTATGTAAACTGGAAACAGAATCTCCATTTCAGCTTGCTTTATTTTATGGGAAGGAATACTTATTTGGAATTTCTGACTAGTTCAAATATTTTTACCTAAAACGTCTGTGTGTGTGTGTCATTTCCCTTTGCCATGCTCAGCCAAGGCTGGGCCATTGAAATAACAGCACTGCAATCGTCTATGGGTTTGAGCTGATGGCATAAATATGGTGTTACGCCTCCAATAGGTTTTTAAGGCATTTATTAAACTTGAAAGAACAAACTAAAAAAAAAAAGTTGAATATTTCAAATCTTCACCCTGCTGCTGCTGCTGCCTTCACATTACCACTATGTCCTTTGTAGCCTTCAGCTTTTCCCACAACATGCTTTTATGAAGTCTATCTCCAGATGCCAAAAGGTTGCCCAGCCTGATCTAAAATGTTTTTTTTTCCCTAAATTTTCAAGGGTCATACCCAAGGCCATGTAATAAGTCCACTGAGCCAAGATGCTTCTCTGATCTGCTAAACTGGGCCATTCCACCTTGTTCTTAAAAAGGAAAAAAGGGGCAGATGATTTTAAAACAGTTCATGGTGATGAAAGTTTTTCAGGTTTATTCCATCTGCATTCCAGTTGCTGGCTGTGTTTCAGAAATGATTGTATGATGAAGATCGTCAGGTTGCAGGTAAGTGATTCTTTTTACTGCCCTAAAACATAGAGATGAGTGAGAATTTTGTTTGCTTCACTTTTTTTGTAAGAACTCACCAAAGCTTGCATATTCATAAACATAAAGGTAAATGAGTTGTAAAAATCCAATGTACGAGATTTCGAACGTTTGTCTCTGAAAAGTCTCAGTTTGAATACCTGTGAGCTCAGTCATATTTGTGGGACTAAATTAAGGTTGCCAGGTTTTTTTTTCCCTGACAGCCACCCCGCTTCAAGTAGCTTTTCTGGCCAGTTCAGATGTCTATCAAATTAATTTTGTTCTTTTGCCTGTTTGTTTTTGATAATGATTTACCAGAATGTGCAACTGTTTTCATAAGCAGTATGAATGCGAACAGTCTCTATGGGAAAAAAGTGAAACAAAATATTTAAGTATTCATCTCAAAGTATAACAGAAGCAGAAGATATTGTCTCCGCTAATTCCTTTTCTGCTCTTACTATCTGCCTGACCAGTCCTCTGGCTGCACCACTGAACTGCTTCGCTGTGGGTGGACAAAAAGGTGAACAAAGGACTATAAAAGGGATTTGTAAGCTATGTGGTTAACCATGTACTTCATCTCCTATTGTGTGGGGTGGGGGGTGGGGACTATTAAGGATAGGAATAAAAATGATTTTTCTCCCAGAGGCAACCCTCTTTCATTGCTACCCTGGAGAGAGAGAGAGAAGGAGAGATACAAATGGCACTAATGAAAATCTATTTTGCCACCAATTTTGATTATGCTGTCTGGAAGTGTAGATGGTCTACAAACAGGTCATTGGATGGTTGCATGTTGTTTAGGAACTGTGGATTGCTCACACCTTCCCTAAGACATAATTTATTGCCAACAGCACCTCAGGCAAACCGGGATGACACCAAAGTGGCACCATAAGATCATCAAATGTAACCATGATGTATCTCCATTTCAGCATCAGATGCACATATAGCAATCATTTCATTTCTGTGATGATGTCATTATACAATGCATCATCATTTCTACCCCTTGCTTCCCTGCAGATGCCCTGGTTACTGCAGTCCATCTAGCAGCTATTGTGTAAAATATATATAAACTCAATTTGAAATAACTTTGACTCAGCATCTTAGTGGGGTTAAGCAATTATTTCAATATAGACACATTTTGGATGAGGGAAATGGGACCTAATTTCTATTCTGCTGTATTTAATTTTATGTTGCCACTATCATAACATTAATATATTTCATGTATAGTATGACTTTTGTTACTTGTGATTGTCCTTGGATGCAAGCTAGAAAAAAATGATTACAAGGTTGCAGTATAGTAATGGAGTAATAGGGGGTTTCCTACAAGCACATTTAATATCTTGACCTCCCTCCCTCCCTCTCTGTGTACATGCATGCATCAATGTATTCTCATTTATGTTTAATATTTGTATGCTTTTGGAAAAATGTCTTTATATATTACTTCTTGCATTTTTCTGTTGTACTTAATTAATTGAGTTAAATTTATACAATGGCAATAATGCCAATGCAAAATCAACTTTTTTCCCTTTTAAGACAGAAAGTATCAAATTAAGAGAGCATAATTATGTTTACTGTTATACTGCCCAAGAACTATGGGATCCAGCTATGAAATGTCAAGAACAAGTCTAATGTCAGATGAAAATTTACTCACTGGATTTAGGGAATATACTATCCTTAGCTTCAGCATATCATTAATTAATGATAATGTATGTGGTTTGATTTGACCCCTCTAAAGGAACCTGTAGCTAATACAGACATACAGTATGTAGACAAATATATATGTTAACAGCATGATTCTTGGATGAATGTAACTTGTCATGCATGCATGGGACATTAATGGAACAGCAGAGCCCTCTTTCTCTTCCCTGCAAAGTGGGCATCTATGGGTGTGCTTAGAATCCAGAGAAATATGGGAAATAAGAGATCAATGCACCAGCCAGCTAACCAGGGATACCCATGGGGTTTGGGTAGAGAGATCAAGAAAATCTAGATGGTGGTTGTAGCCATGTGAACAAAGCCATGTCCCTTTTAATGTGCATCCCTTGCATCTTCTTGACCTCAGATGCCTTTGCAGCTAACCCTATGTACAAATCATTCCATGCTACTACATGGGCTGGATAGTATGTTGCAAACAACTCTCCCCTTCTCTGGGTTATTGCTTCAGAGTATTTGTGCATACTGTACACGCCAGAATTAAGCAGTTGACAAATTTACTTGAACTGACCTCTATTAAATGCCACTCGTGTGCAGATACTACACTTGTTTTGGCAATATTAGTCTACAATTTAATAACAGCGCAGGAATAGCTGATTAGCAGGGCTTATGACTTGAATAAAGGAGGTCCAAGGTTCAGGCTCTGGCATCATTTGTTAAAAAGATGGGAAAGAGCCCTGCCTGAAACAATAGAAAACTGCTGCCAATGAGAGGAGAAATTCCGCTGTAGATGGACAAGACGAAGGAGTAAAGAAGCTCCCCATAACAGCTGCCACTGCCATTTGGCCTCTTAACTTTATGGGAAAAAAATCAAGGTGCAAGTGCTTGATATATCATTTATTTGTCTGCTCTCCAACCATTAAGTGCTCCTGGAGCAGTCTTTCACGCAATGTTGTATTTGGGAAAAAAAATTGGCATATCAAAAAGATGGCCTTGTTTTCTATGTTATCAGTAAAAAAATGGAATAGATTGATTAAAACAAAGGAAGAATTATTTAAATGAAGCCCAATACATTTTATGGGACAATCCATTGCCCATAATAAGTGCACACATTATATTCTTTGACTCATAACAATTACATCACCATTTACTTTAACATTTTTTCCCATTGTGTCATTATTTGATTGAAGCCAGGCCCCTTGCCATGTGATTCTAGTTAGTTCTTGGCTTGAGTTATATTTTTATAAATTAGCTACTTACGTTCTTCCAACATTTCACTAAATTTTTTTTTCAGTTAAAAACATAATGGGTGGAATCCAATAAGCTGCAAAATGGCTTTTATGAAGTAAAAGCCTCTACTAACAGAAGAGCAGGAGGACATTTTAGTCAGTTTTCCACCCCAAACATCATGTGAAATAATGGACATTTGAAACTTTTAGTTACATCAAGTTTTGTTTGACCCTAGTAAAGTTTTCATCCTTTCTTTCATGCGTCAGGGTTGATAGGCAAAGTCTTTTAAGCACATATAAGCAATTCTGATCAGTACAACCAAAAGAAGGTACCCGTGATATGATCACTATGAAAAACTCATGATTCACCTGACAAAATCTAAATGTGAGTGGGAAGTGTGAGCAATCATGAAAGGTTGCAGAATGAAATGTAACAGAAAAAAATATTAGCAACCTCCACACTCACACACTCACACATTAAGACTGTAAAAGAACATCATTTAAAAATAGAAAGACCAAACAAATTGTAAAGCAGTCTCAGAATGGATAGATGAACAGAAGGCTTTTAGAGAAAACTTTTTTTACCCAAAAAAATTAGCTATCTGCCCTGGAATAGAAGTGAGTTAATTAAAACTTGTGCCTGTCTTCTTGAGTTGAGGCAGATATGAGAGAAAGGCTAGCAATGCAAAATGCAGTATAGATTTATATAATATTACTGAATGGGAAAGTTGATGTTTAAATTAGTTAATTAATTTATAGGTCTTATATGGTCTCATAGTGATCCTAGGCAGCTCACGACAATCAATAAAAACAACAATGTAAAAACAGATCAAACCCTTCCCACTAGGCACCAGACCACCCATACTATTGACCCGCTGACTCAACCCAATCCTAGCCCAACGCTTGGGGGTCTTCATGGCCATTTGGAAGGCTAAGACTTCCAATCATTTGTAAACAAATTAAAAACTGCTGGTCCCAACACTTAGACAATACTTAGACAATTATCACCAATCTCCATCCCATCCTTTTTGGGGAAGGTTGTTGACGGAGTTGCAGATTATCTAAATCTCTTCAAGTGTGGTGGATTTCGGTGGTGCCGCTGGTTCTCAGGAAGGAGGGGGCACATTCCAAGGAGGTGGTGGAGATTAGTGGAGACACAGTCCAGGAGGCAATGGTGGGAAAACGAAGAGGTTCAGGATAGCCCCGCCCTAGTCTCCCAGGCTATTTCCCCTTAGGTTAGGTAGAGTAGCAGACAGAGTCTGGCAAGATTCTGTCTATACAGTGTGAGCAAATAAAGAATTGGAGTCATTGTCCTTGGGCTGGGCCTGACATCAATCTTGCCAGACTCCATAACTCCCATTGAAGAGGGAGGAATTTTTCAAGCATGGCTTCGGATCCCAAAGGGCCACCGGTTACTCCACAGCATTTGGCAGCAGCCTTACTGCAGCATCAGCAGCAAGTGGATGCACAAGTCATTAATTTGCAAGCAGCAGTGATGCAGCTGTTGCAGCAGGTCAGGCAGAATGCCCAAAAGCCTGCAGCAGTGCCAGTGGCAGCAGCTCAGCCAGTGCTTCTGTGGACCCATGGCAGCTTACCTGAGAAGTATGGGGGAGAAGCAGACCAATTAAGAACATTCATTACTCAATGTGAGATGTTTATGGACAGCAGACCTGCAGAGTTCCCAACAGATTGCACCAAGGTAGTATTTGTTTTCAGTTTATTAAAGGGATTGGCAGCGAAACGGGCCATTCCCATGATGGAACGCAATGACCCAATTCTGAACGACTATCAGAACTTCATGGGGAGGTTCAGAGGCCATTTCAGAGATCCCATCTGGAGAGTCACAGCCAATCGGAAGATTCGGAAACTCAAGCAAGGCAACAGGAGAGTAAGGCTTTTCATCGCAGATTTTAAGCTGTTAGCTGGAGACATCGAATTGAGTGAGATAGCCCTTATGGACCAGTTTAGAGGGGCATGGTGGCTCAGTGGGTAAGATTCCAGGCTTGTTGATTGGAAGATTGCAAGTTCGAAGGTTCGAATCCCTAGCCCTGCATGCGGAGTGAGCTCCCGCACTAGCCCCAGCTCTTGCCAACCTAGCAATTCGAAAGCATGCAAATGCAAGTAGATTAATAGGTACCAGTTCGGTGGGAAGGTAACAGCATTCCATGCATGTCATGGCAGCCACATGACTGTAGAAGCATCTTCGGACAACGCTGGCTCTTCGGCTAACAAACGGAGATGAGCACTGGCCCCTAGAGTCAGACACGACTGCACAAATGTGCAGGGGGAAACTTTACCTTTACCTTTACCAGTTCAGAGAGGGGCTGAATTATGATCTTTGAGATGAACTAGTAAGGAAAGGAACCCGAGCCACCTTGGATGAACTGTACCAGCGTTGTGTGGTGATTGATGCCCGACTCGAGGAATTGAAACAGAGTCGAGGTGTTAGAGACAGAGGTGGCTACGGATTACTCCTTACAGGGTTCACAACTCTCCCTGCTGTGGCCTCAGATCAAGGGGTGGGGGAGCCAATGCAGATCAGTGCTGTAAAGAGATCAGTCTCTTCGGAGGAGAGGCAGAGCCATCAAGATCTGGGTCTTTGTTTTTATTGCGGAGCCTCAGGGCATATAGTAAGAGTGTGCCTGGCAAGAAATACAACAGTGGGGGCTAAGTCATCAGAGCAAGCCACCAACAAGCACCCAGCTCCTTCCACAGCTGCGAACCAAGGAAACTCTACCGGCCTCCCTCATGAGAGCTCACAAGGGGGGCCATCCAGCAAGTAAGGAGAGCTCATTCTGAAGACAACAGGCAAGCCTTTTTCCTTACCCCACTTCAATTTGTACATAACGTACATCCCTGGGTCCAAAAACCAACTACCAGATGCACTCTCCTGTAAACCAGAGTACATCTTGGCACAACAGCCAAGTCCCCTTGTGACAATATTGCAGCCTTGCAACTTTAGGCAGCACTGCAAGGATGGCAAGCCAGAGAGGTTGGGAGCAGGACAGCAAGCTGAGGATCTCTTTGCACGAATCAAGGCACAGCAGCTGCAAGTCCCATATGTCAAGGCCTGGATGGATGACTTCCAGGGGCCCCAACAAGGTACTGTTTCCCCATTTTCATTGGAGGAGGGACAACTCTGGCATAATGGTCACCTGTATGTTCCCATTCCATTAAAGGAGGAAGTGTTGCAACTTTGCCACAATAATCAGATGGCTGGGCATGGGGGACTTTTTAAAATGCTCCACAGGGCTCTAAGGGACTACTGGTGGCCGAAAATGGCTTTCAACATAAAAGACTATGTTGCTTCATGCCACATCCGCTGATGCGCTAAATCAGTTCAGGGGAAGTCTGTCAGATTTCCCGTATGAAATTGGCAAATATTTTCTGTACGGAGAAAAGCTTCTCATGGTGACGTGAAGTGCAGGTGCCAGATAACAACTGTCACGTGTGTATTGTTATGGCTACTTCGCATGGGAACAATGTCTCCTGATTCCCTCCGTGGGAAGCCTGCTCCAGGGGGAGCAGAGGGAGGGAGGAGATCACATGCTTGCTTAGATGCAGCACTGCCACCTTGTACTATGGCCTATGCATTAGGCCTGGTGTGTGTCACACCTAACTTCCAGCCAATCAGAAAGCTGGAAGAACTGAATATCTAACCATGCAAAATGGTGTTCTATGCTTCTTGATTTTTTGTGTCTTTAGCCATGTAGTTCTTCACGTGTATTCTACTTCTGAGGATGGGCAGTGTGAGCTATGCCTGGCTTTGGGTGGCATGAGCTCTGGCCCTGGGATCAATACATGGATCTCTGTTTATAAGTTTGTTTTTGTTTTTCCTTATTGCAATAATGTAACATTTGCATTTATTGCCATACCACACCAGCCATGGGATAGTCTCCATGGACTTCATAACCGATCTACCCCCAGTGCAAGGATATACATCAGTACTAGTAGTAGTGGATCTTTTCACCAAAATGGCCAATTTTATGCTGTGCAGGGGACTTCCAACAGCCCAAGCCATGGCACAGCTTTTTTTGGACCATGTTTTTACATACAGAGGGATGGTTAATCACATAATAAGTGACAAATGCAGTCAATTTACTTCCAGATTTTGGAAGGCACTTTTCCAGTTACTAAATGTACAGATTCACCTGTCCTCTGCCCAACACCCTTCCACAAATGGAGAGGCAGAGAAGACTAACCAGGTATTGCAACAATATCTAAGATGCCACAGCACATACAGCCAGGATAACTGGCCAACTCTACTCCCATTAGCAGAGTTCACATACAACAATTCTGTGCCCTCATCAATTGGAATGTTACCATTTCAAGCAATGTATGGAGTCCACCCATGAGTTTTACCTACAACCACATAAGAAGGAGCAGTTCCTAGTGCTGCAGACTTTCTCCGAGAACAGCAAGCAGCTCAGGATCTATGAAACGAACAACTGCTAAGGGCGAAAGCAGCATTTAAAAGAGCTGCAGATGCTTACAGACAGGAGGGTCCAGCGATTTCAGAGGGGGACAAAGTATGGATCTCTACTAAGTTCTTAACATTGAACAGACCATCGAAAAAGTTGGATTCTAAGTTCATGGGCCCGTTCACCGTGGTGAGACAGGTAAACCCAGTAGCTTATCATTTGCAACTGCCAGTTTCTACGAAGGTACACCCCATCTTTCATCATGCCTTACAGGTCAAAGAAGTGCCTCCCAGTGCTCTGCGATCTCACGATCCCCCCACCACCACCCGTGATAGTGGATGGGGAAGAAGAATACGAGGTAGAGACAATTTTGGACTCGAGAAGAAAAGGGAAGGGGATTCAGTATGTAATTGATTGGAAAGGGTACTCAGAGGCAGAGCGCTCGTGGGAGAATGCAAGAGATGTACATGCTCCCAGGTTGGTGTACCAGTTTCATCAGCATTTCCCTGACAAGCCACGGCCTCACAAGATCCATGAAATTCCACAAACGTCTGAGCAAGCAGAGATGTTTGTGAGTGTGTAGGAGATTTACTCAGAAGGGGCCCAGGGGCAAGGAGTCATAGAGGCCAAGGAAGCTCAGCCGTCGTCTTCAGGCCTCCAGCTCCCAAGAAGGAGGGGGTGAATGTTTCTAATCTTGTAGCTGTTTTGCAGGAAGAGCCACCTGGCATGGAGGAGTTATCAGAAATGGAGAGGAGCATTTCATCTTTGCTTTCATCTCCACCCCCACTGCCCAGTTCCCCTGAGAACTCAGAGGGAGAGACTGACTTTGAAGAGAAGGGTGATGTTATGGAATGTGTCTCTGAAGGGGGTATGATATGGTAGATTTTGGCAGTTCCGCTGGTTCTCAGGAAGGAGGGAGCACATTCCAAGGAGGTGGAGGAGATAAGCGGAGGCACAGTCCGGGAGGCAATGGTGGGAAAACGAAGAGGTTCAGGATAGCCCTGCCCTAGAGTCTCCCAGGTTATTTCTCCTTAGGTTAGGTAGAGTAGCTTTAGTCTGGCAAGATTCTGTCTATACGGTGTGAGCAAATAAAGAACAGGAGTTTGAATGGACTGACTCTTCATTGTTCTTGGGCTGGGCCTGACATCCAGTCAGGATTCAGACCATGGGAATGGGATGGAAAATACACTAGTCAATCTGGTAGATTACTTTCATCCAGGCCTGGATGTGGGGAATAAATCTCTCCCGGTCCTTTCAGTCCTCTCAGCACCCTTCAGTAGTATTAACCATGGTACCTTCTGGGCTGCCTGTGAGAGTTAGACATAGGGACACTGTTTTACAGTAGCAAGCGGTGTCAATTGTCAGTCATGAGAGTAGATAGGCCTTCTGGGTGGTTGCCCTCTTGAAAGAGACCAGAGGGATTGTCTCTCTCCCCCATGCTTTTTATATGCCTCAGTGATAACTCTGACCAGGGAAACTCTGTCCCTGAAATAGCAGGTACATAACTCAAGAGATTGCCTAGATTCACAGCTCTTGCTTGATAGGTAGGTTGAAGTCAGGTCTGGGGAAGCCTTTGCCCAGTGGTGGCTGGGGCATCAGTTTCAGCTCTTCTGGACTATGAGCCCCTGGCAACAGTTTACTCTTGCTCTAATCCCCTCTAGAGTAATCTGTTGCAAAGCACTCTACCTAGGGCTGCCTTTGAAGACTATTTGGAAAGGACTTCAGGTGTCCCATTAGCTTCTGCTGAACTTCCAAGTTCAATTCAAAAATTTGCTTTAGCCCATAAAGTCCTTTATGGCTTGGTTACTTACAGGATCCCCTCCTCCAAGTAGAACTAACTTGTCCAGTGCATTCATGCTGATTCCTACCCTCAGACATATATGAGATACAGGAAGGGAGGCAAGAATATTTATTTATTTATTTATTTATTTATTTATTTATTTATTTATTTATTTATTTATGTTTCGACTTCTATCACCGCACCATCTCCCCTAAGGGGACTCTGGGCGGTTTACAAACATAGAGATTAAAATTCTGTTATAAAAACACATAGAAATACAATATACAATTAATTATTATTATAAATTAAGTAGAAAATCCAAGAAGGCAGACCATGATCTTTAAAAGGGCTCTATGGCACCAGCCATCCCCACGAGGAACTATTCCTGTTCCCATCCCACGCGAGGCGGCAAAACCAGGTCTTTAGGTTCTTCCGGAAGGACAGGAGCGATGGGGCCTGCCTCACCTCCGGGGGCAGGTTGTTCCAAAGGGCAGGCGCCACTGCCGAGAATATAGTGTTTTTGAGTTTATGTTCCATACATGTGGAATAAAATATCCCTGGAGATACAGCTGGAACCCTCCCTGATGGCATTTAGGAAGGCAGTCAAAATGGAGTTCTTCCACAGAGCTTTTAATTAGTAATTTTTAATGGATAATTTCTGGGGATTTTTATAAGAGACTGTTGCTTAAATGGGATGCCAAGGAGGATGGATTTTGTGTAATCGTTTTAAGAGTTTTATGGATTTTAAGAACCCTCAGGTGTATACTATTTGGTTTTGGGGAATTATTTGTAATTTGTCAATTACACCTATAACTGTATCCAAACTGGGCCACATGTGGGAGGTTTTTAGCCATAAATAACTCATCACAACAAATCTTGAAGATTGTATATTCAGTGCTGGCAGGAGGAAGTGGAAGGCAAACACTCAGCATGAATTCTACACAACGTTACACCCCAATTTGTAAAATAGTCACTATATGATTCTGTAGTGGAAGATTCCTGCAATAGTCCAGAGGTTGGGCTAGATAAGCAGTTCTCAGCTGGGGCCCATATGGCCCATTGGGGTCCTAGGATATTTCAAGGGTGCAATGGCTCAGTGGTTAAGATGCCAGGCTTGTTGATTGGAAGGTCAGCGGTTCGAGACCCGAGCACCGTTTGACGGATTGAGCTTCCGCACTTGCCCCAGTTCTTGCCAACCTAGCAATTTGAAAGCGTGCAAATGCAAATAGATAAACAGGTACCACTTTGGTGGGATGGTAACAGCATTCTGCACGTGTCATGCTAGCCACATGACCGCGGAAGCGGCTTCGGACAGCACTGGCTCTTCGGCTAAGAAATGGAGATGAGCACTGTCCCCTAGAGCTGGACACGACTGTGCAGGGGAAAACCTTTACCTTTACCTTTACCTTTACCACAAGTGAAAAACATGTAACAGGGGGCCATGGCATGTGCCGAGGTGGCCACAGGAAAGCAAAGAGTATTAAACTGCAAATGCTGTCTTGTTGACACCAGAAAATGCACCAGTTACTGTCTCATGTCCGTATCTGGTAATGGGACCAGGACGGGGAGTCACCGGAGAAAAAACAGGTTGGTGGGGGGCCACAGGTGAAAAACATTTGAGAAACACTGTGCTAGATAATTCCCAAAGTCCCTTCCAAGCTTTACATTTTATGATTCTATCATTTTAACATCACCTGATTTCATCTTGTTAAATTGAGTTTCTTAACTTCTATGTTCCCCTTTAAAAAGCCCCTAACATGCACCTTTTCAAAGAGGCTTTTAATTTATCTTAATTGTTTTAAATAGATATTTGCTTTATGTTTTTCTCTCAGTAGCTGACAGTGCAATCAGCTGAACAATAAACGAAGAAAACAGCTTGTATAAGAATCTAGGAAATACAGATTGGAGAAGGTAAATGTTGAGGGGCTTAATTATCACATACATTAAAAAAAAACCCTGCAGAAACACTAGGTTCTGGGGCAAAGAGGAGGGAGAGATTGCCTCGAAATGCCACAAGCCAGTGTCAGTATGAAGGTTTATACAGTGCATCCTGGAGCAGAGAATAGTCCTGGGTGTGGGAGACTGTGATAAACTCCAAGCGATTCTGCAGAGTGCTGAACAGCAGTAAAAAAGCAAACCAAATTACAGGAAGCATACAGCGGTGACAAGCATTAATAGTGCCATTATCTCGAAATAATGCTGCACTGATAAAATATTTTACCATGGCCAGGGTCATTATTTCCTGGGGAGAGATGGGCCTCGATATGCAACAGTCTATCACAAAAATCTCAAGGGAAGCTCCACAAGATCTCTTGATGTACGAAATGCATGAGCTTTGCCACTATAACTGAAGGGAATATAATTTAGAGGGCATTATTCCACTGCACTTTAAAAGAGGCAAGGCAGGTTGCACACTTCAAAACTGCAGCCGTCTCAATCATTTCTCTCTCTCGCCATCCCTTTTTGAAAAAAGCAATCTGACAATATATTACATACATATCCATATATTACAGGAGAGGGAGGCAGCCAAAGGCACCATCCACACAGCCACACCTGGACCAGGAGGACTGCCCCTTCACCACCAAGGGGGATTCCTTAAAAATGTTTTTGTGGGGGTGAATAAGGCAGATGGAAGAATCCAGCAAACCCCCACAGTGTAGTGTGTGACTTTTCAGCTAAATGGTAGAACAAAACTGTTTAGAATGTATAATGTCACAGTCAGGTTTGTGCAACAAGTTAGACTAAAATGTGGTTTGGGAGTTGGTAATACCACATGTTGTGGGAATCCTGCCATTGTCTTAGCATCTTGTATGAACCTAATCATTACATCAAGCCATAATATGATTTAGTCACTTGACCATAGCATGCTATGTGAACACAGAAATTGAATTTTGTCAGTCTGGATTTGGAATTGAGCATCTTCCATGAACCCAGACAATTTCATTCCTACCAATACATTGTCATGGAATATAAAATGAAATCCTACACATGCTCCATTAGTCATCAGGCTGACTAGCATACACAAGCAGTTTCAGGTGTTTGGTAGACATCCGTTCAGAAGATGAGTCCTTTTTCCATAGTGAAGTTCCCAGTGATAACTGTTTGCTGCATAATCTGATCTCACAAGCAAGACCTTTTACTTGAGGGATATCTTCTTTCTATATATTGTTTAATTTCATTTCTTGAAATAATTTGATATTATTGTTATTATTAGCGTTATTATTCAGACAAAGGAGTTCCTTGTGTTCTCAAGAAAATGTTTTTTTGGAATGGATGGTACTGTTACATTTTCAAGGTTTCTGCTAGGCCTGGTTCTGAGAACTTAAATTACCAGGAATAATCTAATCAGTTGTAAGCAGAAGACAGCACATACAAGCCAAGAGAGAACTTTCTGAAACAGATTTTTTTCCCCTCAACTGAGCCAGTTTTAGTTCTAAATTAAGGAGAGAGTAACTCCATCATTAAGGCATTCTTACTTACATATGTGATACAGATGAGATACAGTTGCACTGTCTGACTTTTCAATATGAACTTAATTTGTGAACATGGCAGAGCAAATCTTCCTTCACAACAGCCAGCGATTTCTCAGAAAACAGGGTGATAAGAAATCTACACTGCAAGGCTACGTCTGTCCAGCGTTAAGTTCCATTGAGTTCAATAGGACTCACTGCCAGATCAAGAGGGATAAAATTGCAGGATTTTTGGAGATAGTGTCATTAAAAAAAATTCTTTACAGCCACCAGCCTTAACCTCATTGCTTCTGACCCAAAGCTCTAAGACAGAGCTTTCCAAACTGTGTGTCGGGACACATTAGTGTGTCGGCTGTAGTGTCTGGGTGTGTCGCGGCAGCTGCTGCTGCCTCCGAGCCCTGCCAGGATTCCGCGCAGGTCCTAGTGCCTGCCTTGTGCCCTGCTGTAAGAATGTGTCGCGAAATGATGCATGTCTAAAAAGTGCGTCACCAACATGAAAAGTTTGGAAAGCTCTGCTCTAAGACATGCTGATGGTTCAGTGCATTTCCAAAGATGGAATCTGAACTGCAAAATTGAAATCTGACCATTTAGCTGATTTCTGCCATTGGTGGTCCAAATAGCTGAGTAAATTAATTTATAGAAAAGCACCATTACTACTAATCTGAACAACTATTGGTCAATTAAGCTATAATTTTAGATTGTCTGTTTGATTGTTTACTCTTTTCAAAATTACTCCTGTTTCACTTCCACCAATTGGCATTTTCATGTCATATAACCTAAAGGTTAATCCAGAAAACATAATATGAACCCAAAGCAATGTATGGAAGGTTTCCATAGAAGTCAACTGTAATAAATTAATGATTTTCTGTGTATTGAAGGAGAAGAATCAGACAACTGAAGAAAGGAGATCTTATGGGAGCTAAATATTTGAGAAACACCACATAAGTGATACATTCATTAGTAATATGTAGGATTGATGACAGGTTTACCAGTTGTTCTAATATCAGAACACAACTCATGAGGGGGCTTATTCCCTCCCATGCCAATGCTACACTCCCCTCTGATCAAATTATTGTGGGTATGTGCCAAGTATCCACAAGGACAAATTCAGCTAAGACAGAGATTTCCAGCACCCTTGTGCCTTTCAGATATCATGTCACTACAGCTCCCAGTATTCCTCATCAGCACGAAGTTTGATGGTGCTTGCTTGAAATTCGGAGACTTTTAAGAGTTCCTGGCAGGATTGTTGGAAAGGTTAAGTCCTAACTGTCATTGTCAGCACTATTTGGCAATATCTTTAAGGAGCTGAATTTCATCTGGCTTAAATACTCCAGTCCTTACTGATTAGGTCTGCCATGGTACTCATTGTTAGATGTTAATAAAAGTACAGTTCTGAAGCCAGATGCTAACAGAAACATGGTTCTGAAAATTTAATATTGGGAAAACATTATTTTCATCAAAATGCTATTGCAGAAGTCTTCCTTACTAACAGCTGCTAAGTACTGTGGGTTCTGCTTTTGCATGCTTCTCATACTGAGTAAATTCGACATTCATGTATGAATGTATGTATTCATGATTCACTAAAATCAAGCAAATTATTAATTCTTCAGTACTGCAGGTTGAACAATATTTGTCAACACTTACAGCAAGCTGCATTTTTTATTAAATGCTGACCATAATATATTAATAGATATCAGACATAAGAAAACAATATCTTTATGGAACTCGTGTAGAAAATGTATCCTACACTTTTCCTTGCACAAAGACTCCTAGTAGTTTGATAGATTGTTTGTTTTCTTCAGAAATAACTTACACAAAAAGAAAATAAAAAAAAATCCTGTAATTGTTTTGAGGCAATCTGCAATAAACCATAGCTGAGAATGTAGGGACTTTTAGGGGGAAGGAGAAAGTAAGAGAAATATGGATTGAAAACAAGAAACAGGTCATAGATATATACATCCTGTCCTAAAGACTATTAAATCTGAAAGTTCTTGTTCTGAAAATATATCTCAGAAGATCAGCTGTTAGATGAAACAGGGAGAAGCAGAATAACTGAACAAGTCAATTTCCTTTAAACAAAAATATCCCAAGATTGTAGTGTTTTCCTGAGTTTCATAAACTCATTCATAACTTTCCCTAACAATAAGCAGAAGAAATGGGACAACAGATTCCATTCCTACACTGCCACCAAATATCTGAGTCCATTTCTCTGTGAACAACCAATACTTACATCTCTTTTGAGCTGGTTACTGAATACCGAAATCATGGAAAATTGATTGAAGTGCAGTGTGTGGAAAGGATGATATTTTTATTTCATTAATTATTCCTGTCGACACATTCAGAATTCACTGAAAGCACGATGGGTAGCAATTACAGGCACAGCTATTAATACCTATTGTTATTCTCACATTAGTTGGAAAAGTTTTCCTCCATATGGAAGGGCAGGGAGTGATATTAGTTCACATGGGTGATTTAGTTTTTATAACATCACAATGTCCTAGGACTGTGCAGAACCTGTCACCAACCCATTAGTCAACCATTAAGTAGCTAACTCTTTTAAAAAGTCTTGGGAGGTTTAGCAGCTATTCTATCAACGTCAATGGAATACCCTTTGATACTCACAGCTACAAAGACACCAATGCCTTTCATCTGCAGTCTCAGTTTAAACTACACCAGTGAAGGGTAGCAGTGAGTTGGCATAGGGCATGGGGGAGAATTTCACAGCCTCAGCACCCCACTGGGTGCCTCTAGGACCCAGAAAATGGCACATATTTAGATAATTATATCATTGTATGATAGACAATGGTGGTATTGCTGGCACACTGTGCAAGAAGCCATTAACTCCACATCATTGCATTTCAGAGGACAGAGCATAGAATCATAAAAATCATACAAATAAAAGCTGGAAGGGACCTTGGAGATCCTCTAGTCCATATCCAGTTCAAAAACATATTACCAGAATGACCCCCCAAAATGGCTATCCAGCCTCTGTTTAAATACTTCCATCGGAGAAGGGGCAAAGGCAGTCTGTGCTATTGTGCTATTGTTGAACAGTCTTACATTAGGAAATGCTTCCCGATGTACAGTCAACATCTATTTCTTTGAAATAATAAACCCATTGCTTTTTTTTCTTCTGAAAAAACATTGAACAAGTCTACCCTATCTTCTATATGACAGCCTTCCAAATAATTGAAGGCAGCCCTCTTGTGTCACTGCAGTCTTTCCTTCTCCAAGCTAGTCTTAGATGATGTCTCCTCATGTTTTTCCTTCCAGACCCCTTAGAATCTTGGTCACTCTCCTCTGGACACACTACATTTTGCAAATTGTTCTTCCTAAAATGGCATCACCTACTCACAAGAATCAGCAAGCTTGAATCTGGGGCATCTGGAAGATTCTTCCAGAGGGCCAGAAGTACAAAACAGTTTCAAAGAAAAATAAATAGAAAGGAGGAATATAAACCAGCCAATAAGGAGTGAGCCTCAGTATATGTGAAACATGACTGAAGATTGGGGAGAAAGTCATACAGAAAACTGTCAAAGGATGAATAATGGAATTAAGTGTCCCTAAACTGAGACCTTGAACAGAAGCATTTCATATTGCAATAGGCCCCAAATACTTTATTTTTAAAATAATATTGTTTCAATTATTTTAGCAAGGTACTCCTCAAATTCTCCACCAAGTTCCTTTGCTTTACATTTGTATCATTAAAACTTTGTGACTATTTTTATGCTAGTCTTTTTATTTTCCTCATTTGGACTAGCTTGTACATTTAATGAAAGCCATCTTACCTTTTATAGCTTCCTGACTCCCCTCATTAACTACACTGACATCCTCTTGGGCTTGTTTATACCTTTCCTAATCTGTCACTGTCGTATACATTTTTATTTCAGCTTCTATTTTAACATGGTTTTAAATAACTTCTGAGTGTGCCAAAAAGGTTTGACCCTTCTTATTTTCCCTTTCAGATTCCTCTCAGACAGATCATTATCTTACTTTTAAGATTAAAAGAGAGAATGATTGAACTTTCTGAGCATTTTTCTCTCATCTATGTTGAATTTGGTATCACTGTGGTCATCCAATCAAGATCCAGTGAAGGTTTATCTCTCTTACAAATGGGTCCTTGATTAATTGTTCATTTAGATCTATACATTTTATCACATTACAACCTGAATGTATATATGCCCAATAGGTTTCCAAGAATAATCAACACTTTGTTAAGGTGGCTGGTCTAGGACAAAGGAGACCAACGTTCAAGAGTGCTCTCAGCCAGGAAAATTTATTGGGCTTAGGGTTCATTCTTTCTCAGCCCAGCCTACTGTACACCAAAGAGTGGCTGTTATAGAGGTAAAGATAAAGAGAGATCCCCATGTAAGCTTCCTTGTTTTCCTGGAGGAATCCTTGGTTTCCTGGAGGAACAAATAAATCAACCGAGTGAATAATCATCATCATTGGCGATCACTCATAGCCAAGTAAGATTGTCTTCCACAGGTAAAATTTTAACAGTGGATCCGTAAGTGGCTGTAAAGGCCAATTCTGGATCCGCACAACCTCCCACAATGAGGGCATAAGTTTCCAGGTGGGAGACGGTCATGATGAGGGTTTGCTTGACGTGCCTTCCTTTTAGCTCTTTTCTCCCTTTCACCCTGTACTCGTGCTTCTTCAAAGTCCATAGCGCCTTTAATAAAGGCTGACCTCCAATTGAAACGCTCATGAGTTAGGCCTTTGTTCTTGTTCAGGCAGTCCTTTCCAAAAGAAGGTATAACCTCCTTTTTCTTCCTTCAACTGTCCTTCTCCTGCTCTTCGAGTTTCTTGGAGTGCTGCTATATCGATATTAAAACGTCTCAGCTCCCTTGCAATATGTCTATGAAGGTTCTCAGTCATCCAGGTGGAATTGTCTGTAGCTTGAATCATGTCAACTGGATTTCTATTTTCTTAGTGGAAACGTTTCGCTCCTTATCCAAGGAGCTTCTTCAGTCTGAGCAAAGTTGGTAAGGGAATCCTAAATATGTTCCTAGGTAGCTGTGTGACCTTACACCTGGGGCTAGGTCATGGTTACATACATACATCTCAATATATGATCTCAATATACATCTCAATACATCAATACATCAATATACATCTCAATACATGGTTACATACATACATCTCAATATAACCATGATCTAGCCCCAGGTGTAAGGTCACACAGCTACCTAGGAACATATTTAGGATTCCCTTACCAACTTTGCTCAGACTGAAGAAGCTCCTTGGATAAGGAGCGAAACGTTTCCACTAAGAAAATAGAAATCCAGTTGACATGATTCAAGCTACAGACTCCCTTGCAATAATGGCAGTCCTATGTTCAGGTCGTTCACTATCCATGTTGTCTTGCAGTGTCCGTATATTCCATGTTCCAAAATTCATGTGTCTTTTACGACCGCTAGATGGTGACCCCACTGGTCGCGGTAGTCCATTCAGGGAGAAAATGAGGCAGACTATGTTTAGGGCACCTTTTCTAGCCCCCTCCCCATATGGGGTGAGCAGAGTGGATCCTAAATAGGGCTGAGCAGTCGTGGATACAGCTGCCGAACTACTCAACTGCCTCGAACCTTGAGTCAGGGCGACTGAATCCGTATGCACCGCCCATGTGCTGGTCCATGACTAGGAGCTTCCGGATTTCACAGTCCTGCCCCCATTGCCATTCGTCAATCGCCATGGGACTTTTGGTTGTTTTGGGTTTGGTGTGGTTGGAAGACGCCTGTGCGTGAATTTGTTTTATGTGTGGAGATCGGTGCACAACGATCAGCACACAACCTTCACAGAAAAAGGCTCTAATCCAATGGCATGGGTACCATGACGATTGGTGACCTTTTATTTGCTGCAGCCTTCATCCGCCTTCGCAGCCATTGTAACAATACACCTTGTTATCTTCCACCTGTTCTGCCATTGAGGACTTTCTTGGATTGTTCTTTGTCTGGTTCCTCCCCATGGACCTTACCACCATGGCTGACCCTACCAGGAGTACATGACTCCCAAAGGCTTCACTCACAGGGTTCATTGGGAACACACAAGCCCACTCACCACAACAAGGTGATGATCCAGCAAGGGGTGAGTGAATAAACACTGATATGAACTGATTCAGAGCATTAGCTTGATTCCATTCCATTCACTGAACTGAACATATCAGAACTGACTCAAAGCAATCTGGATGTTTTCTATGAATGTTCAAGTGTTTTTAGTGGTCTGATTCATTCTGAACTTAACTGAATCCAGGTGAGAAATTCTGTATGAATAATTTCAGACATTTGAATTAAACTGAATCAATTTTCCAACCTATTCTGAATGTTTGAACTGATTCAGTCCTGATTTTCACACCCCTAAAGTTAACCCAATTAATATGGGTTTATAATCCTATGTCTCCTGGCTTAACTGCATTTTCTCTTTCTTCTTAATATCTGTCCCCTTCATCTGAATTTATATAAACCTACATTGACAGTGCAATTCTATATATTGGAGTCAGGGGGCTAACTCCAAAGTTCCTAAGTATAGTATTGCAGCTAATAATTATGAAGAGGAATAAGCATTGAAAGCTTAGGTAAAAGAAGATATTCCAGAGATTTTAGAAGACATTCCCCTACCTTAGAAAGGTTATCTGCTTACTCAGGTAAAATACAACCTGTTAAAAAGTGATGTGGGTGAGCTTCCAGCAAGGATTCACAGCGAACTAGATATCCCTGAAGGAGCAGGGATGGCATTGTGGTGGAGATCGATGGCCAGATGGTGAATTCTGGCTGGCAAAGTCTCTCCAGAAAAAGGAGAGATTGTGACATTTCCCACTTGCACTACTCATGTGTAGACTGCAGGAACTGAGGTTTTTGTGGTTTGTTTGTGAGTTGAGTGGCTGGGAGTCAAGGAATTTCAATCAAACTCACAGCCATAATGCAGCCCATATGGACACAGGGTTTGCAAGAGCCTCATTTCTTTAACATTTTTGGATGCAATTAATTTATTCCTAAAAACAGATTTTCTGAGTGGCAGGATAAGAAAATTCCACTTGGTGAGTCAACATTCTTTCTGGATTACAAAGGGATAAAAAGGGTTAAAGATTTAAAAACTTTTGGTGAAAAGCTTAACAAGGAGTAAATGTAAGAAAGCTTAAAACAGATAAAGGGGATAGTTATTTTGAAATATTATTTTTGGTGAAAGTGCTTTTGAACAAATTGGAATTAAAATAGACAAACAAACCGGACCTTCGTGGGAAGGTTTTTTGTTTGCTATTCAATAGTGCAGACAATTGGTGGATTTTACAAAACAAAAGATAAAGACTGTAACTACGATAATGCTGAATGTGATGCTGACTATAACTACAGAGTGCTGTTTGAGACAAAAGTATTCAGGGCACAGGAAGACAATTTTTTTTTTTTTTTTTAAAAAGGGAAGCTTGCCTTTTCTCTTTCCCTTACTTGCGACACTTTCATTTTTGGATTATATTATAATGGCAACCACCAGAAACGCAGAAAATTTTAATTTAATTTAATTTTAATTTAGTCCTAATTTACTTTTAATTAGAATTTTAATTAAACTTAATAAACTCCTTATGATTCTATTTAACATTTTTTTCTCTTCTGTCACATAAAACATTATAATTCTTTGGTGCAATTTTCAAAGGATCTTTCAGCTTAAGCCAAGGCTTTTGGAAGACATATGCAGTTATGGTTTTAAATAGTTTTAAACTGATTAAAAATGCATTCTGGATAGCAGCTCCTTATGTTGTTTTAAGCAGCTACTCTAGAGGTTCTCACACGGGTGTGTGCAGAGGTTGGATCAGTTAAAATTTGCAAGATGGTGGGCATGATATCATGATCAAAGCCCTGGCTCTTTGGTATGCACATTCAAAAAGTATGCACGTTCGATTGTGATACCGTGCCTGCCACACTAAAGATTTTGACACCACCTTGCAGATACCTTTGGTTTCTCCAGCTCCATGGATGGCTTTTAAATGTAACCGCCCAGGGTCCCTCCTTGTGGGGGAGATGGGTGGGATATAAATGTAATAAATAAATAAATAAATAAATAAATAAATAAATAAATAAATAAATAAATGTGAAATTTATAATATTTAGTTCACAAACTGAAACTAATCACCATGCTAGGCTGTTTGGAATCTGTCTTCTGTCTTTTGAGATGAGGAGAACAACAACACAACATAAAATATAATTTTAGCAAAATATTGCAAAATGAAGGCTTAATTCACATGCTTCAGGATGAAATCTAAACAAGGCCAGGATAGATCCTTCACAGTGATGCCACTTCAGAGGGCAGAAATGAACTCATTAAGGTTCTAAAACTAAAAGCAAAGCAAAAGGATGGATTCTTTCAAGAGGCAAGCCATCTGAAACCAGAATGCTTGTCTGTCTTGGTAAATACAACTACATACAATCTATGTTTGAGGCCTATTTCATTTCAATGCTGTAACAATCAAATATTGTATTTGATCTGTTTCTGATCAATGCCAGTAGGTTCGGCATCACTTGTGCTTTTGACTGAAATGTGTTTTTCAAATGTTAAATATTGATTTCCATATCATAGTTTTCCTTTAAGAACTTACATTTAAAATTCAGCATCTAAAATATATAGAGAGGATCATTTTATTCTTTACCTTCCTACCTTCTTTTTTCATAAAGTTTTTTTTTATTTTTTTTTGTGTGTTTTTGGCTTATGGCGACAAGTAAATTTCCTCAGTCAGTCACAAAGCCATCAAAAAGGCAAATCCCCAAGGTTTAGCTCTTGTGTGTAAGATTTTTCACATGGCTCTACATCTAATTATCTGTGCATACTATTGGCTGAGGCTCACAAGGTATTGCTTATTGGAATTGACCTTCTAGGCATCTCAGGCCTTGAGGACAAATGAATAAATAACTTTGTTGAATGCTGCTGAATATGTGATAATGTAATTAGTATTCTTGCCAGCTGAACTGAAAATATTGGGCCATGCTTTGCTTATTTTAGAAAATATATTGTTTCTTTAAATGTATAAAACACATATGAGCTTTGAAAAAGAAATGGAAAACATTTAGAGTAAATTAGTGGCTGCCATCTGATTTGAGTTGGAAAAGTACCATTTTATTTCACGGCACCAGCAAAACTGGCTTGAAAATAAAGGCAGTATGAGGATTGGTTATTGATTATTGCTCTGCCAAAAATTTTCTGGTTTTTCATTTTTTAATTCTCATCCTATCTGATGGAAAAGAAATTGTTTTTCTGTGGAATCCTCATTAGTGGATTATGCAATTCTTTTTTTAGTTACATGAGATGGCTAAGGGGAAATTGTAAGGAACTAATCTTGTCTACGGGGGGTGTGGTGGCTCAGCGGGTAAGACACCAGGCTTGTCGATCGGAAGATCGCAAGTTCGGAGGTTCGAATCCCTAATCCCGTGTGACGGAGTGAGCTCCTGCACTCGCCCCAGCTCTTGCCAACCTAGCAATTTGAAAGCATGCAAATGCAAGTAGATAAATAGGTACCACTTCGGTGGGTAGGTAACAGCGTTCTGCATGCGTCATGCCGGCCACATGACCATGGAAGCATCTTCGGACAATGCTGGCTCTTCGGCTAACTAGCGGAGATGAGCATCGGCCCCTAGAGTCAGACACGACTGCACAAATGTGCGGGGGGAACCTTTACCTTTAATCTTGTCTACGATCACTTTTCAGCTATTTACAAGATCTAGATTTTTTGCATTTGAATTAAATCCCAAGAAAAAAATGGCTAAAGGGAATTAATCTCATAGGGCTTTTTTAGGTCAGCAAGTAGGGGCAGCAAGGGAGGCTGCCATCTGACGGTGGACTTACAAAAGTTAGGGTGGGTTAGCGGGTTAGGGGGACACAACAGGACCTTCTGCCATGTCAACTTAGCTCAAAAATCCAACTAAAACCAAAGCCTGTTTTGCAGGATACTAAAACTTTTCACTTAGGTTTCAGAACTGCATTAGAGTTCAGGTATAATGCATTGAGCATGAAGCATTGCCAAACGTATATGGATGAAGCAAAGAGGTGGGGACTGGATTGGGGTCAGTATCTTTAACTGCAATGGGCCACTGCTATGGAAGAAGCTGCCCATCCTGGAAGATCTCAGCCTGCTGAGTGGTGCAGGGTACAGAGGGGGTGAATTGTCTGGCCACTTTCAGCACATACTGTGGACAATCCCACCATGTTTACTGAAGCTGTGCAGCCTGGAAGCATTTTATCCAGCACTGTGGAGGAAGTTCTCCATTTTGTCAGGAACTCCTGAGAGGAAGGTACTTCTCAATTTTCTTCCAAACCCTGCAGGAGTATGCTGAGAAGGGCACAATGCAGAGAAAAGCAAAGCAACATGGCCACTTTGCTTCGTTCTTAGAGATAAGGAGACCACGTTGCTTTGCAAAGCAGCTCTGAAGGGGTGCTTCATTTAAACCTTTGATGAAAGAAGGGCGGCTTTGAAGCAGAAAATACACCAAGAATGCTAGATCTTATTTGCTAGAACAGCAAATAACTATCGGGCAAGGCTGAAAAAAGAGATTGTGGATTTATCCCCCCCCCCTCTAGTATTTGAACATTAAAAAAAATAATATTAGTTGCTGTGGTTGTGTAAATCTCAAATACAGAGATTCAATTTGAAAGCTTTTCAACCCAAATGATTTACTGAACGAACTGCATTGGAAAGTCATATTGAACTGACTGCCCCCTTTTGAATTGGGTGATTCAAAAGGGTGTTTGTTTATGCACAAAATCCCCTCCCTTTTTTTAACAGCTTCAGAAAATCATATTGAATTGCCTGATTTTCTGAATCAATCTAAATGATTGATGGACTGGGATTGGACTGATGAGGTGGATCAAACTGGAGCCAGTCCAAACTTTCTTCTCAGTTATTCAAGATCAAGCCTGAGATTCCATCCTCTTCTGCAACCGTAATGCAAAATTGATCTAAGCCTATGGAAGGACTATGCAATAGCCAAGCTTATCAGGTGAAAGAGAGAAAGATTATCCTGAAGCCAAAAACCTTTCTAGAAATGCTGTTCACCATTATCTGCATATGATGCAAATGATTCCCTCCCATAGCTTTGTTGACAGCAGCACAAGATGAATTGGTGCTAAGAATGAAAAGGCAAAATAAAACAACAACGACCCAGCATGGCTCTGCATGGAAGCATACATAGAAGGGGAAATGTCAACTTAGTCTAACAGCCCAGGAGTACACCTGGCAGCTGCAGAGACTGTTAATGTTGATTTAGGCTACTGCCTCGATCGGAAGATCGCAAGTTCGGAGGTTCGAATCCCTAGCTCCGCGTGATGGAGTGAGCTCCCGCACTAGCCCCAGCTCTTGCCAACCTAGCAATCCGAAAGCATGCAAATGCAAGTAGATAAATAGGTACCACTTCGGTGGGACGGTAACAACGTTCCACGTGCATCATGCCGGCCACATGGCCGTGGAAGCGTCTTCAGACAACGCTGGCTCTTCAGCTAACAAACGGAGATGAGCACCAGCCCCTAGAGTCGGACACGACTGCACAAATGTGCGGTGGGAACCTTTACCTTTACCTAATGCCATTGCTCTGGTAGGCACCAGGGTGGTGTTTACTTCAGAAACCAAAATTATATGGACAAACATACAGCATTATGCAACCCCTCTTGTGGAAATGCTTTAACAGGAGCAGCACTCTTGAAGCTCAAGGGCCTGCTGAAGATGGCAATCCCAGCAATCTTTTTAGCTGTGCTCCACTTGCAAATCAAATAGCCTGGATCCCTTTTGATTCCTTCAATTTCAGAGATAATCCTTCATCTATAATGGGATGACTCTTAAAATCTTCTATGTCCCATGCAAGTCTGGCTCCCTTATTTGGGAACAGGCTATCCAGGTGTCAAGGTTATATACCGTGCATATCTTCATTGAGAGTGGAGAGAAAATAGATTAAAAATTTCTCAAACAGAAAAATTTCTATTAGTTAGTTATTCACTGGAAATTCAGGAATGGATAGCACTAATAAGATACCAGCTAGTGTCAGTAGTAAAGTTCATTTTTCATATTCGAGATATCAAACTTAAAATTTAGAGTGCTGAACTAGCAGACCCTAAAACGCCCAGGGTCCCTCCTTGTGGGGGAGATGGGCGGGATATATATGTAATAAATAAAATAAATAAATAAATCAGGAGATACATAACTTGAGTATTCTGAGCAGCCAAATTATTCCTGGTCCATGATACTTGCCTCACCAAAGGACAATCAGGCCACAAGAAATGCCAGGTACCAAAGCAAAATATTTTACTGCTGAACAGAAATGAAGGTGGCGAAACAGAAAGTCTTATGACATTCAGACAGTGTGGAAAAAGACAGTACAGATGATGGGTACTGGTCACTCTTCAGGCAATCTCTTTTTAAGCATTACTTTCAGTGGCTGAGACCACAGGCGGCAGAGAGTGGTGATTCACAATTATCTAGAATTTATAGTTTCAGGAGTTTAGGGAGATCTTTCCTAGGAGCATAGTTCTGTCTGAAGGCTTAGCATGCCTTACTTCTTTACTTTTCTACTGGGCAAGGAAAGGAAATCAGACTATTGACTTTGATGCTTTGTCACTGTAAATAATTTTGGGAGCCTCTGTCAGACACAGGAAAGGGATTGGAGGCCACGCATGGCCTAGAATATATTGACTGCTCACCCTTGATGTAGGTCAGTAACGCTGTTCATAGCAGTCTCCTTTTTTACTTCTCCAGTGCCACTTCACATATTTCTTTCACACCTCAGTCCCTGTTCAGCAAGGATGCATCCAGTTCACTTCTTCTTTACTCAGTACATTGCAAAACTATGAATGGCTTCTTATATTCCAAAATATTTACCTTGATGGTTTTCGAAGACTATTTCTTGCATAGTGGGTTATTCCAAGGCACCCATAAACAAGAAGGAGGAGGAGAAATTGATCTGTAGGTAGAATATGTATTAGGCCTGTGCAAGGCTTCAAGGGGGTGCTTCATTTCACAAAGCAACATAGTGAAACGGCTGCATAGCTTTGCTTCACATAGCTTTGCTTCTGTGGCCATCTCAGTGATTGGAGGCTACTGGAAGCTTTTTCTGGCTAGGGGAGCTGTGGTTTAAGCGGTTTTCTCTCACACACACAACAGCCACACACTTGGGATTCTGCTCCTCAAATTCCGATTTCTGGAGGACTGGCCCTGTTGTAAAACATACCACCCATAAATATTCCAGCTCAGTAGGGGATACGATTCATTTTTTAGTGAAAAGTCTGTGTTTTGATTGTTTTATGAGAAAAAAAATTGTTCTATTTTATTCTTACCTGCACAGTTGGCTTTGGATTTTTCAGTGCTTTATAGACCCTTGTCTTTTTATTAGTTCAGTGTTCCCTGTTGAGTTTATGTTTTATATACCTGCTGCCACCACCAGCATCTCACTGTAAACAAGAATGGTGTATCTCAGTAGGTTATTTTCTGTTAATGACCTGTGATACAGTGTGTGTGTGTCTGTATGCTCTTGTGTGTATACCCAAGAGAAGTCCATAGGTTTCTTAAAGACACATTGCAATTGTACTGTGGCAATGTTCACAAGTTCTTTAAAACTGTGCTACTCTGCTTTGAAAAAAGAAAGCTAGACTGCAGTATCCTAGAAGAACAGTTGTTACAAAATAGATCCAGTTTGATGTTAATTGTAAGGTAATCCTAGATAGCTTACCTGGAAATGCAGAAGATAAAGAATGGATGGAGACAATGAAACCACAGTAGGGTGAACAGATGGTATAGCAGCTCCTGACTCTCTATTAAAAATGTAGAAGAAAGAATTTTGACAGGAGCATTTGGCCATCTTACAGTGCCGCAGAGCACACCTAAGTATCTACCAAAGTTATCTCTGCTATACCTATCTGGAGAAGAGGATGTTTCACAGCCAAGCTATTCTTTGAAAAGTGCTACCCACCATGCAGCATCTGAAAGGAATTTTTAGAATTTGGTTAAATGTTAAGAGTTCATCCTCCTTGGCATCATACATACACACAAACACCTCACACACTCCTCTTTGAGCTTACAACAATTATATTGTAAAATAACAGCTAGAGAGGCTGCTGGTGGTGCATCTTTATTGATCTTCATTTTTATCACTGCACAGCCAAATATGATTTGCTATGCACACCGATGACACCATCACATTCGTGACATGCTTCTTGAGTGACTAGTATTATCCGAGGTTAAAAAAATGTGCCAGGATTCTGGAGAAAAATAGATTTATACAGATACAAAGTATGTAAAACAAGGTGTAAGATCATTTTTTTTCTCTTTGCAATTTCCATACAGACAACAGTTGCATTCAAAATCAAGTATCATGAATTTTTGTGCATAAGAGCCCAGTGCAGAAGTACTTGCTGTATAAGCCAAATCACAATTAAATTTCTAAGCATCAGTGGAAGAACTGCAAGGATTGGACTTTACTTCTACCAGACTTTTCTCATGCTATACATATTATTAAGTGAGCAGCTAAACTACCAAGACTCAGCTTCTTCATGATACACAGTTTTGTGTTGTAATTTTCAACAGTCATGATGCTTCATTGGGAAAGTAGTCATGATTTGTTACATAGTTAGATTTGGCTAAGTATCCTGGAGTAGTAACATTAATTAGTGATTTTGTGCATGTGTATTTCAGTATTACTACTTCTTACTGTAGTTGTGGGCAATAGGGGAGTTTCAGCAAAAAAATGATATCACTGCCTCAATGAGTTTCAGGCTATCCATCAATATTCCTCAGGAACTAATTGCAGCATTTTGACTCAGGTAAATCATGATGAACTACACTGCCTTTGTGATGCCTCCTGAACTCAACTGAATTATTTTTCTGAGGCCATGAAGCTCTTTGTGAGCTTGGAAACAGGCAGAATTCTTTTAACGAGGTACCAACTAGGGACAGTGAAGGTGACCACACTGAATCTGAAGTATCTTTATTTATTTATTTAATTTTTATCCCGCCTTTATTTGCTCATTTTGGATCTGGATACTGCACACCTGTTGGCGACGGCCGACAGGAAGCTCAGGCGTTGGCTGGTCCATGAAGTCACAAAGAGTTGGAAGCGACTGAACGAATAAACAGCAAAAACTGCACACCTGTAAACTGAAGAGTAGATATATGTGGGGTGCTATCAGAGTACAGGTAGTCTTCACTTAACAACCACAATTGGGACCAGCAATTCCATCGCAAAGTGATGCAGTCGTTAAGTGAACCATCACATAACTGCACCGGACTAACAACGTCAGTTCCACTGAGGTCATTAAGCGAATCACCCATGGTCATTAAGCACGACATCAAGTGACAGTGACTTGCAACTTACTGCTGGATTCTCCATTGACTTTGCTTATCAGAAGCTGGCTGTGAAGCTCACAAATGGCGATCACATGACTACAGGATGCTGTCAGATCAAAGAACTGGTTCCCCACTCTGGCCAAAGATGGGTCTATGGGAAGCCCACAAGCAGGGCATGAATTCTGTTTCCATTCTCCATTGAACTGGAATAGAGGTGCCTACTGTTTGTGATATTGGAGGAAATACATATAATTGCCATCACTGGTACTCTCACATGTATTAACCTTCACAAATACATCCCAATGTCATTTAAAGCTGTTGTACTTTCTGATTATCACTTCATCTTGCAGTTCTCAGTTAACCGGTACAGTTTGCAGCAGTACTTTCTTTCATCTGCTCTGGCTTGCTCACCAATCAGCTTCATTATTTGATCTCCAGTTCTAGTATTATCAGAAAAGAAAGTTCTCCACACCATGCAGAATGTTATATGACTACATCATTCTCCATTCCTCAGTGCTTTCCCCCCTAAACTAAAGCTCTAATACTGCCGTATTTCCTCAGTCTACTGTTCATTTCGTTGTCCATTTCTACAAACACTGCAGCAAACACTCAGCACCCATAATTCAAGCTGCCAATGTATGCCATTCTTGACCTAGCTTTCAGTTTATCACTTGAAAACATAAAACTTGATACTATTCAAGTGTCAATAAGACGGCATAACTATGGGATTGATTTCAGAAGTATCAGATATTGAAATCTGTTGTTTGGGATGGTTTCTGCATATATCCAAGGCATACCATAGTCACAGATGTGCTTCTGCTCCTATTGCTCCTAGTTGTTCTACTTGACATTGGCTAAAGCATATATAGAGATATTCTCACCCCTATGGGTGGTATGTGTCTTTCTTAGCCTCAGGTCCTCTACCAGAGGCCTGGGAGTTGGAGGGTTCTGCACAGTATCTTAGCTGTTCCTAGCATTGCGCTCTTCTGGACAGAGAGCTCTGATGTTGTTCCTAGGATCTGGAGTTGGAGCCAGTCTCCCAGCTGAGGAGTCACAGCCCCAAGTGCTCCTACCACCACTGGGACCACTTTGGCCTTCACTTTCCACATCCTCTCTAGTTCCTCCTTCAGGTTCTGGTACTTCTCCAGCTTCTCATACTCCTTCTTCCTGATGTTGCTGTCACTTGGCACCACTACATCTATCACCACCACCGTCTTCTGGTCCTTGTCTACTATCACAATGTCTGGTTGATTGGCCAGTACCTGCCTGTCTGTCTGGATCTGGAAGTCCCACAGGATCTTAGCCCTGTCATTCTCAACAAGCTTCTGTGGAATCTCCCATCTGGACTTTGGAGGGTCTAGCCCATACACTGTGCAGATGTTCCTGTACACAATGCCAGCTACTTGGTTGTGCCGTTCAGTGTATGCTGTTCCTGCCTGCATCTTACACCCTGCCACTATGTGTTGGACTGTCTCTGAGGCCTTACTGCAGTCTGCACACAGTACACACACACACACACACACACACACACACACACACACACACACATGTAATCCTTGGTTAATGAACACTTGTTCAGCGACAGTTTGAAGTTATAATGGCACTGAACGAGTGGTACTTACAACCTGTCCTCAAAGTTCTGGGCATCCCAGCACCCCCACAGTCATGTGATCTGGGTGCTTGGCAGCTGGCTCATACTTATAAAAGATGCAGCATCCCACAATCATGTGATCACCATTTGTGACCTTCCATTGCCATCTTCCCACAAGCAAAGTCAATGGGGAACCTGGCAGAGAAGTTCACAAGTCACTGTGGTAAGCCTTCCCCGCCTGGCAGCAGCCACCCTCAGCCCCACCATGCTTGCAGTGCAACGACCACCAGCACACCCATGTGCACACTCCTGCACCTGGCAGCAGACACCCACACTGTGCTTGTGCCACGCTGACTACCTGCGTAACCTCCCCCACCCAGCGGCAGCCACTTACCTGCAAACGGCCTGTTTGCAAGCTGCCTGGGACTTGCAACTTCCTGACGGCTTCCTCACTGACTTTGGTTGTTGGAAGCCAGCAGGAAGTTGCGAGGAGGTCCTTGCTTAACAACACACAATTCTCACTTAATGACAGCAACGGGACTGCTGGGATTGCCATTGCTAAGCAACATGGTCACGTGACATCACACTTTATGACCGCATTGCTTAGCGATGGAAATTCTGGTCGCAATTACTGTTGTTAACTGAGGACTACCAGTACACACACACACACACACACACTGCTACAGATGACCTACTGATCCATAAAATATGTTCTAGTCATAGTCCCATACTTACCAAACTTGAAAATGACCCTAAAGAGCAGGCCTTGACACACCGTATACTTAGCTAAAAGAAGAAAAATGAAAAAATGAAGTTGTAATAAAAACCATTAAAAAACCTTGCTTCCTTAGAGAAAAATATCTTAAAAGTTAATGAACCATGATAAACTTACCATTTCTCATTTCTGTTTGCCCATCAATCAAAACATGTCTTCTTTGTTTTGGGCAAATAAAAGGTATGAAATTAATCTTGACTCCTTTTTAAAGTAATGTCCTACTGTTTAATACAAATTAAATGTCATCAGGATACCTCTAAAATGTCATCATGTTAGCCATAATAATGGCAACAGAAATGGCAAACCAGGTGTCACTTCCACAAAGACTTTTCAACAGAAATGTCATTTTAAGTATTATTTTGGAACAGTTAGGAGTAACATGGTTAACCTCAATCATGTTTTTTACATTGTGTCAAATACCTGTTTAGAAAGGTGATTAATATTTTTCTGTAATGGGGCCTTTCAACTGTATATACAATGGATCTTTCTGACCCTTCCTTGTGGAAAGCCACTAGCCATCTAATTAGATTTAGAAGTTTTGGGTACGAAACTCTACTAAGTTATGATGCCATCATGATGAGGCTGATGAAGATAATGTCACAGGTTTGATCCCTTGTATAAAATAATGTTGGATCAGAATTGTGATGAATAAATATACTGTAGGTACCTTAGCTGCCATGTATTTATTTTTAAAACTATTTTCCATTGTCTGATATTAGAGTGCTTTATTTTTTTGTTTCAGTACAGTGTCATAGACCTGTGTGAAGCTGCTGTTTCACTTTGTAGAGCTATCTTGTGTCAGATCAAAGGAGTTATTTGATTCATGGTTAGGTATCCACAGAAAACTGAGATGATGACATAAAAAGGTAAAGATTCCCCCTGCACATTTTGTGCAGTCGAGTCCGACTCTAGGGGCCAGTGCTCATCTCCATTTGTTAGCCGAAGAGCCAGCGTTGTCTGAAGACACTTCCACGGTCATGTGGCCGGCATGACGCACATGGAACGCTGTTACCTACCCACCGAAGTGGTACCTATTCATCTACTTGCATTTGCATGCTTTCGAATTGCTAGGTTGGCAAGAGCTGGGGCTAGTGCGGGAGCTCACTCCATCACACAGGGCTAGGGATTCAAACCTCGAACCTCCGAACTTGTGATCTTCCGATCGACAAGCCTGGCATCTTACCCGCTGAGCCACCATGCCCCCTAATGATGACATACATGCATGGTAACATTGTGACACAAACCCCACCTTTATGTACTGCACCCTTATGTCCAACTTGCTTTTCTTGCCTCCTTGCAGATACCCTATGGGTGTCAAATTAATTCTAAAAAACTGTTGTACCTGTTGTATCACCCCCAAACAGTGTTGCAGAAATTTGGCTGACTACTTCACCTCGCTAGAAGTATCAGCAGACACGTCTCTTGCACAGGTGTGCACAACCATGGAAAGCTGGACCACACACTTCTTTGATTCATGCTGCAGCTTCAGTGGGATGCTTTGATTGAAGTCAAATCCCCTTTGAAGCTTCAGAGTCCCACTGCTTAATTCAGAGCCATATATTGACTGTACATAGCATTGCACAAACAATTTATGAAAGAACTGCCATATGAGCAAACTAAAGAGTCTGCCATTGTCCATTTGCATCAGCCATTCTCACTGCAGTGAATAATTAGGGCAGTGGAAATTCAGGAATATACGAATAATGCTCCTCATTTAAGCGAATCAGTGTATTCATCCTAAAATATATCTTTTAACTTTCCTGCTGCAGGTTAACAATTATGGATCCACTGTATATACACCACTTGGTTAGGTACTATATCTGCTGTTAGCCTGGATAAATTAGTTTTAGTGAAAGAGATGGTAAGAAGATAGAGGAAAGATGCACCAGTATTCTTTTTGTGTGTGTCTCTTTCTCTCTCTCCCTTGAAGAGCAAAGAATGCAGCATTCAACAGAAGGAAACATATATGTGTCTCCCTGCTTTACAATATTGATGCACTCCAACTCAGGGCAAAGACCAAACTCTGGAGCAGATTAGAATAAATTGGGAGATATTGTAATTTACATAAAATAAGTACTGCAGCAGTTGTGTCAAAAACAAAAGCAACCCCCACACTTTACACTGTTTGCATAAAACATCATTCCAAGAGAGGGAGGAAAAATATTGGATTTCCCTTGTGCTCCAATCACTATTAGCCACTCAAATCAAGAATAAGCCTTACATCAGACCGCCATCAGGCTAAACACTCTTGGCATCTTTGTGAGGTAGAGGTGTACTGCAGGGGGTGGAGGGAGAAAATCATTTCTGGGGAAAGCTGGAAAATTCCAGGAAGGGCAAGGTAGGGCAGCATTGGGTCTAAGTCATATTATCAAGGATTACTGGGAATCTTGGAAATGCTGTGAACAAGATGCCTATGGTAAGTCAGGTGGAACTCAGATATGGGACTTTGATCTGGCTTGCAAGACACTAAGATCAGACTTGTCAGAAGGGATGGCCAAGAGAAGGTCAAAAAGGTACTCAAAATCATGCAATTGGAAGAGGCTGTTTAGGCCAGTGAGGGGAACCCTCTGGTCAGTGCATCAATCCAAATTAAGGCATCTCTGATTGATGGTTGTCTTGCTTGCCTTTGAACCCATCCAGTGAGGAGCAACTACCACCTCGCTGAGTAATTGATTCCATTGTTGAATTGCTCTTTAACATTCAGTTGGGATCTGCCTTTCTATAACTTAATTCCAATAGGCTGCATCTTGCGGTCTGGAACAACAGAGAACAGGCTTCAATCCTCTTCTATGTGAAATCTGTTCAGGTATTTGAAAAGTGCTATCATATTTCTTCTCAAATATCTCTTCTCAAAACTAAATATGCTGCTCGCCTCCTCCAGCACCACTCACCAAAAGCTTTGGCAAGCATGGAAGAAGAGATTCGGTGGAAAGAATCATGGTATATCTAAAGTGTAAATCCCTTTGTTGAGATGAATATAAATTGCTTCATATAAGCCTGATTTCTCGCCCCCTGATCATTCTCATTTTGAATATGTTCCAATTTCTCTGAATCCCTTTAAAGTGATTTGAAAACATGCTTCTGTAGATGTAGCTAAAATTGTGTTTCCATTTTTTGCAATTGTAGCCCAGTGCTGGCTCATATTCAGTTTGCAACCAACTACTAGTGTTGTGCAAATCTTCATGAAGTAATGCAGTTTCTAACAGCATGATGGAATGAACATGTTCCTTCACATTGCTCTGATTCCTACCTCTCCACAAAGCTGGCTGAAGCCTAAACTGGGTAGCTTCAGCAAATGTTGCTGGGGCAACCATAACTTCAGCTACTGGTGATGGAGAAAGCTGGGAGGACCTTTCTCTTGCAGCACTGGCCTGAAGCATTTTGAGGCAATGTTTGCTATTATCAGAGAGAAATATGTGGCCTGTTTGCTTTGACAAAGATAATCAAAGTGATGGTGGTGATAATCAAAGTGCTTCCATGGGGCACATCTCTTCATCAAAGCAAATCTAAGTATCTTATAATTTGAAGATCTTTTTGACAAGTCTTATTGCTAAGCCTGGTATTCTCCATTTAATGCCTTGGTGTGCCCTCTTTCAATCTCCTACATACTGTATGTCTCCTTTTTTCGTTTTCAGATCTTCACTAAACTGTATATTTAGTCACACTGGCTTCTTCTGCTGTCCTGAATTCCTAACCCCACCCCATTAGAATTGTTTGCAACTGACTTCCAGGGAAGCTTTAGCAAACTTTAGCAAACTCCGTCCCTGGACCCTACCATCCTGGGCAACTTTCGCCCAGTCTCCCACCTTCCCTTTTTGGGAAAGGTGGTTGAGAAGGTGGTGGCGTGGCAACTCCAGAGGATTCTGGAGGAAACGGATTATCTAGACCCCTTCCAGTCAGGTTTCAGGCCAGGATATGGGACGGAGACCACATTGGTCGTGCTTATCGATGATCTCTGGCGAGAGCAGGATAGAGGGAGTGCGTCCATCCTGGCTCTCTCAGATCTCTCAGCGGCTTTTGATACCGTTGACCACGGTATACTTTTGGGACGGCTCAGGGAGTTGGGGGTGGGCGGCGTAGTTTTGCGCTGGTTCGCCTCCTTCCTCCGGGGCCGTTCCCACTCGGTGTTGATAGGGGAGGAGAGAGCTGACCCATGGCCCCTGATTTGTGGGGTGCCGCAGGGGTCGGTTCTCTCTCCTCTCCTTTTCAACATCTACATGAAGCCGCTGGGCGAGATCATCTGTCACCACGGGATGAGGTATCACCAATATGCTGATGATACCCAGTTATACATCTCCATCCCGGGTGAAGTAGGTGATGCGGTCGATGCCTTATCTCAGTGTCTGGAGGCTGTGGGGGTCTGGATGGGGAACAATAGCCTTCAACTGAACCCTGGTAAGATGGAGTGGCTGTGGATTGATGGCCCCCCTAGATCCGGGAAGTTGTCATCTTTGGTTCTGGGTGGGGTGGCATTACCTCGCTCGGATCCAGTGCAGAATGTGGGGGTCCTCCTGGACTCGCGACTCCTGCTCGAAGAGCAGGTGGCAGTCACGGCCAGGAGGGCCTTTGCACAACTTCGTGTGGTGCGCCAGTTACGCCCTTTCCTGGATCAGGAGGCCCTCCGAACAGTCACTCACGCCCTTGTCATCTCCCGTATAGATTACTGTAATGCACTCTACATGGGGCTACCCCTGAAGAGTATCCGGAAGCTTCAGCTGGTGCAGAATGCCGCGGCGCGAGCAGTTATGTGTGCCATGAGATCGGCACATGTAACACCTCTGCTACGCGAGCTGCATTGGCTACCAGTTTGCTTCCGGGTCCAATTCAAGGTGTTGGTGATTACCTTTAAAGCCCTACATGGCATAAGACCAGGGTACCTGAGGGACCGTCTCATCCCGATAACGTCAGCCCGCCCCACCCGTGCATGCAGAGAGGGCATGCTTCGGACCCACTCGACAAGAGAATTCCATCTAGCGGGGTCCAGGAGGCGTGTCTTCTCTGCGATAGCGCCCGCCTTATGGAATATCTTGCCCCCGGAGGTGAGGCTGGCCCCTTCACTCCTGGACTTTCGGAAGGCCCTTAAGACCTGGCTCTGCCGCCGGGCCTGGGACGACAGAGGCGGCAGTGCCTCCTGGGGTTGGCTGGCCCCGTAGTAATATGATCCATCCTACGGTCCCCCCTTCTTGGATTTTATGTAATTTATTATTATTATTGGATGTATTTTAGATATTGTTTTTGTATTTTTTAAACTTTCAATTGTTGTAACCTGCCCAGAGTCCCTTGCAAGGGAGATGGGCGGGGAATAAATTGAATGAATGAATGAATGAATGAATGAATGAATGAATGAATGAATGAATAAATAAATAAATAAACAAACTGAAGACATCTCTGCAGTGAGTGGAGCTGATGACTGTGGCAGAATGAGAAGTCAGCGAATGGACCAGCTTCTTGTAATTCCTCTCTGAACAAGGAGAAGACTTAGGATTGCCCACGTGTGCTCCACACAAAGAGACCATAAGACAGTGGTCTCCAGTGGGTTTAGAGCTCTGGGTGCCGAGGGAATTGCCATCTTTGTTGAAGCCGCAGTTTGGAGCCTTCGAAAGGACACTCAGTTTGCATACTTCCTTTCTTCATCACTTCTGGAAATTGCTTGTTAACTGATTTTTGGATATTAAAGACCTGCAGATCGGCAAGTTTCATTACATCGGGTGAATCTCCTTCAATCCTTAGTGAAAGAGGTTTTATGCAAGTTTAAGGCCTTTAAAAACTATTTTGGAATAAACAGCATAAGGGTGATTAAAACGTTGATTTTGGAAACTTACAAATGGACTAAGGGGCAAGAATTTGAAATAAGTTTTTGAAACTAATTACAAGAAACTTTCCTTGTTTGGAAATGTATGTATGTATGTATGTATGTATGTATGTATGTATGTATGTATGTATGTGTGGGGGCGTGGGGGCTCAGCGGGTAAGATGCCAGGCTTGTCGATCTGAAGATCGCAAGTTCAGAGGTTCGAATCCCTAGCCCTGCGTGCGGAGTGAGCTCCCGCACTAGCCCCAGCTCTTGCCAACCTAGCAATTTGAAAGCATGCAAATGCAAGTAGATGAATAGGTACCACTTCGGTGGGTAGGTAACAGTGTTCCACGCGCGTCATGCTGGCCACATGACTGTGGAAGCATCTTCGGACAACGCTGGCTCTTCGGCTAAGAAACAGAGATGAGCACCGGCCCCTAGAGTCGGACACAACTGCACAAATGTGCGGGGGGAACCTTTACCTTTACGTACGTACGTACGTACGTATGTATATATTGAAATTAAGTATAAAAAATATTCTGTGGGAAAATGCTGATAATCAGAAAAATATGTGATAAGATGGGATTTTGAAGGTTGAACACTAGAAGGAACCAGAAAGAATTAAAAGATTATAATTAAAGGAGAAGAGACCCACTAATATAGAATGGAGCAAATTATTCTAACTTGCGACAAATTTAAGCATATTTGGGACCAATGCACTCAGAAGTTACTTTTAAGGTTGTCTGTTATTAACAAGACTGAGATTGAGGCTGATTTTGAATGTAGATTTAAAAATCACAGATTACAAGAATGATATGGATAAAGATGTTATATTGGATATACAAATGAAACTGGCTGATGTCTTAACAATTAATAGATGTATACAAATAACAAACCAGAAGAGTGACTTGGATAACTTTTTCATTTTGGATTTACAAGAGACATGTTAAAGTTTTGAAGGACTTTCTGAGAAGAGACAAGGAGAACATGGAAAGAATTCAAGTCCTAGGACTCTATTCAAAGGGAATAAAGATCAAGATTGTTAAAAATAAAACAATGGAATAAAGTGGAGGGTTTTTTTATCAAGGTTAAAATATATATGTTGTTGTTACTGGTAACTCTTAATGGATTTTTGCTTACCAGTAGTGAATGACAAGGCTGTAAAGATTAGTATATAGGTAAGAGATAAGATAGGGGAAGAAGAGATCTTTTGTTGTATTTTTAGAGAAAGTGATAAGTTACTGTGTAAAAATAGAGGAAAAGATTATAAAGCTAGTTTATTTGATTAAGGTTAAAATATATAGATTGTTATTTCTTATAACTCTTAATGGAATTTTGCTGACTAGAATTAAACAATGAGGTTGTATGTATGTATGTATGTTTCGACTTCTATCACCGCACCATCTCCCACAAGGGGACTCTGGGTGGTTATAAAACAGGTTTTAAGAATCTGTTTATAAATAAGAGATGAGACATGGGATGAAAATTGTTTTTGTTGTACTGTAGTATTGGAGAAGATGATAAGCTACTGAAATTGTTTGTACTTGTCATGATGAAGAGGGAAGTTATTTCTTTATATATCTTTTTTCTTTTTTCTTTAATATATAAGTTTTTTTTCTTTTTGCACTTTTTCTTTTTTTCTTTTCTCTCATTTTACTGTTTTATATTTCTCTTAGTTTGCATTTGTTTTTTATCTTTGTAATTGTAAACTTTAATAAAATTACTATAAAAATAGTTTGCAATTGGCCTTTTGCAATTGCTATTTTTCAAGAACACCTATTTATATTTAGCATCTTCTCCCATTAGCTTTTCCTGCCATGGAATTCTACCTGTCATTGCTTTACATACTTTTTTTAAACAATAAAAGGTAAAGGTACCTCTGCATAGTTATGTCCACCTCTAGGGGCTGGTGCTCATCTCTGTTCGTTAGCTGAAGAGCCAGCATTGTCCGAAGACACTTCCGCGGTCATGTGGACGGCATGACGTGCGTGGAACGCTGTTACCTTCCCACTGAAGTGGTACCAATTTATCTACTTGCATTTGCATGCTTTCAAATTGCTAGGTTGGCAAGAGCTGGGGCTAATGCGGGAGCTCACTCTGTTACACGGGGCTAGGGATTCGAACCTCCAAACTTGCGATCTTCCAATCAACAAGCCTGGCGTCTTACCCGCTGAGCCATCACACCCCCTATTTTTAAACAATAAGATAAAGCAATTGACTACACTCAGCTTAGTTTTACTTAAAATCAAGAGCGCTAGCATTATATGGTAATTTTTTCCCAGTGTTTCACTTCTTCAATTAAGTCCTCTCAATTATTTAGTGTCATCCAGTCAAGGACAGCTGATAGTTTTGTGTATTCTCTACTCTCTGAAGAAGAAAGCTATCAGCAAACTAAGTCAAGAATTTTCTGGTAATACCATGCTTGACAAAGCTTGTCTCCAACATATGTTGTGTTAATTAAAATCATGCAATCCTACAACCTTTTTGAAAGATCTGTAATTTGGGAGAGTAATGGTACAATAGTACATTCCTACTGAAAATTTTCCTTTCTCTCTAGAAAGCTTTCATGATTTGTAAAGGAGAATTCATAGAATCTGGGAGTACATACAGAGTAGCATTCCAAGGTTTCAATTCAATGATCCTCGAAAACATTCCAAAGGACCCATAAAAAACCAAGGAAAGCACCCAGACACAACCTGAACTCACTGCTTGATACACTGAGCTGCTGTGTCCTCTTAAAGAATTAACACATCCACTTCAAGGGTGTTCCCAGGTCAGTTGAGCATGTGTGGCATGAAGAGATCATGCTTCCACCCATCACTTTCCATATTTCTGCTATTATAATTTAATAATATATACAATCAAGTTATGTTTTGGGGAAGAAATTGATTGACTATGTGCCATCAAGTCGTTTTTGACTCCTAGCAACCACATACAGGTAGTTCTCAGTTAATGACTGCCCTGTTTAGTGACTATTTGAACTTACGACAGTGCTGAAAACCTAGCTTTATGACTGGTCCTCAAACATACAACCATCGCAGCATCCCTGCAGTCACATGATTGACATTCAGGTGCTTTACAACCAGCATGCATATACAATGGTTGCAGTGTCCCATAGTCACATGATCACCATTTGTGAGCTTCACAGCTGGCTTCTAACAAGCAAAGCCAATGGAGAAGCCGGCAGTAAGTTGTACGTTGCCGTCACATGAAGTTGTGTTTAATGAGCGTGGGTGATTCGCCTAACAACCACAGTGGAATTGATGTCATAAGTCCGGTGTGGTCACGTAATGTTTCACTTAACAACCTTGTCATTTAGTGATGGAGTTGCTGGTCCCAATTGTGGTCATTAAGTGAGGACTACCTGTAGGTAGATGGGGAAGAAATAGATAGAGTGGGGAAGAGATAGATAGATTGGGGAAGAAAACCCCAGTCTCAATTCATTCTGAATCCAGTACTGTACTAGAACATATTAGCAACAATCATTTATTGAATTCTAATTATTCAGTATGGATTCTCTTAGTATATGGTATATATTATCTTTTAAATGTAGAGCTCTGCATTAAAATATGGCAGATCTACATCTATTTTGAAAATTTGTGATACAATGAATATGTTAATGTTATTATTTTGCATTTAAATCATGAATGCTGAAAGAAGACAGTGAAAACAGAGACAAAAACAAAAATAAAATATCAAAGGTTCTCAGAACTATTGCAGTTATAATCCCCATAGTTTTTGGGAAGCATAGATCATAAAGGATTAACTTGTGTGAGTCCAGGACAACTGCACTTTCTACTCTCAGGTGTTTCAACTCTGCCAGTAAATGAACAGCAAAGAAGCCAAACAACTATACCAATGAAAGTAATTCTATATTTAAGGGGCCATGACTGAGAAAGCCCTGTCTAATCAATTTATTTGCCATACCTTTGATTCTGAGTCCCTTTCTTACATGAATGAAAATTCTTTCATGAGATGGTCCTGCTAATGAAAGCTAATGGCTCTGTCAAGTTCAGTTCGATACCTGGCAATTGTCAGAGATCATCCGATCTCTGCCAAAAGGGCAGGCAGACAAAGAGCTCCGCAGAAGCCTGGAAGTGGCGCGAAGCTGACATCCACCCGACGCACGGGAATACACATCTGGGAGGCGGTTGCCGGAGCAACCAGGTAGACCTGACCACACGTGTCAGCAGCAAAGGACCCTGGGGGAGGGAAAGGTTTAAATATGCTGCTTGTTCCCAGAATCGCCATTCCAGTCTTTGTTTGTGCTAGCTTCTGTATCCTGTAATAAACTATCCTACTTCTAAGAACTCATGCGTCTGTGAGTTACTCTAGAGTAGGGAGATTACAGATATCGGATGGAGTGCCTTACAGCAATTGAATAGATGTGTCCATGTTGTTTTCTTGGCAACAATATGGAAGGGGCTTTTCCATTGCCTAATTCTGAGATTTTTTTAAAAAAAAAAACACTTCCCAGTCTAGCCTACTGATGGCCTCCCATCTATCACCCAGATCTGACACTGCTTGGTGTTTGGGGATCAAGTAAGATCTGCTAGAGGCTGTCATCTGCAAAACTGATGATTGAATGAAGGATGCAATTGTTGTTAGGTTTTGAAGTTGTAGGGTTTTGGTTTTTTTTTTTTTGCTAATTCTACTTTTCCCTATTGCACTCCTCCAAGCCTTGTTCCTCAATCTCAGCAACTTTATGTTGGCTGGGGAATTCTGGGAGTTTACGTCCACACATCTTAAAGTTGCTGAGATTGAGAAACACTGCCTCAAAGTCTTCTGTTGGTGGCCAGGATGCTGTATATGGATAGCTTGGCAAAAAAGGCCTTTTCTTCTTCCAGTAATATGGCACAAAAATGAATCTAGGCAATCCCCCCCGATGAAACACTGAAAAACCTATTAAAAAGAACTGCTATCCCTCTGAAAACATCTAAAATCCTGTCCAGAATGTCCTCTTCCTATTACCCATTGTCATCTGCATAAAAGCATGGCTCTGAATCTTTCCATAGTTCAAGCAAACATGTATATGTGTATATGTAAGTATGTGTGGATGTGTGTGTGCATGTAGATACGATATACAGTAGATCTGTGTATGCATGTAGACTACTGCTGATGCCCAAAGAGATTGAAGATTGTCAGATGTTCTGCTTCTTTGATGTGACATTTGATTGTGACCCTCTAAATGTTGCTCAAGAAGAACAAGAAAAAAGTTAACATATACTAATTTATATGTATTTATGCATTTCAGAAGTAATTACTGTAAATATATATGCAATGCATTTTGTCACTTGGGGAAGGCTATGAAGGGGAGGCCTGTGTGTTGGCTGAAGTCAGTTTTCAAGCTCCAGACTTCAAAGGCCCTGTTCTTCTTTCTCACGGTTCTTTAATCCAGACTTGCATTGGGTAGCCCTTCAAATAGAGGACATCTTCACACAGAGGATTGTTCTGTCAAAGTCCTTGGAGTAAACAACTATTCTGTAAAGTAGGACAAATGGATCCAGAGTCAGGGTAGGCCATAATACGTACAAAATAATTTCATTCGGACAACAGTATTATTAAATAGCAGGTTCTTTCCTTAATCCTTAAAAAAAATCCCAAATTTGAAGAAAGCACAAACCTATTTAAAAACAGCAAAAATATTTTAATTCAATATTAGGATTCTTTTACAAACAGGTAGAAACACCAGGGTATCATTTCACCAATATGCAGAAAAGCAATCCACTAATACTGTCCATTAACACTGCTATAATTTTAGAGTAAAAATAGGTCTCCACCAGAATGTATCGGCTTAAGCCTGTAGCAGGCAATGGAGCTTTCTTTGTGATAAATAGACACTAAAGCTAAGCCTTGGCAATCTCTTATATTATTTAAGGAAGCAATGATCAAAGGGAAGAGGGTACAAAGAACTTGCAGCCTCGTATATTCTGCACTGATGCAGAGATATTGTCATCCATGGTGAATACAATTACTACCAAGGAATGCTGGACAGATGCTGTTAAAGCTCACATTTATAAATCTCTACTGAAGGTTAGAAGCAGAGGAGTAAGAAGCCAAACAACATCCAGGCTCCTGCAACTATTTATGGGGATATATAATTATATCACTTTTTTCTTCTAGCTTACTGATTCTTTCCACTATACTTTATTCTTGATGTAACCACTGAACACGAAGTCAATTCCCCTATAATTACACTGCCATTTTACAACATTAGGTGATGATTTTTGATGCAGTGTGCTCACTCTGCAGTTGTACAGAAAATGCTTTATCTGTTCATGGCATAATTTGCCAGTTTGTTTTTCCTTCATCTTGGGCAGGAAAACTTTCAGCTGCCCACCACTGTTATTGTGAGTTAATGATTGTTTGGGGTTTTTTTTTTGCCTAGGTCTCATTCATTTTTACAGAGTTGTATCTATGGGGTGGTAAGTATGTAAGAACCCTGTATGATAATACTCGACAGGTTCACATAGATAAAAACATTATAACTGTAATTCCATTTCTTAATATAGAGATGGACAACTATTAAGGACCATACATTCTCAGCAGTAACCCATAGGGAAGGGGCATATGGTGAGTGGGGTTAAAACAAGCAATTGATAGACCTGAACCAAAATGCATTCACTTTCTGAATGTGCCCCCATCCCCAACCCCAGGAACCAGCCCAGAAGGATACTATGATTGATGGTATCAAAAGCCACTAAGAGATCAAGAAGTACAAGGATGGATGCACCACCTCCATCCCAGCAATTCCACAGGTCATCTACAAGTGTGACAGGTCATCTCCATATTAAATCCCAGCCTGAAACCCAACTGAAATGGGTCTAGATAATCCATTTCCTCCAGGGTCCTCATCAACTGCAGACCAACAACTTTCTTCTCAACAACTTTCCCTAAAAAAGTAAACATTGGAGACAGGACAATAGTTATCAAAAACCATTGAGTCCAAGGATGGCTTCTTGAAGAGGGGGCACACCACTGCCTCATTCAAGGCAGGAGGTACCACCCTCTCCCTCAAAGAGTCTGAAACCATAGCATAGACCCAACGTAAGGCATCTCCCTGGCTGTTTCTTGGATCCAGGAGGGCCCTGGGTCCAAAAAACAGGTGGCTGAAATGACCGCACAGAGAACTCTATCCACTTCCTCAGGAGCGGATCTAAGCAACTTTATACATCAGGTAGCCTAATATTCCTCACAGGGTAGATGGTCCTGGAGGCATTCCCTGCCCAGTAGGGACTGGGTCATCCTAAACAGGATTGATGGAATGCAGTAAGAGTGGAGAAATATTGACATTTCACCGCCTTTTTTTGCCACAGAGTAATCCCTAGGCTTGGGCTAAGAGCTGTGTGAAAGAGCCCAATAGCCACTTGTCACCCTAAGGATGCCAATTACACATTCCTGGTCTAATGGAAAAATGGGCATGCTATTTCCATTTGCAATAAAAAGGTAAAGGTTCCCCCCGCACAGTTGTGCAGTCGTGTCCGACTCTAGGGGCCAGTGCTCATCTCCGTTTGTTAGCCAAAGAGCCAGCATTGTCCGAAGACGCTTCCACGGTCATGTGGCCGCATGATGCACGCAGAACGCTTTTACCTACCCACCAAAGTGGTACCTATTCATCTACTTGCATTTGCATGCTTTCAAATTGCTAGGTTGGCAAGAGCTGGAGCTAGTGCGGGTGCTCACTCCGTACACAGGGCTAGGGATTCGAACCTCTGAACTTGCGATCTTCCGATCGACAAGCCTGGCGTCTTACCCGCTGAGCCACCATGCCCCTGGTCCCTTTGCAATACAGAGTTGTATTTTATACCATATGCCGTTTTTCTTCATTTCAAGCTTCTGTGTATATTTCTGTGTAAAGTGCTAGCAGTCCCATCCGTGTGCTAACTTTTCAATATGGGATACTCAGGATGACACACTACCTTTTCTGTGCAAAAAAGGGGTAGGAAAACATCTTCTTTTCTATCCCATGAGGATGAGTAACCTAGTTAAAATTAGAGGAAGGAGAACACTGAATCTGAAAATGATCTCTGCACTTTCAACAATCATCAAATGAAGCTAGTTTTGCTTTTTTACATATGGAGCACATTTTAATCACCCAGCACATGTGAGCAAGCTATTAAGGCAGGAAGTCTCACATCATCTTGAAACTCATTAGGCAAGCTCTGACAAGCCACAATTCTCTCAGCTTTCAGCTCTCTGTGTCATGCTGAACAATGCTGGCTTATTTACAAGAATGAAATCTATGCATATCTGCCTATGAGCAAGCCCAATTAGAAATAGCAGGATTCTTGCATAAATAATCATACAATTGGACTCTCAGACTCCGAGCAATTTGAAGCCAATGGAAAAAGATTTTGGAGTTGTAGAAGCCATAGCAACCATACCTATATAGGTCCATACATTGGTGATGGGCACATTGTTTGCATTTTACTTTAATGAACTCTGCAATTTTTAACTGATAAAGGAGATTCAGTAAGTAATCTGTGAATTGAAGATTCTGGCATCCTCAGGGAAAATTGGCTGCAGGACTAATTTTGGTCTAATTGAGCACAAATTCTTCTTCCTATAATAGAACCCAAAGTAAGAAATGTGTCTGACTGATGTTCTCTGCATGTGATGTGTGTCTGCATTTGATAAGCATAAATTACATAGCCCTACCATAAAATTATTTACTTTGATCAAATCCTACTTACCTCCCCAGGCAATATGAATTCTTACTTAATCTGCACGAATCCAGAAACCTTTAAACACAGTTTTTAGGTTATTTATGCTGAAACATTCCTATGACAATTAAAATCAAAAGCTGGGATTTCTGAAAATAATTGGGTTGTGATGGATTATAACCAATTATATATTTTTAACTATTAGCTTCATTGAAATCCCTATTAGTGGGCATTGACTAGATTGGTTGAAGCATAAACTGGACATATTAAGGCCCTTTGGACAGAAATTAGAACGTTAGTGATTTCCATTTACAGATTTTAAATGTATTCATTTGGGAGATTTAGACTACCAGGATTATGATCCAGCCAGAACTCATCATTTCTAAGATCTATTGCATTAAGTGGGAGAATTGAGATATGTCCTTACAGGCCTTTTACTGAAATAAATACAACTGAAAAAGGTTTAGCTTTGACTGGGTCATGTCACGTATTAATAATCTTTGCTACAGATTACCTTGAGATATTTAAGATAGCTTAAATGTCATTGACATTTTCAATGGAAGTAGTAAGGGAGATGCACAAAGCTGCATCTTCTTCCATTCCGAATTCAGACAAGATAACTATCATTGCCCTCAGGTCCTGTGTGATTTTTTATTTACTTTCAAAAATGCATCTACATGTAATCGAAGGTGTCCACAGGGAAGGCAAGGAGGAACAAAACATGTGCCATTACAGGTAGTCCTCGTTTAGCGAACACAATTAGGAACAGCAACTTGGTCATTAAGCAAAACGGTTGCTAAGTGAAACTGCGACTGTGCTTATGATCTTACTTCAGCTCTCCTTTGCTTTACAGCCTGTGAAGGCCATAAATGCAAGGATTGGTTACAAAGTTACTTTTTCATGACAATCGTAACTGCAAATGGTCGCTAAATGAAGTAGTCACTAAACAAGGGCTACCTGTACTAACATGCTGCAACTTGAGTTGGAGGTTGAGATGCTTGGACATAAAGGTGGAGTTTGGGTCATGGCATCACCATGCACATCTTGTCGTTTTGATGAAATTTTTCTTTACTGTGGACACCTACACCTGCCACTAAGCAACCCTTATTTAACAACTAGTTTAATCAGCATCTTTTCTTTTTGTGTATTTGGAAATATTTACGATTGTCACCCTATTCTTTTATTAGCATTTGTTTTTTTCTTTGAAATTATAACTGAAAGAGCTCTGATATCTATAATTTTTTATTATTTAAATTTATTATTAAAATTAAATAATATCTGAAGAGCAGCTTTTCTGGCATACCTTCAATCTGTCTGACCTTCAGAACCCCAGTCATGGATGGCATTCAAGATCATGGTATCTTTCCTGCCAGGTAGGTTTTTCATCCCACTGGCCAATGCACACATTGTCTCATGAATATACTGTATGTAATTCCTGATTCTTTTTAATTCACCCTGCTGTTGCAGAACTTGGATATCCTGCACGTTCAGATAAATTATAAGGAAGTTTAGGTACAACACTGAAATATCTCATCCATCTTTCATTCCATCTCTGTTTCTTTTGTTTCACACTACTCTTCTGGGTTCTTACCAATTCAACTCCACTGCATACCACTATCCCAGTGTCTATCCTTCTCATCCCACCCCCAAAACAGGCCAAAGTTATATTTCATTTTAGCTTTATCAGTAGAACTTCCTTCTCCTGAAAAAGTTTTGGGTTGTCTCTTTACTATCTCCATGGAATCTCAAGCTTCTAAAGTAAAATTGGTTTGGTTTGGTTTGGTTTGGTTTGGTTTGGTTGGGTTGGGTTGGGTTGGGTTGGGTTGGGTTGGGTTGGGTTGGGTTGGCTGTCCATCTTAGAACACAGCTCCGGGTGGCTCACAACAATCGTCGTCCTATATATTTTGATAAATGAAGGAGTTATTCTTAAACAATGAGGGACTCAGTCTCAAGCAAATCAATTCCCTATTGAGTATTAAGTAAATGGTCAGCTGACCGCCATCTGACTGAAAGATCAACATCTTATCATTCTCATATGATCAAAATTAGAAAATCCTGTTCTAACATAATGGTTTTGTTTTCAGGAATACTCACCATGGTGACATAACCACAGTGAATTCATATGAGCTGGGTTTGCACAACATGTTAAGCTAAAATATGGCTAGTTTGTGGCTTAATGTATTATGTTGTCATGGCCATTGTTTACAGTTCTCCAACATAGTACTTCTGCATAAAGATAAAGTGCTAAAGTACTCTTGTAGAATCAGCTGTTCAAAGCAATGCTAACATGTTAAAGGCATGAAAACCAGCTGGGTGACCTTGGGCCAGTCACTCTCTCTCAGCCCAACTCAAGGCAGGATAGAAAATTAATAAAATAAAATAAATAAATAATCAATCCTTAGTTCCAAGTTCTGGAGCGAGAATTGCCAGATGTACAAGCTGGGTTTAGAAAAGGCGGAGGAATTAGAGACCAAATTGCCAATATCCGCTGGATAATGGAGAAAGCCAGGGAGTTTCAGAAAAACATCTATTTTTGTTCTATTGACTATTCTAAAGCCTTTGACTGTGTGGATCATAACAAATTGTGGCAAGTTCTTGGTGGTATGGGGATACCAAGTCATCTTGTCTGCATCCTGAGGAATCTGTATAACGACCAAGTAGCAATGTTAAGAACAGAGCACGGAACAACAGACTGGTTTAAGATTGGGAAAGGAGTACGGCAGGGCTGTATACTCTCACCCTACCTATTCAACCTGTACGCAAAACACATCATGCGATGTGCTGGGCTTGAGGAATCCAAGAGTTAAAATCACTGGAAGAAACATTAACAATCTCAGATATGCAGGTGATACCACTTTGATGGCTGAAAGCCAGGAGGAGCTGAGGAGCCTTATGATGAAAGTGAAAGAAGAAACTGCAAAAGCTGGGCTGCAGTTAAACCTCAAAAAAACCAAGATTATGGCAACGAGCTTGATTGATAACTGGCAAATAGAGTGAGAAAACGTGGAGGCAGTGACAGACTTTGTAATTCTAGGCGCAAAGATTACTGCAGATGCTGACTGCAGCCAGGAAATCAGAAGATGTCTACTTCTTGGGAGGAGAGCAATGACAAATCTAGATAAAATAGTTAAGAGCAGAGACATCACACTGACAACAAAGGTCTGCGTAGTTAAAGCAATGGTATTCCCTTTAGTAACCTATGGCTGCGAGAGCTGGACCATAAGGAAGGCTGAGCGAAGGAAGATAGATGCTTTTGAACTGTGGTGTTGGAGGAAAATTCTGAGAATGCCTTGGACTGCAAGAAGATCAAACCAGTCCATACTGCAGGAAATAAAGCCAGACTGCTCACTTGAGGGAATGATATTAAAGGCAAAACTGAAGTACTTTGGCCACATAATGAGAAGACAGGATACCCTGGAGAAGATACTGATGCTAGGGAAAGTGGAAGGCAAAAGGAAGAGGGGCCGACCAAGTGCAAGATGGATGGATGATATTCTGGAGGTGACGGACTCAACCTTGGGGGAGCTGGGGGTGGCGATGGCTGACAGGAAGCTCTGGTGTGGGCTGGTCCATGAAGTCACGAAGAGTCGGAAGCAACTAAATGAATAAAAAAAATGTTCCAAGTTCATAAGATCGTAGCCTCATGGTGCAATCATCTACATATTTGCTCAAAAAACTGTCCCACTGAGTTTTACAAGGGATTTATTCCCAAACAAATAGAATAGCAGATTAATGTTTTTCATAACTATTTGAGTGTTACCTCAAAAAAACCTCAAGTGAGGCTTTATTTAAATAACTTGTATTTAAAGCAGAACACTGTTGCTTATCCTAGATATGATAGCTTATGTCATTTATGATGTTTCTCTAAGTGACTATTTCAATCTGTAGGAAAAAGGAAAAGTGGATATAAGATACACTGGGCTTGACATACACTTTATTGATATGCAAGAGATGTAGAAATGTATCATTTAATCATCTGTGAAGACCCAAGGTAGGAAAACCTGTACCTGTTGAATTTAAGTCTATCAAACTAATGTTACAGCTATTTAGCATTTGGGAAAAGAAAATATATTTTTCTAAGATAACTTCTTTGTCTAAATAAATACAGTAACCAAGCTTGGTTAAAATCCAGATTATGTTTGGTAGGAAATGTTTAAATAACGAGCACCAGCATTGCTTAGTGATGCCAGGAAAACTGCCTTCAAGCTATACTTTTTCCCTAAAGATTAGCACAGTGCTTTCCAAACTGCCGCCGTTGACGACACACCAATGGTGGTGGCGGCGGCATGGGGGGGCGCACGCGGTGGTGGTGTGCATGGCGGCGGCAGTGGCGGCGGCCTCGTGTTTTCCGCTAAAATGCGGAAGTGCTGATGGTGCACCACTGCTGTCGCCACTGTCGCCACCGCCATGCATGCCGCCGCCACCACGCACCTCTGCGCCGCCGCCGTGCACGTCCACTTCCGAGTTGTGTCGCGACACACTAAAGTGTCACGACACACAGTTTGGAAAGCTATGGATTAGCATTTTGATTTGAAAATAAGTTGGAAATATACATGAATCACTCTGCAGATACTGTCTTCCACAGTATTTGCAGTTTTGTAAAAACATGATAGTGAAACAGGAACAAGGAATGTCCACAAGTGAAACTACTTAAGCAATATTAGTACATCAGGTTTCAATATTTGGACATGTTTAATTTGGAGAAAAAGACAAAGTCAGTGGGAAAAAAAGTAAGCAATTAGAGTAAATGCTACATATCCGCTGGGCTGCTTCCTAAACAGAAGTTGGACACTTATTCCTCAGATGAACTCATTAATGTTGATGCTTTAAACGTGGGTTTAACAGATGTGAATAAAGGATATCTCTTTTACAATATTGGAAAAATTCAGATTAGCATGCTTGGTATTAGGAGTCTTATGCAAAATGGGCACTAAAGTTTCCATCACTGGATAATTTTATTGATTATCAGTTGAACTATGCAAACATTCACTAGCAGCAAATCATAATGGGACAGTTTTATATCAGTATGAATTAGTAGTCATAATTGCACTCTGGAAACTGCATACACCAGCATATCTTCACCAAAATTGAAATCTTGGGGACAATGGCAGGAACGCTGAGACAATTTCACAGTGAAACAATTATGCAATGTACTGTGTGATAGAAATTTAGAAGATGATAGCAATCATTCCAAGATCAGTTGCTATGTTACAATGCTTGCAAACTCTGTACTCTCTTGTAATTTATTAACATTATTTAATTATATGTTTTTTTAAAGCAAAAGCAAATTTTAAACTCTTTAAAATAACACCAGATCATTCTAGCTGATATGTGTATGTGTATATGTGTGTGTATACACATACAATTTATACAACAACATACAGTTTATATGGCTGCCCATCTCAGCATTGTGACTCTGGGCAGCTAACAACAGTTAAAAACACAATATTACAACAATATCACAATATCATGATAAATACAAATCAACAGCTAATGTAAAAAGAAGGATCACAACTTCCAAGGTATAACATCCACTCACTCACCCCAGCTTTGGGCTTTGGTTTCAGATAAAAACTTTTTTATAGTATATTTTTCCCCCTGCCATTCAATCATGTCCGATTCTCAGCGACTGCCTGGACTAGTCCCTGCAGTTTTCTTGGCAAGATTTCAAAAGTGGTTTGTCATTGCCTCCTTCCTAGGGTTGAGAGAGAGTGGCTGGCCCAAGGTCACCCAGCTGGCTTTGTGCTTAAGTCAGGACTAGAACTCACAGTCTCCTAGTTTCTAGTCTGATGCTTTAAACCACTACACCAAACTGGCTCTCAATAAAACAAAATAATAAAATAAAAGTTAAATAGTCATTTAACTGCTACTAATCCAAATATAGCAGGCATTAATTTCTACTCTCCTCTTCCTACTTTTCAGTGAAAAACAAATAGCACATGGAAGATGCTAGGGAAAAAGATCTTTCCTACCTCAGTATGGAACAATAGCTATGAAGAACGTATTTTGTATATAGGAATTCCTAAATTCACTTATTGACACTTCCAGTTAAAGGTTTCCCACTTATTCCTAAAGGAATAAGAAGCAGAGAAGATGGGGCTAGTTTCAATACATGGCATTCTTCAGGAATACGAATATATTTGTGTATGTGTATTGATTATGTTGATTATGTGCCATCAAATCAATGTCAACTCTTAGCAATCACATAAGTAGATTTTCTTCTGGAGAACCTGTCCTCAACCTGGTCCTTGAGGTCTTCCAACAGTGTACCCATCACTGCTGAAACTGAGTCTATCCACCTTGCTGCTGGTCTTCCTCTTCTTTTTTTTCCACCTTTCCCAGCATTATAGTCTTCCAGACAGCTAGGTCTTCACATAGTATGATGATTTGAGCCTGATCATTTGTGCCTTGAGGGAGAACTCTGGGTTGGTTTGTTCAATGATTCATTTATTTGTATTCTTGGCTTTCCATGGTGTTCTCCAGCATTTTCTCCAGCACCAAATTTCAAAACCATCAATATTCTTTCTATCCTGCTGAGAAATTTTAAAAAAATGTTGCTAGACTTAGAAAAGCATAACCTGAAGTTTGGTTGTCATGGGTTTTTATGGTACGATAAAGTTGAAATTGGGGTTGGGGGAGATGGGCGATGATATAAAATAAATATATAAATAAATAAAATTAATTAATGTAGATTTTAAAAATCATTAGGTGCGAAGTGCCATATTAAGGATATGGAATAAATACAATTCCAGGTTGTGCCTGGAAATACTTTTATTTGTCTCAGCACAAGAAGCATTTTATAGAAAAAAAAACCAGCAGGCAAAGATAAATGGTTAACATATCAAGATAAATTAATACAGGAATATGGAGAACTAAGATGAAGTCAAGAGAACAATTGCCAGAAGAGGGATTTAGTTTTCACAGGTGTTCCTTCTCAGTGAGAAATAGGCCTGAATCTTATGGTTACCCAATATTTCTACATGCTTCTTGCATTAAAGAGGAGCTTCAAAACCATTGATCATGGTCTATTTTCTTATAGCTGACATTTCCATTTTCTTCTGTCACCTTGGAACTTACTGCACCTTTCTATATACATCTATATAAGAAACATGAGATATAAGCCTTATTAAATGCATGTATAATCCTATTCATTTTCACTAGGGAGTAAGCCCATTGTATATATTTCCCTTTGAGAAAACATATATAGGGTTGCAGTGCACATAGCCAATGGGCTATTCATTGTGAGCACATTTCTTTCACAATTATTGTGTAACAATGTAGGTAAGAAATGTGTGTTTTATATGTGTATACTGAAACTGATCGATTGCAAGAACTGGACATAATCACATATAGAAAAATACACCAAATTCTTTACGACATCACACATTAAGTAACATTAATGCCAGAAAAGACAAGCATATGTGTTTGATTCTCTCTAATGCATATTATAATTGCAAGACTGATGATATATATATATCAACTGATGTTGTGTATTATCCAACAGCTGTCAGGAATCCTCAGTATCTCCAATAATTTTGTGGAAGTTGCCCATGCATAATATTTAAATTAAAGTTGGATTTTTCCCTTCTTTGCTTTTCTCAAGTAAAATAGAATAAGTGAAGGGTGCCTTGGTGCCCTCCAGATATTTTCAATTATGATACCCACAATTCCTTGCAATTGTTATTGTTGACAGGGACTGATAAAAACTGAAGTCCAGAATATTAGGAGAGCAACAGATTGCTTACTCTTCCTGTAGACATAATCACATAGTAAGTCATTTTGTGTGATCAAACATGAAGTAGGCTGATTAAATGTGTGCTTGGTTGATAAATCAAGCCAATTCTTGTTATCAAAACTTTGCTAAATATGAGTCCCATGATGACTGCGGGAAACAGAACAGAACAACAACTGCTGCTGTGTCTAAACACCACATGAAGAAAAGGTATTTATTTATTTATTTATTTATTTATTTATTTATTTATTTATTTATTTATTTAACAAATTTATATAGCCGCCCAACTCACACACGGTGACTCTGGGCAGCTTACAGAATTAAAATCCATAACCCACACCCCAAAAAAACAACCCCCACCCCCAATGTAATACATCCTACTGGATAAATTGAAAGGCAATGCTTTGTTTTCTTTATGTGGGCACCGTGCATTTATAGCAGCAGTGCCTAAGGAAGATTATTTTCTAATCAAAGAATTAAGGCACAGTTTGTTTCACTGAGGCTCTGTGGATATCCAGAGATGCCATCTTTGATGTGCCCCTTGTGATTCACCATGTACTTTCAGACAGTACTGTCACTATTCACAAGGCGTAACCTCAGGTTCACTTTTGAAATCTCAACCGAATTCCTCTTAGGAGTTGGGTAGGAGGACCTTTCCACTCTTAGTTCCTTTCAAGCTTCCTACACTATTTCCACAAAACCTACCAACTTAGACCTTCTTTTTTGCCATTTCCCCCCTCATCCCCCCCCCCATCAGCTGGGCAGTCACATCTCTGCTACCAAGCTGAAATGCTACAAACGTGGCACCAGCAGCCTCTGCTGGTAGAATAGCTGCTTGTCCCACATTAGTTAATAAGGAGAGTTGCAAGGAAAAACCAAATATGGATGAAAACAGTACTCAAGTTACACTATCAGATTTTTTGGACATGACTATGTTTATTAGATGGGCGGCATTCTGTTCTCCAAACTCATGTTGGAATCCCTGGGGAAAAGGCCTGTGTTTTGGATTGACTTTAAAATGTTTTCCAAAATCACTATTGTTTCAGAATTAATTGCAAATTTTAATTCCTATCATGTTATTTACCTGAAAGGAAGTTTGCCCTAAATTTACGAGAATACCAACCACTCCCCCAAAGGAGGAGTAGATGATGATGATGATGATGATGTTTGATGATGATGATGATGATAACAAACAAAAATCCTGTGCAGTGTCCTACTTTGTCACCCTAGGGTAGCTTACTCAACTTGAAACCAGTCCTGGACCTTCTGCCCTCCCCAGTAAGTGTGTATATGTGCTGCACTTCTGCGCATGTCTATGTGTATATATGTCTGCTAAAACCACACTCTAAAAAAGAACAGGCTTTAGACAAGGAAAAAACCGAATTAATAACTACTGAGTAAAATTAATTTGCTGTAAAATAAAATACCCCATTTATAAAAGCAACTGATCCCAATCTGTATATTTCAAACTTCCTTCCTTTGACATTGAAATCACTCTCATCCCAAAAGGAACAGAATGGGGGGGGGGGAGCAGGCCTCATAGAGTTACAAAAGGAGTTAAAATTAACTATGTCAAGCATAGGGATGGAAATACGTTTTTGTATTTGTTTATTGTACATAAGCCAAAGTTGTTGTTCAAGTTGGGTGGCCACATACATTTCTTAAATACATACATACATATATACATACATACAGTACATACATAGCATTCTTCTTCCCGCTCTCACAGATAGAAAAGCTGCTAAAAATGGAGAAATACTATAGATACCTAGCTAGGGGCTGATTCTATTATCTGAGATACGTAGATCAGTATGATACTGTATTATACTGATGATATTGATCTATCTCAGAGCATAGAATCAGCCCCTAGCTAGGTATCTATAATATTTCTCCATTTTTAGCAGCTTTTCTATCTTTTTTTTCTATCATTCCCCAAGTTTTCATTAATTTTTTCATTCATTTAATATTATGGAAAAATTGGATTTAAAAGTAAAACAGTAGAGTTTTCTTCCCACCCATAAATTTTAATAGCCCTTAAAAATCAGTCTGAACCATGTTTTAATAATCTATCCCATACTATATCAAAAGAGTCTCAAGATGAAACACCAGCAATAAGATGCCGGCTGGGTGACCTTGGGCCAGTCACTCTCTCTCAGCCCAACTCACCTCACAGGGTGGTTGTTGTGGGGAAAATAGGAGGAGGAAGGAGTATTAGGTATGTTCACCGCCTTGAGTTATTTGTAAAAATAATAAAGGAGGGATAGAAAATAAATAAAATAAAATAAATAAATAATAATTCTAGGTTTTAATTGATGCTGGCTCGACCAAGAAAGGTGGGACATTCTATGACTGGGCTACTAGGGCTGAGAAGGCTATATTGCACTTCTTTATATAATGTTTATCTTGCAATCAGCAGTGTTATATATATTCTTCAATAGGCTAGTCCTATGATAAGGAAGTCACCAAAGGACCCTCCTTGGGGGCGGGGGGGAGATTGGCGGTGATAGAAATTTGATGTATAAATAAATAAATAAATTCTGCAGCATCTGACAGAACTTTGCCAGCTTCTTTTCCCAAAACACAATTTTACAGAATTTTCTTATATCAAGATTTATTAAGATGAAAGAATAGTACTACCAGAATTCCAGCAAGTGAACTAATTTTCAATTTAGAACCAATGTATCTCAGAGTAGGAGACTCTCTGGATGGTTTTCCTGCAGCCTTACCATACACCAGAGGGGAGGTGGTTCACTTCCCCAATAGACAGAGAGTCTGCAGCTGGTTGTTTATATCACAGTCACTTTACCAGTCTGAGAACCAATTCTTACAGCACCTGGTATTGGTAGTAAGCCCAGGGGCTCCGAAGGAAACAGTGCAAAAGACAGCTTGAGATCCCTTTTGTTTGGCTTGTTTACATTATTTGGTCAATAGAATATAAATGAGTGAGAACTATACTGCACTAAAGTATTATGAGTAGCCTAAATTTCATTTTCTTTTTATGGTTGCTGCTACTGTTTATACAAGGTGCACACTGGATATCAGTTCAAACAGGAAATCATAAACCAATCACAGCGGGGTGTTTGATTGGTCTATGGCTAGGCTGACCATATTTCCCTGAGACGGAAACGGGACCCTAACGCGCACACGTGCGTGCGCCGGCACACCAGCATGTGCGTGCAGGCACGCATGCTGGCACACGCGCGCGTGCAGGCACGCACACCAGCACACGTGCGTGCACACATTCCATCCCTTCAAAAATGGGACGAAATTGAGTTTTTAAAGAAAAAGATGGTACGGTCTGGAAAAGGTAAAAAAAGGGACTGTCCCATTCAATGGTCAGCCTATCTATGTCCCCACCTGCCTGTAGAGATACACAGATCCTGTTTTTGCATGGGTGAGTTCACTTCCCATGGCAGGTCATGAATTTAAGGGGCATCATTAAAGGACAGCAAATTATTGGTTGAATAGTTTAATAGGGGTTTTTTTTCCACCAGACCAGAGAACTTTTTGGGATATTCTGTCTCAAGCAATAAAATACCTTGGCTCCTCTTGACTTATAATAACGCTTTATCTACAGCAAGCTTCTATTAGGCAGCCCTCCATGTTGTTCCAATATATTTTCACTGGAGTCAGTCAGGGTTAGTGCTACTTTGACATTGTAGGTGAATCTTTGTAATAAATTCCAGAGGCTGTTTTTGAAACATGATTTTCTCCAGATGGGCAATCTGCCTTTATTTCATTCCCTACATTCTGCTTTAAAGAACAAGGAACTTGCAAGGAACAATGAGATGCTTCCGTCTCTCTGGGGCAGGAAATGTCAAGCACCTTGCCCAAGTCAGGTTATTGTGATGGTGAAGATGACTCACCTTGCATTACTTGGTCGACAGCTGACCTTGCACCAATCAATAGGCTCTCCTGAGTACCTTGTGGCTTTCCCCAATGCAGAAAATGTAACTGTGCCGCAGCAACCTTAATAACTGAACTAGCTCCCAGAATACTGAACCCTTCAATGCTGATTACAGTCAGCACTAAGTATCTATTAATACATACGAAGAAAAAGTCTGCTAAGAAAAGGCCAAGAAAATTTATTATATGGAGAATATTAGAACCTCTAAAAAGAAATGCTCTACCAGTTTGGACACCAAGGGACATTTATAAAGGTATAATTAATTTGCAACCTAAATTACTTTAGAAATGAGTTTCTACACATACCAATGGATAGGATGATTTAGCTCCCATGTATCTGCTTATGTTTTTAATTATTTCCCATGCAGGCATGAAAATGGACATTCTTGGCACTTAACAGATTTCTGCTTTTAATAAAATGCTACCATCAAGATTTCATTCAGCTAGCTGTAATATATGCTTAATATAGGGACCTTAAGAAAGCTACTAATTCAGGTTCATAGTTAGAGTTGCTATAGCTGTCAAGTCATTACTGAAAATTACCCTATAGGGTTTTTGCCTTTCCAAAAATTATGAGGCAACCCCCATCTCCCCACCCTTTGTTTATTACTGCAGATATACTCAATGGAAAGCTGAAGATAATTAATGTTCCATATTGAATGTGGATCTACACTACATGCATTTGTCTAATCCACAGGTATAAGTGAAATTATTTCTAAGGTCTAAAACTGTGCTACAACTCTAAGAAATGAATTCCAAAAAGATAAGTATTCATAGCTTGAATCATGTCAACTGGATTTCTATTTTCTCAGTGGAAACGTTTCGCTCCTTATCCAAGGAGCTTCTTCAGTCTGAGCAAAGTTGAAGCAAAAAGAAGCTCCTTGGATAAGGAGCGAAACGTTTCCACTGAGAAAATAGAAATCCAGTTGACATGATTCAAGCTACAGACAATTCCACCTGGATGACTGAGAACCTTCATAGACATAGGTATTCATACTTTTTTTTAATAAATTGGAAAATGTGTAAGCTAGGTTACCAGCCTTAGTCATAGCTGTGTTACATGCAGCATTCCCTGTTCTTTGTAAGGACAATAGTGGTCAATACTGGCACATTTTGGCCAATATGGCATAAGTGCAACCAAAGCCCAGTTTTACCAGGCAAGTTTTTCTCTGTAAACTAGGGTTCTAATCTGAAAACTACCTTTCAGTTCAACTTACTATTGCCCACATCCCAACAGTGTGGAAATACATATAGTATCCTGACATCCGCATGGAGTATTTCCCTTTCCTCTTATCTCATGCCTTTAATTATTTTTTTTGCTTACTATTTCTTATTCCCTTTCTGGGCTTTGCAGAGTGATGCTTAATCTAAAAGGATATGGTGTGATGGATACTGTATGTATGTATGAATGCAAACATTTGAAGCACAGTCACATTTCCCTCTCTGAAATCAAGGCAATCCACTCTCACTTTCTTGACACCTCTGGAAAGTCACCTGTATGTGTTTGACTTCCCTGCTCTGCCCAGTTGTGACCCAAATGCCCAATGAAGGAAACTAACATTTGCTGTTAGCAAATCACAATTGAAAGAGCAGAACTGAGTAAGGAAAAAAATCCCTAAACCAATCTGGATGCTTAGCAAAAAAGAAGAAAAAAGCCTATTTGGCTCGGGCATGACTAGAAGCAGCTGTTTTTACAACCACACAATGTGGATAGCAGAATCATTAGAATTTTATTAGTATACTAAAAGATTCACAGAAAAGCCTTATTGTATTTCATGTTATTTTTAAGTGTGTTTGTGTGTGTGTTTTTGAATGGAGGAGTGGCAGGAACAAGGAAATATTTAATCCTTTCTCAATTTGTTGGACTTCTGTTCAATATGCAGCCACCTACTTTACTATCTAAATACGAATCAGGAACCCCACATGGACAAAATGCTTTGCATGGAGAAAAGAATTAATGGGACTTCCAGAAACACAACCTCTTGTTTCTCATTTTAATTAAAAGAAAAGAAAAAGAAAACTAATCCAGAGCATCATTTCACACATTTGCATGTAATTACAGTTTGCTCCTAATTTTCCAGTTGATGCAGAAAAGCAGCATACAAGTATGTCTTCACTACAAGGTTCTTTTCAGCAGTGCAGGGCAGGGAGAAGGGAAGAAGATTATATAAATTATTCCAAGATGGCGACCGAGAGCCAACACCGATTTCTGCTCTAAGGAGGGGACTCCCGGCTTTTTCCGACCCCTGCCCCCAGACCCTAGCTTGCTATTCAGGTGGCATGGCAGGCCTTGGTGGCGCAGCAGCCTTCAGCAGCATAGGGTGGTGGGCCTGGCATCTTCTGGACCCCTTTGCCCTGTATGGTGGACTGGCCTCAGTGGTACAGCAAGCCCTGGTGTGGCAGGTTGACCTCGGTAGCACAGCGAGCCCTGGCATGGCAGAACGGCTTAGGCAGTGTGGCAGATCTTGGCGGCGCAGTAGGCCAGCCTGGCAGTGCAACAGACCTCGGGGGCAGAACAGGCCCCAGAGCGGCGGACTGGCCTTGGTGGCACGGTGATCCTTGGTGGCATGTCCAGTGGTGCAGTGAGTCCCAGAATGGCAGACCGGCCTTGGTGGCATGGCGGACCTTGGTGGTGAGGTGGACCCCAGTGGCGCAGCCGGTGGTGTGACGAGCCCGGTGTGGCAGACCTTGGCAGCGGGGGATGGTAAGCCATGGTGGTTCCTGGCCCCCTTACCAGAACCCCCTGGATGAAGCAGTGGGGGCAACAAGCCTTGGCGGTGCAGCGGACCTCAGTGGTGTGGCCGGTGGTGCGGTGAGCCCCAGCATGGTAGATCTCAGAAGTGGGGGATGGTGAGCCTTGGTGGTTCCAGGACCCTCTGCCAGAGCCCCCTGGACAAGTAGGGGGTGATGGGTGGTTCAGCTTGGTGTTTTCTGGCAGTGTAAGGGGCCCATGTGGCACAGCAGACCTTGGTGTTGTAGGCCTCAGCAGTGGGGAATGGCGAGCCTGAAACTGAGGGCTTGGTCATCCCCTCCCAACCTGCATAGAGATGGTGGAGGACTATTAGGGTGTGAATAGGGTACTCCCTCCTGGGTGTGAGAGGCGAGGGAGGGAGTCTGGGATTGGATGGTTGTATGTGAGAACACTCACCTCCTGAGTGAGAGATGGGGTGAGTAGTGGATGAAGTGCCCCACTGCTGACCAGTGAGAGAGGCCGAGGGGGGAGCACAGTGAGTGTGTGGGTGATGGCTAGGCTCTGAAATCACCAAGAGCGCGAGCTGGAGCACTGGGGAGCCTACCATCACCCTGTGGTTCATTGAGTGTGTGTGAGGAGGTACGAGTGGATGGAGGGACCCCCACTTCTAACCAGGGATTCCGGATTTCCAGGATTGGAGGCAAATGGACTTGGAGACTCTGGGGGTTGTAGGGCGGGTCATTTTTATTGAGGTGGTGAGGGGCTGGGGTTGTTATGATGGGAGCCAGAGGGCAGGCCATCTTCAGGGAAGACACCCCCAGTGTTTGTTATCTGTGGCATTTTCCGGCCCTCTGGGCTCAGACCCAGGCCCTGCACAGCAGACTCCTAGGGGCCCTGGTCTCTGGCAGCTGCTCCTTAATGCCAGGTCAGTCAACAACAAGGTCCCCCTCATATATGATTTGATCACTGAGGATGGGGCAGACCTGGCATGTATCACCGAGACCTGCCTGGGCCCGGAAGGAGGAGTGCCCCTTTCAGAGATGTTCCTGGCCAGGTTTCGAGAATAGCACCAGCTGAGACACCAGGGAAGGGGAGGAGGTTTGACAGTTGTCATCAGGGAATCTATAGTGGCCTTCAGGGACACTGCTCCACAAGAGGCTGGCTGTGAGACACTGTTTTTCAAGTTGGGTTCCTGAGAACAGTTGGGAGTGTTTCTACTGTACCAGCCTCCCTGCTGTATAGCAACCTCCCTGCCTGAGCTGCTGGAGGCGATCTTGGGGTTGGCGGTAGAGTTCCCCAGACCTATGGTTCTGGGGGACTTCAACCTGACATCCCTGGGGCATGCCTCGGAAGCGGCTCAGGGGTTCATGGCTACCATGGCAGCCATGGGCCTGTCCCAGATTATTCAGGACCCAACTCAGGACAGTGGCCTCACCCTGGACTTGGTTTTCTTGTCAGAGCAGTGGCAATGTGGTCTTAGGGGGAGTTACATCTATCCCCACTGTCATGGTCAGATCACACCCTGTTGACCTTGAGATTCTCTTATGCCATCCCCCTCTGCAGGGAGGCAGGACCCATTTGATTGGTCTGCCCCTAGTGACTGATGGACCCAGCAGGGTTTCAGATGGAGCTGGGGGTTATACCTGAGGATCTGCTGCAAGGTTCAGTGGAGGCCCTGGCCGCTGCCTGGAATAGGGAGGTAGCCAGGACCTTGGACAGGATCGCGCCTATGCAACATCTCTTGGCCCATCAAACCCAACACTCCCTGTGGTTTACGGAGGAGCTGAGGGTTCTGAAGAGGATTAAGAGACGTCTAGAGCACTGTTAGAGGAAGACAAAGACTGAATCCGACCGAACACAAGCTAGAGCTGCTATTAAGGCCTACCTTGTGGTGGTAAGAGTGGCAAAACGTCAATATTTCTCTGCTCTTATTGTGTCTACAGAATGCCACCCAATGGCCCTGTTTAAGATCACTCAATCCCTTCTGGGGAAGGGGGGTTCAGAAACCCACCTACAGGGCCGTGCAGAGGAGTTTTCTGAGCATATGCAGGATAAAATCACTCAGATCCGTTACACCTTGGACTCCAAGCGTGAGGCATGGTCTGGGGAGATGCCAAGGGATCATACTTACCCAGTTATCTGAGAACAGTTTGATCCTGTTGGGCCCAAGGAAGTGAACAGGGTTCTCAGGTCTGTAAATGCCACCACTTGTCATCTAGATACATGCCCCTCCTGGCTGGTGAAGGAAACTCGGGAGGTGACATGTGGTTGGGTCCAGATGATGGCTAATACATCCTTGGGACAGGGGGCATTTCCAGCTGCCTTTACAGAGGCATTGGTGCACCCCCTCCTCAAGAAAGCATGGCTGGACCCTACTGTACTGGACAATTTTCCTCCAGTCTCCCACCTCCCCTTTTTGGGGAAAGTGGTTGAGAAAGTGGTGGCATTGCAGCTCCAGAGGATTCTGGATGAAACAGATTATCTAGACCAATTTCAGTCAGGTTTCAGGCCTGGATATGGGACAGAAATGGCATTGGTCACACTTATGGATGATCTCTGGTGGGAGCTGGATTGGGGCAGTGCATCCATCCTTGCTCTTCTTGACCTCTCAGCGGCTTTTGATACCATCAACCATGGTATCCATTTGTGGTGGCTCAGGGAGTTGGTGGTGGGCGGTGTGGTTTTGTGCTGGTTCACCTCCTTCCTCCATGGCCCATCCCAATTGGTGGTGATAGGGAGTGCGAGATCTGACCCTCGGCCCCTCCTTTGTGGGGTGCCACAGGGTTTGGTTCTCTCTCCACTCCTCTTCAACATCTACATGAAACCACTGGGTGAGATCATCCGTCACCACAGGATGAGTTATCATCAATATGCTGATGATACTCAACTATACATCTCCATCCCAGGTGAGGTAAGTGATGCTGTGACTGCCGTCTCTTGGTGCCTGGGAGCTGTGGGGGTCTGGATGGGGAACAACAAGTTTCAACTGAACCCTGGTAATATGGAATGGCTGTGGGTTAATGGCTCCTCTGTATCCGGGAAATTGTAATCTTTACTTCTGGATGGGGTTGAACTGCCCAAGACAGATCCATTGAGGAATCTGGGGGTCCTTCTGGACTCACAACTCCTGCTCGAAAAGCAGGTGGCAGTTGTGGCCAGGAGGGCCTTTGCGCAACTTTGTGTTGTCCACCAGTTATGCCCTTTCCTGGATCGGGAAGCCCTCTGAACAGTCACTCATGCCCTGGTCATCTCAAATATAGACTATTGCAATGCACTCTACATGGGGCTACCATTGAAGAGTATCCGGAAGCTACAGCTGGTCCAGAATGCAGCTGCGCGGGCAATTCTTGGTGCCCCAAGATCGGCACATGTAACACCTTTGCTGCGCGAGCTGCATTGGGTACCAGTTTGCTTCTGGGTCCAGTTAAAGGTGTTGGTTAACACCTTTAAAACCTTACATGGCATGGGTTCAGGTTACCTGAGGGACCGTCTCCTCCCCATTATATCGACCCATCCCACCCGATCATGCAGAGAGGGCATATTACGGACCCCGTCTGTAAGAGAATTCCATTTGGCAGGGTCCAGGAAGTGGGCCTTGTCTGCAGTGGCTCCCGCCTTGTGGAACATTGTGCCCCTGGAGGTGAGGAAAACCCCATCACTCCTGACATTCCAGAAGACCCTGAAGACCTAATTCTGCCACCTCACTTGGGGCGGGGCGGGGAGTAGTTCCTCCTGGGGATGGCTGGCACCTTAGAATGTTCCTCACATATATACGAACTGAATTAGATCATTTATTGCCATCTGGATTTTATTTTTTATTTTTTATTTTATATTTATATGTTGTATTTGTATTTATATTTTATATACTATTTATGGCTATTGTTTTTAACTTGTTAGCTTTATTGTAAACCACCCAGAGTCCCTCTTCTGGGGGGAGATGGGCAGTGGCAATATTTTAAAAATATAAATAAATAAATAAATAAATAAATAAATAAATAAATAAATGTTATGTAGTCAAAAGAAAATAAATTATCTTGAGCTTGGACATACTGTAGGCTTGGGAACCTTCAGGGATCAGGGATCAGTTCAGATGCCAAGGACTGGGTTAATTTGTTAAGTAGCATATACAGTACCTGTATTGGTGCAAGCATGCTGGGGGTGGGGGGTAGAGGAGAGGCAAAATAAGATAAAACCTGAATATTTCGAACTGATTTGCAAGAAATCCAGCATCTTTTGTCTTTTCTTCCAAGGTGACTACGCAGTATAAATTGCCACTCTAAATTGTTGTGAAAGGCTTGATGATGAAATTGAAACTATGCAACTCAAAACTGATTTATATTGCCAGAGCACGATAATCAAAATTAATGCTATGGAAAGTAACATTTACAAGAAAATAGTGCTGGGAAAGTGCATTGCCCCATTTTCCTTATTAACTGTCACTGCTTTTTGCTTTTAGGACAGGTGTTAAAAAAGAAGGCAGAAATGTAGAATTATTATCCATGTTTTGTGATAATCATGTCTCTGTGAGCATACATTTATAAAGCTCCTGGCTTAGCTCGATAAATTAATTTAAAAGACCTGCCCTCACTGCTGCACCTTCAAACTAATGCAAAGAATAGCTAGAGATTTATCAGGAAATCTTATCAGAATGTTTATACAATTAGCCAGAAGGATATGGGGGGGGGGGGGGAGCACATTTTCTGATGAATTTTGAATTCACAATATATTGTCCATACCTTTAATTTTGGGCGTGAAAGAGGGAAGTCTTCAGTGGAAGAAAAATACATTTTCCTTTTGAAATAATACACATAAAATAGTGTTTAAAGAGCTAGAACACTTTCAGCAAAGCGACCAGAGTGATGCAAATGGGTAGGGTGTCTTTTCTCCCAACCTAGCTGGACAAAGCACTTGCCTGCTTGGCATTTTTGTAACAGAGATGATGTCAGAATCCCAGAGGAAGAGGTCATGACTCAGAAGTTGGGCCCCTGCTTTGGTATGCATTCAAGAAACTCCCAATTAAAGTGCCATGCAGGAAGACTTTTCCAATGTTGCATATGTATATTCTGTATATTATATAAATACATTAATATAAAGTACATTTTGTCCCCTTTTCTCTAGAAAATACATAAATTACTGTATGTTTAAAAATTCAAAGTGTGACAACCAAAACAAAGAAACAAACAAAACAAAACAAAACATGTTTGTTGATCTGGACATGTGTTTGGTAGGTGCGAATCATGAGTTTACTTCTAAACAAGGACCTAATGAAATTCTTAGGGATCTCTATGCTTAAGGGAAGAAGATATATGCATAATTAAGCAATACTGATGCACATAGAGCTAACATCAGGAATCAGCTAGATTAGGCATCTGCCACTTTGAACATTCAGTTTATGGCAATTCACAAATTTATGTCTTCTTCCTGCCCTTTGTTGAAGTTGCTGGTTCATCTGCTTATTCTGAGTAATTAGTATCATGAGACAGCAATAATTGTTGCTGGCAGATAATGCTTGGCTAGATAGGCTATTGGTGTGAACTGCACATAAATATTGTAATATTTGAATATAAATATTAAAATATTAAAAGTTTACTTTCACCAACTAGTCCTGGTAGAACATAGTCCTCTGTGTGTTTTTTCAGAAGCAAATACATATTTAACCAGTTTACCTTCAATGCAGACACATAAGGGATTGTGGCTTCATTTGCCTGCTTTGACCACCAAATAAGACCATAAAGACTGCAACTCAAACAGTTGTTCTGAAATATATGAATAGATCACCCAGGCATTTTCTCATCAGTAAGACCTGTGAAACGTTTCTCCCTTAATCTACAATATTCTTATTGAATTCAGGGGCTGAAAAAAATCTCTGGGACAGCTGATTTTGTTAAAGAATTATCATAAGCTGAGGACACTAAGCTAAAGCTCACTGGAAGAAAAACCATCATCCCATTTTTAAATATCCTGGGAATTGCAGGGATTGAGGGAGGGTTTGAGGGAGAGAGAAAATCAACCTAAAATCCTCTTCCATGATGGTAGAATAGATCAGCCTTTCCCAATCTGGAGTTCTCCAGAGTGTTAGCCATACAGCTGGGGATTCTTGGAAGCACCAAATCTGAAAGGTTAAGGTTGGAGAAAGATAAATGAGCAAAATGAGCCAGCATAGGTCACCTTAATAGGTAAAGATCTGCTGTTCACTCACAATACAGTACATCAGTCTGCTCCACACCAACTATATCCATGCAGAGAAATTAGCTTACTGCTAGGACATATGCTTTGTATCCATAAAGTCCCAGGTTCAATCACTGCAACTTTTAATTAAAAGTTATCAGGTAACAGTAGACCAAGTCTGACCAAGTTTGTGGGGACCTCTGCCAACCAATATAGACAATAAGACATGGAAGGTAGGTATAACTAATAGCAATTAGCTAAGAAAGGATGATGATCTTATTGAATTCAGCTCTCAAATTCTTAACATTTTGCTCAAGCAGAATGCTTCATTTCAGCTTGAAACTGAAGTGTTTTTCCCCTTTAGTCCTGTGAAGTCTCCATGATTTTGATCTTGGTATAAGACTGTCCCTAATATCTGAACCTGTTTCCACATGCAGGATGATGTTCACCAAATTGGAGTGACCATATAATGGGTTTCTTCCAATAAACATATTTTCTACCATTCATATGCTTAGAATAGCTAGTTGCTGTACCAAGATAACAGTATTTTTTGTTTGCATGCTCACAGCCCAAGGGGAGAGAGAGAGAGAGAGATGCACACACACACACACACACACACTTATTTATTTATTATGTCTTGTCTTGTCTTGTCTTGTCTTGTCTTGTCTTGTCTTGTCTTGTCTTGTCTTGTCTTGTCTTGTCTTGTCTTGTCAGCAGGGGTCTACCACACTAGACAGGACCTGAAGTGCAGACTGTGCAGAGAGGCCTCAGAGACAGTACAACACATACTGGCAGGGTGTAAGATGCAGGCAGGAACAGCATACACTGAATATATAGTAGCTGGCATTGTGTACAGGAACATCTGCACTGTGTATGGGCTAGACCCTCCCAAGTCCAGATGGGAGATTCCACAGAAGGTTGTTGAGAATGACAGGGCTAAGATGCTGTGGGACTTCCAGATCCAGACAAACATGCAGGTACTGGCCAATCAACCAGATATCATGGTAGTAGACAAGGACCAGAAGACAGTGGTGGTGATAGATGTGCCAAGCGACAGCAACATTAGGAAGAAGGAGTATGAGAAGCTGGAGAAGTACCAGCACCTGAAGGAGGAACTAGAGAGGATGTGGAAAGTCAAGGCCAAAGTGGTCCCAGTGGTGATAGGAGCACTCAGGGCTGTGACTCCTCAGCTGGAAAAATGGAAAAAACAGATCCCAGGAGCAACATCAGAGCTCTCTGTCAAGACAAAATTCAGTTAGTGAGTAGTAAAAGTTAGTATGTAATTACTATCATAGAATATGACAGACTGAAGAATCTTCTACCTAACGTCTTCATAAGAACTCTGAGCACAATTGAATAATTGTGCTTATCACTTTAGTTTTCTCTTGAAATTCTTCAAAACTTCAGTAATAAAACGTTGCGGGGCTAACACTAGGCAAAGTAACCCAGTTTCAAAACATTTTCTTCAATCCCAAATAGGTCCTTTGGGATTTGCCTATCCTAGATCTTTAGCTCCATTCTGTTTTGCTAGCTAAGCTTGCTTATAATGTTAAAATCTTTACTATATGACCTTGCAAGCATAATAACTTATGTAACAGAATAATGAGAGAATAGAACAAGATCAAAATGCACATATTTGCCAGTTGTTTCCCAACTGGAGACTTTCATTGAGGAATGCTTAATAACAAAAAACATCTTGATACCTCCTTCCAAAACCTGTACATGGTACAAATCATACTAAGACAACCTTGCCTATCTCATCCCTTTAAGCAAATAATCAATGTGTGTTTTATTTTTGGAATCCCTAGTACATTGGGCTACCCAGTGCTCATTTAGTGATAATGAAACATATGGCAAAACAGTAACACTTTACATTCAGAGTGGCATCTTGCTCAGCATCATGTCATGAGCGTGCCTTATTGTAAAACTCATACGCTCATTTTAACCTTGCTGTTGTTGTTTTGTTATATAAATTATTCAGCTTGCAGTGTCACATAGTTTAGACCTTCCCTCAACAAATAAAAGAAGATGGAAAAAATAACATCTCCTAAAAGTTTTCCAGTGCCAAGCAAAGGTTGCCTTCCTTTTCAAAAGTTTCAAGAGAAGAAAGTTGATGAACTGTGTACCAAAACTATTTCTTTTGGGGGTGAATTAAATCAAATTGTATCTATGGGTGAGAAAATATGGTTCAAACTGGGAATGAATATTCCCTGTGCCTATATTAGAAACATGAATTCAGTGGCACTGACACTTCAGCACCTCATGTTCTACGGATCACAAGGGGGCAGTGGGGGGTTGATAAAGCTGTGTCCCCTCTTTGTCTGTTTGCTAATCTCAGGTCAGTTTCCAGGCACATATGCACAAAGCACATTCTCTGACTCTTCTCCTGGTAGGATGCAGTTAAATAGCTGCTAGGCTTTGCACCTACGCTGTAATATGTTTCCCAGAAATAAAGCTCCTATCTGTAATAGCTATTAAACCTGCTTCACTAATCTTTATGAAATGCTCACAAACACTCATACAGATTGCTTCAACTTCCAACAATATACAGTATGTGTATACGGTGTGAGGTGGTGGGAGCATGAGGGAGGGGAGATTAAAAAATTATTTTGGAGCTGCTTAAAAGAAAGTTACCAAAATGTATGTTCTGATTTAGTACATGTACTAAAGTACTTATGTCAGATTTGGCATTAGCATTTCCCGTTCTGATGTCATGGAAATCAATGGGCACATTATATGGAGGCCTGTATACTCTTGCTCTGCTCCCACACTTTGCAAAGAGTTTGATGCAAGCTGGTCTCAAGTGTAATCTGTTAGTGGATTTTTCAAAGATTTCATGTTCTGGTCCCTTCTTCTTGGAGAAGGAGAAGAAAAATATGCTAGCTGTTTATTTCCAATTTGATTTCCTGTGTAAAACAAATTGTGGCATGCACTAAGTATTATAGAATTTTTAAAATAATCACCTTGGTATGGAAATTATGACTCCTAATTTCAGTAATTTATGTCAAAAACCGAACAAACAAGGAAAGCAAAAAGCCATTTAGCCTGCTTAAAATGTCTGGATGGGGATTAGATTTGTTGGTTAATTTTAATCATACTCTCTTGCTTGCCATCTTGGAGTCATTCTTCATTTTCATATCATTAATGGCCTAGTGATGACAAGGAAAGCCATGGTTTGTTAAACTGTGCTGGTTTAATTGCTACACTATTCCAGTTATATGTGTACTTCAAAAAGAAAAGTATGAAATTGAAACTGATGAAGAAAATGGAGAGAGAGAGGGAGGGAGAGAGAGAGGGAGGGAGAGAGAGAGAGAGAGAGAGAGAGAGAGAGATGGAGATGGATGGATGGATGGATGGATGGATGGATGGATGGATTTGGGTTGACCCAACATCCAAGCTGAAGAGGCATAATTCAGTACACATGTTCATTTTTTTGAGCACAAGGGACTGATCTGAAAACATTTTGTTCTAATTCTCATTCTCTGTAGAGCTCTTGGTATATCTAGAGATCAGGCAGGCTAGAAAGGGTATACCTGTAACAACTGAAATACATAAATACCTGATATAGTCATTTAAACCATGGTGGGGAGAGATGTGAAGAGAAGCTATGGATTCAGTGACTGAATTGGTCAATCACATTGGTCTGAGCAATATTGGGAAACAAAGAGACCATGTGGGTGAAGAATGTCTTTAGTGTTAACATTTCTTTCACAATGTCCTTCTCCCTCCTCACCCAGGATACTTCTAGATTTTTCACCAATTCACAATCAACCACAGACCTGTCTCTTTGCATGAACTTAGCAACCTGGCCTGTTAAAGTGAGTTATTCTCTATTATCTTGTCCCTTCATTTCTCTATTCAGCACGCTTCACACTTTCCATCTGTTCCTCTGAAATGTACCATTCGAAGAGAATATTTGTAGCTCAGGGTTGAACTGTGGAGTCCTTGGTGCTCTCTGAGCCTTGTTTTCTTAAGAGACAATAAGAGACAATAGAAAAGCCAAAAGACCAGAACACCACCTTGCCAGCAATCAATACCCATATATGCAAAGATTAACACCAAGATTAGCAGCAGAGGAACAATCAAACAGCACAATATACCCTAATCAAGGAACTATTAACTCAGTCAATCAACCAAGCAGCAAACAGCCCAATCAACAAACTCCTAAGGGGAGAACAACACCTCCACCAACACAAGCAGGACAAGCCATGGTATATAAACAGAGAGCAAGTCCCATTCCCTTTTCGCACTGAAGATGTTGCCTAGTCTGGCAATGAAACATCTGCAAGAAAACAACAAGGCTCAGAGAGCACCAAGGACTCCACCTCTGAAATGTGTTCCCTCAAACACCTTTTTCTCTAAAGTACAGCATTAAAAAACCTTAATAAATTCAGTCTGTGTTTATTGCTTCCATTATAATTGCTATTATTTTAATACTTGATTTTTAAAAACTTTTTTTCTCGGTTATTACATAGTTTTTGTGTCTGTTTTATTTACCTAGGTAGCATTAACGTCTTCTATCTTGATTTGGGCCATACAGTGAGGTTTATTTTTTTCCACATTCAGTTCTCTTCTCACAGTAATACTGTGGTGAAAACCAATCCAAGTCCACAAACAAGCCAAGGTGTACAACTGTACCACATACAGAAAGTAAAACTAAAGTACACAAAGAACAGTGGCTGTTGTGGGTCTTCCGGGCTGTGTGGCCGTGTTCTGGAACACGGCCACACACAGCCCGGAAGACCCACAACAGCCATTGAACTCCGGCCGTGAAAGCCTTCGACAATACACACAAAGAACAGTTAACTCAAGAAAGAGATTAAAATAATACATTATATCTAGTTACATGTACAAAACATATGGAACTAATGTTTCAAATATATCATCTATAAAATTTCATACTTCATAGGAGTGTTGTGAGACAGAAAGTAGTCTCACAGAAAAGTAGATAGGCTAGAAGAATTCAAAATCCACAAGGAGAGCCGCTGACATACTGTCAGTTATTATTTGTTTATTTATTTATTTTCTATCCCGCCTTTATTATTTTTATAAATAACTCAAGGCAGCGAACATAGCTAATACTCCTTCCTCCTCCTATTTTCCCCACAGCAAGAACCCTGTGAAGTAAGTTAGGCTGAGAGAGAGTGCGTTGCCCAAGGTCACCCAGCCGGATTTCATGCCTAAGGCGGGACTAGAACTCACAGTCTCCTGGTTTCTAGCCCATTGCCTTAACCACTAGACCAAACTGGCTAAGAAATCCTAATCCTAAAAAAGTGAGCCAAGCCACAGATTACAGGCCAAGTAATAAATCTGCAATATATGTCAAAGAATTTGCATGTACATATTCTAAAAATGTTTACTCTTTCCAAAGACAAATAAATCAATCTATGGTGCAGAACTTGATGTAAAATATAAACTGAATTTCTTTTATTCCCCTTTTCTATGGGAGTTCCCCATGGAGCATTCTAAGGTTCATAAATAAACCCAGAAACCAGTGAGTTAAACCAAACATATAATTCCAAATGCAAACAGAATCACAAAGAGACATGTACAGTTTGTACACATTGTGTGTGTGTGTGTGTGTGTGTATATACACACACACACACTGTCCATAACAAATATTGAACCTACAAAATGTACTTATTAACGTTTTTCATACTATATTCTGTTGCTGAGTGCCTCCAATCTCCAGTAACCTGTTCCATGTCTAATGAAAACCATACCAAATGACAACATCCCTACTATGATAAGGGCTTGTAGTCTAGGAGCCAACTGGCCAACACGTACCCAGATTGAGTAACTAGTGGTCACTACATGATCAAGACAAACCAAAAGGGATGTTGGAAGAGATCTGGGAGTCAGGCAAAACTAATGAAGGTTTATTTGAAAGCAGGAATAAATAGCAATAAAAAGAACCAATAATCCTCTCCCAGGGATGGTTGTTGTTGTTGCTGTTTCTTCTTTTAAGCTCACCCATTCTCCAAATGACTCTGGGTGGCTTACAAGAGGGTTAAAAACATCAAAATAGGGGAAAAAATCAGAACTGTAAAAGCAACTATGCTAGGGGAGGACAGATTCAAATATACTAGAGGTAGTCTGCAGTTAACAACCATTTGATCAGCAACTGTTTGAAGTTATGACGGCGCTAAATGAGGAGACTTGTGGCGAGTCCTCAAAGTTGAGGCTGTTGCAGCATCTGTCACATGATCACGATTCAGGCACTTGGCAGCTGAATCAACTCTGGGTGGCTTACAAGAGGGTTAAAAACATCAAAATAAGGGAAAAAACAGAATTGTAAAAACAACTATGCTAGGGGAGGCTCACAATCATGATGGTCACATGATCACCATTTGTGACCTTCACTGCCAGCTTCTGACAAACAAAGTCAATGGGGAAGCCAGCAGGAGTTTGCAACTGGCAATCATGTGATGTCACATCTAATGACCATGTGGGATTCACCCAGTTACCACAACTGGAACAGTTGGAACTTCTGTCATAAGTTGGTGCGCACACATACATTGCGCTTTATGTCCATGTTGCTTAGCGATGGAGTTCCCAGTACCAATTACTGTTGGGACTACCTGTACATTAAATGGCTTCATATGTTGTCCTGACCCTGTAAAAAGAGATCCTTCCTAAAAGATAACAGGGTTGGGTCCATCTGGACCTTGGGGGATGATATTCCAAAGGGCAGGTATGGTGACAAGAAAACATGCCTCCTATGTCTCATAAGATGAAATTGTTTTAAATATGGGAGCCAGAGCATGGTATCCTTTGGCTGATCTTATAGGACAGGCTGAAACAATTGGAGAGTAACAGTCCCAAAATAATCAAGCCCTGCATCAGGAAGGGCTTTATTTTGACCATCAGCACTTTGAATTGCCCCTGGGATTCCACTGGCAATTCATTTAATACAGATGTCTTATGGAAGTAGTGAGGTATACCCATAACCATTTGCACTGCTGCATACTGGACCAGCTGTGGCTTCTGAATGGTGTTCAGGGGCACACCATTAGTTGCAGATGAGTCAGGAATGGGTGACCTCCCAATCCAGGAATGGGCACATTTGGTATGCAAGAAGAATTTTCACAAAGGCCCTCCTGGATACAGCTGCCATCTGTTCTTTGAGCAAGAACTATAAGTCCAGGAGGAATGCCAAATTACACATCAGCAAGTTTTATGGTTTTGCATATGTGGAGTAGCCACCATGATTAGAACAACTTGCCTCATAACTAATCAAGCAATTATTTGGGGGGGTTGGTTTGCAAGCATTATAAAGAAGGCTCAAGGAAATGTTTCAACAATGAGCAAGGTTCTTGGATGCTGAAATCTTTGCTGCGGTATGTAGAGATGCTGGAAACTATATGAATGATGTTACATAATTTACATTTACCCTTCATTATTCTCAACTCTGGGTTTTCAGAGCACTGCTTACTGGAAAATATCTGAATAAGTATTCCTAAAAACTATATGATAGCAGTGTCTATCTTTCTTCTCTGCTTGGGAAACTCTTTGAAGTGGAAATCTTACAAAAGTGCTCTTGAATGACAGACTTGACATGCTATTGACAAGCACTCAGGAATGGAAGATTTAATTTAATCACCAAGAAGACCATAACTGCAGATTCACTTAAATATGACAGATGTATGACACCAATGACCTCCTATTGATTGTTTGAGTTGGTTATTTTTTTCCAACTATGAATTTGAGTTGTTTTCATAATTTTAGCTAGGCTAACATTCTGGAAGCTGTAACTTTGCTGTGCACTTCATTAAAGAATGATACATGAACATTTCCCAGATGAAGATAATTATTTTACTTTCCAGCATTGTGTATTGATCGTTTCTGAAAATTATTGATTTATTCCATTAAAAGAGTTGTGTTTTACCTTCTGGCACCCATGTCTGGACAGCATTTGTGATGAGTGTGGAAATTTTCAGCAGTGGAAATTTCTTCCTTGGAAATCAGAATTTAATTTTCTTTTTCTGTGTTCTGTTTTTCTGGTGTTCCAGAAAAAAACCACAACACTAGAAAAAGGAAGCAGACCACCTATACATCTTCCAACAAAATAGATACCCACACAATTTTATCAAAAAGTGCCTGACCACTCAACCATCTTAAGTAAACCAAAAGACCCAGGAGCCCAAGAATAAAAAACAGGAGTGTAAGGACTGTAACAGCCCCTATGTAGGACAGACAGGCAGAAGAATAGCAGAGCGCATCCATGAATGCATCCAGAGGCATTCTTTGACCAACTAGCAGTCAGAAGACACAATGAAAACTTCTTAATCTCACAAAATATGGACAGACTCAACCATAGTTTCAACTGGGAAACTGAGCATCCTAGACCAAGCTAAATCCAAAAACGCTAGGGAATTCCTGGAAGCTTGGCATTCAGACAAATCAGCAATCAATAGACACATAGAGATAAACCACATTTACATACCATTCAAAAGAGACTTAAAAAAAGCTAAGAACGAAACAAAAAGACCAGAACACATCCTCTCCAGCAACCAACACCCAGATAAGCAGGGATTAACACCAGACAGACAATCTAGCAGAAAACAATACCCTAATCAAGGAACTATGAAAGAGAAAACCACACCCTTACCAACAATGGCAGGGCAAGCTACTGTATATAAAAAGGGAACAAACCCCACACTCACTAGCACTGATGATGTTACATAGTCAGGTACTGAAAGGGTGCAAGCAAACAACCAAGCTCAGAGAGCACCAAGGAGTCCACAGTTCAACTCTGAGCTACAGATATTCTCTTCTATTGGAATAGTAAATTTTCTATCCCTTCTATGCAGAAGAGTCTGTTTCACTAAATATTATTCTTTTGTGCCATTTGTAGTTCCGTGCTCATGTTCAGATTCTGCTAAAATGTTTTCATTTTATAGGTTCATTAAAGATTCTCAAAAGCAACTTCTCCATTTATCTGAAATAGCAGTGAGAACCACAATAATATGTGGTTCCTTGAATTGGAGATACTATAGCTCCATTGTAACAAGTTAGCTTTGCCTCAACATTGTTTTAAAAATTCTTTCTGGCATGAATCTTGACACCTAACATGGAAGTGTCTATTTCAGTGACAGCATAGACTTATAGTTATTCACACTTTAGATTACTGGGGATTGTGCCTTTCATTATATCTCCTTCTTGCTACTCTCCTATTTCACCTTCTTGCAAATGTGTCTTCTGAATAGCTCCACTCCCTGTTTCTAGTACAATCAAAAGAATATAGCTATACTACTCATTGTGACTACATTTTTTCCAAAACCTATTATTCAAGCTTTGCCTATAGTTTCCCAGCTTTTTAGACTTGGTAATCATATTTCTGGAATTGGAATTTTTCAAAAGATGCCACGGACAGTCTTACAAACTGGCTCCTGGGGAGCCCTGTCTATTCACAAAATGTAAGCATTTATTTATTTATTTAATTAATTAATTAAATTTTAGAAGTCAACTAGCCTATGGATCTCCAAGAGGATTACAATCCGTAACATACATAAAACAAAACAATAGAATGGAATGGAATGAATATAAACATTTGTTCATTTTTAAAAATTTAAAAAGCAATGTGCACAATAATACAGAGGCACAAATTTTTACAATGGAAAATAATGCACAGCTGGATTGTAGTTGTTAAGTCACAAATGTAGAAGTAAGAAAGCAGATAATGTTGGTGCCATCCTGAACCTCAGAAGAAGGGTGTCTCAAAACTGGGTCTCATGACTGAAAAGATCCTCTTCTGCATCTCTAGGAGCATAAACAACAGAAGATCTTCTTTTCACCCAATCATAAAATGTGGTATCGTCACTCTCAATCTTAATATTTGGGAAGGTCCATACTCATATAGGCACTCCCTTAAATATCAAGGTCCCAAACTGCCTAAACTAGTAGCCACAAGGAGGAGAATGCATTTTAAAGCATCAAATTACCAGACCTCCACCTGCTAATTCTTCCCTACCTCCTCTGTATACCTCTGTCTCTTTTTTGCATGTTACACTAGAAGACTACACCTAGAAACAAAGTTTATGGAATCCAATGTATTGTCGAAGGCTTTCACGGCCGGAGTTCAATGGCTGTTGTGGGTCTTCTGGGCTGTGTGGCCGTGTTCTGGAAGTTGTGGTTCCTAACGTTTCGCCAGCATCTGTGGCCAGCATCTTCAGAGGGCAGGAGCACAGATAGAAGCAAAAAAGAGATTTTGCTTCTATCTGTGCTCCTGCCCTCTGAAGATGCTGGCCACAGATGCTGGCGAAATGTTAGGAACCACAACTTCCAGAACACGGCCACACAGCCCGGAAGACCCACAACAGCCATTTATGGAATCCATTTGGGACCCAGAGGGATTCTTTGAAATAAAAGTAATGCAGGATGCTGGCAGCATGACACCTTTCTAGATGATGATGATGATGATTAGAAGCAAATGAAGCAGAAAATGCTAGTGACTGCCCAAGGGAGGAGTGTAGGAGTAGATTGACTTCCCATGTTAGGGAATATGTGTATTAGTCACCAGCTGAAAAGTTTCAATAATATAGTTTTTCCATTTATTTATTTACTTATTCATTTATGTTATTTATACCCCACCCATCTCATATTACAATGACTCTGGGCGGTTTACAAACAGTTAAAAATCAAAAATTAAAATATCAATAGAATAAATACAATATAAATATAAATATAAACCATAAATGTAAAAATGCAAGATATAAAATGTATAGTCCAAGATGGTGAATAAGATGTTATCATTGGCCCCATCAGGGTGCCAACCACCCCCATGATTGACTATCCTGTGAGATAACGCTGGCTTATAGGGAAAGAGGCGCAGAGTAAACAGACAGAGTGCAGCTTTTATGGCTAAAATGTTTACTTGTAATAAAAGCAATAAATGTATATACAGTTACATTATTACAAAAAGGAAAAACAAACTTACAAGCAGAGTATCGTGTATTGCTTCCATTGACAGACATGAAGGGGCTCATGCCATGGCCTACACACATAGCCATGCATAGCTACGTGCTTCCCAGTCCTCAAGAGTAGAACACACACACGAGCATGGCTAAAAGACCGGACAGAAGACAAGAAGCATAGACCCATAGTTCACAGCTGAGATACTGTATATACTTGTTCCAGCTTTCTGATTGGAGGAACCTTAGGGTCAGGAGGTCACAAAGCCTTTTAGATTTATGAAGCCTAAAGCGTTAAGCATTGCACATAGTATAAACTGCCATGAGGTGGCAGTGTTGCATCTAAGCAAGCATACTGTCTCCTCCTGTGAAACTGCTAGGGCACTTGTTCCCATGGGATAGTTTTAGACTGAGACATAACATCACGTGGTGCCGGCTGCACCTGCTTATCAGTGAAGATGTTATGGGAAATGCTACAGAAGTAAAGAAAACAATTTGCAGGACACAGGAAAACTCTGACATATCCCTCCTCCCACCCCAAGCAAGGTGGCACAACCAAGTTTTCACCCCCTTTCAGAAAGCCAAGAGAGTGGGGGCCTGTCTCACCTCTGGGGGTAACTTGTTCCGAAGTGTGGGGGCCATGGCAGAGAAGGACCTTCTCCTGGACCCTGCCAATCGACAATCTCTCATGGACAGGATCCGCAGCATACCCTCTCTGCCTGACCGGGTGGGATGGGTTGATATAATGGGGGTGAGGTGGTCCCTCAGGTAATCTGGACCCATGCCACATAGGGCTTTAAAGGTGATAACCAACACCTTCGATTGGACCTGGAAGCACACTGGCACCCAATGCAGCTTGCCCAGCAATGGTGTTATATGTGCCCTGCTCAGACAAGGAAACCAAATCCAGTGTGAGGCCACTGTCTCGAGTTGGGTTCCAAATAATCTGGGACAGGCCCGTTGTCACCATGGTGGCCATGAACTCCCGAGCCGCTTCCAAGGCACATCCTAGGGATGGCAGGTTGAAGTACCCCAGAACCATAAGTCTGGGGAACTCCACCGCCAACCCCGAGATGGCCTCCAGCAGCTCAGGCAGGGAGGTTGCTACACAGCAGGGAGGCTGGTACAGTAGCAACACTCCCAACTGTTCTTGGGAGCCCAACTTGAGAAACAGGGTCTCACAACTGGCCACTTGTGGAGCAGCACCCCTGAAGGCCACTATAGATTCCCGGATGACAACAGCCACCCCTCCTCCCATGCCCTGGAGACTTGGCTGGTGCCAAACCATAAACCTGGCCAGGCACATTTCCAAAAGGGGCACCCCCCCTTCAGGGCCCAGCCAGGTCTTAGTAATGCACGCCAGGTCTGCCCACTCCTCAATGATCAGATTGCATATAAGTGGGGCCTTGTTGTTGACCAACCTGGCATTCAAAACTAGCAGCCGAAATCCAGGGCCTCAGTGGGTCTGCTGTCCAGGGCCCGGGTCTAAGTACAGAGGGCCGGAACACACAACCGGTACCAAACACCGAGGGAGTCTTCCCTGACGATGGCCCGCCCTCTGACCCACACCATGACGCCCCTGTCCTGTCACCACCTGAATAGAACAACCCACCCTAAATCCCCCAGAGTTCCTGTTTCTGTTACCCCCCAATCCTGGCTCTCTGGAATCCCTGGTTAGGGGTCCCTCCATCCAATTATACAACAGACACACACCAAACAATCACAGGGTGGAGGCGAGTTCCCCAGCACTTCAGCTCCTGCTCTCAGTGCTGCGGGAACCCAACCACCACCCCAACATCCACCACGTCCCCTTCACCGGACTCTCTCACTAGCTGGCAGGGGGCAGCCCACTCACTTCTCCCCCTCCCTGACTCTCACCCAAGGAGAGAGGATCTCCACATGCATACCTCATCCACTCCCGGGCTCCCTCCCTGTCTCTCATGCCAGGGACAGGGACCTTTTCCATTTCCATCCCCATTTCTTTATGTATCGTCATCATCATCATCATCATCCTCCTCCTGTAAACTGGTCTGAGAAAATTTGAGGCTGAAGAGTGGATTCACTCTTATAAATTCAGACAACCAATTGATTGATCTATAGATAATTAGATAAAGCAAGCAAATTTGCTTTTCACCCAAATAGCCCTGAGTATAATGAGAGTCTCACTTTGGCATGCCAACAAACTCTGATTAAAGCCACTCTGGCTGGGATAGAAGCCTTTTTCATCTCACTCTGAGAATAGCTAAGGATTAAACATGACTCTTCAGGATTCATTTGGAACAAGAGAAGACCACGTTCCTTCTGAATGGTAGCATACCACTGGAGGTTATGAACTATCATTTAATTGTTGCTGGTATTTTCACTGCATTGATGCTATTCTGCATTGCTCTGTCGTAAATTGTCCAAAGTTAGGGATATCTGCAGGATATGGCCAAAAAAGTCATGATTGGGTCACTACACTGTGATAGAAACTCCAGTAATTTTTATATGCATTGCACCCACCACCTTGAATTTTCTGACCACACTCTGAGGAAACCGCCTACCCAGAGTCTTCAGGAAGGAAGAGGTATAATAAACTGAAGTAAATACATAGATGAATTTCTAGCATAGCCTGGTTTGATATCTATATTACTGGTTCACCATGCAGGACATAAAAACAACCCAACCCTAATGAGTTACAATTATTATTAAGTGAGCAAGTGCTATTTTTTTTGTAGCCATTCCCCCCCCTTAAAACCTGGTGATATTTCTTGCAAAAAGTGTGTGATTGAGGAGAGCCCCTGTGCTTGTACTTACAGAAAAAATCTACCCACCCACCCCTGAAAATAAGGCCAACTCTCCCTCACTTTCCCTTACTCCATCTCCAGTTCTGTGGCTTCCCTGTAATTCACCCCTCATTTTTCATAAATGTGGCGAATGAATGGAAAATAAGCTGTTTAGCACAGCTCTAGTTGCAACATAGCTTCAAATCCTGGAAAACCATATAGGTTTTATGGTGCCTTATGTGGGCTATTAAAAGAAGAAAAAGAGTGTGGGAGTGTTTTTGGAGGGAAAACTCAGCAAATATAGTTCCTATTGTTCCCAGTATTCCTGTTGCTACCATAAACATGCAAGTGTTGCAGTTTATTTCTGGGCATTGCCCACATTTCTTCATAATATCATCTTGGGATACTGCTGCATTTTAAGACTAGTCTAGAAAATCAGTTAATTGTTTTGCCAATGGTAGGTCATAAAACTGGACTCTGCCCCAGGTACCAATTTCCTGTGATCAACTGTATATCGCTCACACTCCCAGTGACTTTCCAAAGTACATCTTATAAACCTTTGAAAGACTATTGTGCCCAAATCCCACAGATTTTATTTACACTTTATTTATAAAATTTACAGATTTTTATCTGCACAATGGCTGGGGTCTCGCGACTTTCTTACCTGGGTCAAGGGTACAATGATGAAACATGAAAATGGTCTAGTGGTTAAGGTGCTGGGCTAGAAACCAGGAGACTGAGAGTTCTACTCCCGCCTTAGGCATGAAAGCCGGCTAGGTGACCTTGGGCCAGTCACTCTCTCTCAGCCCAACTCACCTCACAGGGTTGTTGTTGTGGGGAAAATAGGAGGTAGAAGGAGTATTAGGTATGTTCCCCGCCTTGAGTTATTTATAAGAATAATAAAGGCGGGATAAAAATAAATAAATAAATAAATAAATAAATAAATAAATAAATAAATAAATAAATAAATGAAAGCAGTGCTGCATTCATTTCGAGTTAAAAGAACCATTCTCGATCAATTGTCATGTGAACACGGAAGAGTGGGTTAGCGTAGGGATAATGTTTTCCTCTGGCAGTCTGCATGGAAACAGGAATGTAGAACGGGCCTTCAGAATACGGCTTTTCTAAGCACATCACCTCTTTAGTTTTTTTTTCTTTTATCCCCTTCCCCACAAGTTTATGGGGAAGAAAGGTTCAGAAAGGCTTAAGGAAGATCTCGCTCTCTCCTCCTGGCTACTCCTGGTCTTTCTGACCCTTATTGGTCTATCTCAGATTTTTTTCCTTTTTTTAAAGAGATAGCTAGCCTGCTTCTGTCAGTGAAAAGGCAATATGGTAAAAATTCCTTTAAATTTTTTAAAAAATGTTCCTGATATAACAGCTTCTCATTGCACTGATCATCTGCCATTCCTTTATCCACTAAGTCATATCCCTGGAGGTAGCATTTCCATGTTGTGGAAATGCAGCCAGCAAGATATGAAATTTGATTTCATTAGTCCAGATGGTGTAGGCACAACAAACTGTCGCACGCAGCTAGAGCTGCATAATATATTCATTAAATTGTATATAGTGGAAAATACCAGTGCATTTTTTTCCAGAAAAAAAAGTGAAGGTGTATTTTCATTAATAATATACAAAATATGATCACCCTGTATGGATGCATATCCAGGTTTTGACAGTGGTGTAGATCTGATTCACCCTTGGGAGCCACATTTGAAATCCTGGTTGCTTGCAAAGTTATACCTGCCGCATCTCATCTAAACATAATGTTCATGTATTGGGAACTCTTCTTATGCCATCTCTTAAATTCCAATCACAATTGCTTTCCAGTGTGATTCAAAATATACAGTAAATGAGTCATGCCTAGAAATGTATATAAAAATACCTTTATTAGAATTTCACCAACCATGGGACAAAGACAATGTGATTGCAGTCTCTTTCTCCCTCCTCCTCCCCCAAGTAAATGTGTTTTAGTTTGTATTGCGTGGAGGCTGGATGCTGTGTGTTTATTTTCCTTTTCTTTGTCCTTTCTCATTTTGTAGGCATTGATTCCCCCCCCCTCTCTGCTTCCTCTTGCACAGAGTCAGCCTTGAAAACAAAGCATTTCCTGCCTTGTTTTGTAAGAGCATTATCAGGTATGTCAGCAGCAGCATTCATGAAGCCTGGAAAGCTGGGCTGATTAAAAGACTGAAGCTCCTTTTCCAGCAAAGTTGAAGCCTACCTTTTCTGTTCTCCCTTGCTGGATCAACATTCATTGCCTTCTCCCATTGTTTACTTTGCAGGAGTTCATAGTTAGAAAATATTACATCTGAAATAATAGATTTTACACACACACACACACACACACACACACACACACACACAGTGTCAGTGAAGATATACTTCTGGTCCACTCCTCTTCCTCCTTCTCTCACCTTTTCCTCTTCTAGTGCAATTTCAGTTCCTGTGACATGAATTTTCTGGACTGCATATATATGTCCCCCTTGCACATTCCCTAAGTATGAAATGTAAGAATCACTGAATCAAACATCTTCAAGGTCCAGGCCCTCCAAAGAGATTACCATCTTGACCTGCTGCCTTACAGTGGTCATTCCTTAGATTGGAAAGTAGGAAGGCATATGGATAATGCAATTTTAAGAAAAGGAATGGGGAGAGGGGTTGCAGAATTTTGTTTATGGGGAAAATATAAGGAAAAGAGATACAGAGAAGGAGTTACTTAGTTTCTGGATCATCTAGGGAAGTGAAGAGAAAATAAAATTATTGTCTGCTAGCTTGCATGCAATGGAAGCTGGCTTAGCTTCTTTTGCATTAAACAAGGGGACAGATAGAAAGCGAATTTCTTTTCTGACTTGCTGGATGGTTAAAGACCATCTGTATACATGTCTTGGAGAATTATTTATTTATTTATCACACCTGATTCACCATACTCTTACCAGCTTGCCTAGATAAAACCAGTAAAACCATAAAAATACATAAAAATAAAATAAAATAAAATTCCTAACCACATACCCCCAATGCTTTTTTCAGTTCGAAGCGGACTGTTTTCACTCTTCTTCTAAATAATAATACGGTGGGGGCCAATCTGACTACAGGGGCAGGGTGTCAGGTAGATAGAGGACGGCGGCGGGGGGAGTTCCCTCAGAGAAGGGAACTCCCCCCGCCGCCATCCTCTATCTCCCTGACACAGGCTGTTCTATAGAGACTCTACTGATTTCCCAGTAGGTAGGCACCTGGAGCCTCTCCTCCCAGCTAGATTGCGTAGGCCGGGCATATTCTACCTAGCATATGAAGGATGAAGGTAACAAGGGGCTGTCAGCTCTTCAAGGTTGACCAGACTAGGAAACTGAAGTCATGCAGGCCAATACTACTTTTATTATAAGGTTATGGTAACAGAATCTTGCAAGTCTGAATGTGCTTCCCCCCTCCCTCTATGTTCATGAGAACTGGAGCAGGGAGGTCTTGCTGAGATGTTTTCTCAGGTTACAGTTCTGCCCTGGACTCAGGTTTCCTTTATCAGACCATTGTTTTGGTAGCAGTTCTTCCTCCTGTTCCTCAAGGTTATTCCTTCTGCCCATTGTAGGGGCCCAAGCCATATAAAGCTTTATAGGTAACAACCATCACTGTTCATTATTATTTGGTGATAATGTAAGCCTTCATTATTCCCACCCAGAAGTGTCCCCAAAAACTCCATTCCAAGTCCTGAACTCAATAGTCCTATCATAACATCCATCCCATCAGTGCAGGCTTCCATGTGTAGCAGGATACTTCTGCAGGTCTAGTCTTAACCCACAGAAGGACTTACAAAAGCAGCATTGTCATTCTTTTCCTCCAGCTTATCAGGAATGTAAAGTAGGAAATGATTGAGAGAAGAAGGGAAATGTTAGTTGAGTATATCACCAATGAAGTCAAACACAGAGTTTTCTAAATCTGCTGTCTAAAAACCATTCAGTCAGCAGTTCCCAACTCTTTCCTTTATGTAAATCACTACATATGTCAACATTCAACAGTGGCTAAAATCTCATGGATTCACCATATATCCATGAGATTTTGCGCTCTCTCTCTCTCTCTCTCTCTCTCTCTCTCTTTGTGTGTGTACAACAGACCACTTCCGGTGTCCTTTTAGACTACTAGTGGAGTGGATAAATGATTTCCTGTAGCTGCAGCTTCTTTCTGCAGGGACATTGCCTTATGGTAGCTTTCTCCTTTTCCCAGAATCAGGAGATGGTTCTAGCATCTAGTAGAACATGCATAACTTTTCTTATGCTGGGAGAGATTTTGATTTATTTGGTATTATTTGGAAAGAGATTTGGGAGCAACTTGTTGAACAATCTCTTTAGTCACTGTTTATACTTGAAACAAAGTTCAAGTGTGTTGAGAAACTTGAAAGCAGTTTAAACAAATCTCAGCAAATGTGTGATTTTAAAAAAATGTTCTCAGTTTAGTTAACTGCAGCAGGAACATGTTAGTTCTACATATGCTAAATGAAGCATGCTGTTAATGTGTTAGTATAAATATAGCACATAAAAATAACACCAACATAAATAGCAAGCTGTTAGATATCTACTTAATTAAAAATAAAATATAAATTGGCTACAGAGAAAATTAACAATATTTGACCCATCAGATTCCCTATGGCTAGGCCAATACAACATTACTTAGGCTGGGAGGTTCCAACAAGTTTTGGATTATGTACTGTATCTCAAGGAATGATGGTTCCATATTCTAGTCAACAGAAGCCCCATAACCTGGAGTGGGTTCACATATGCAAGGGTTTAATTTGATTTCCCAATAATTAATGCCTTAGGTAAACAGAATGTCCCTGCTTTGAATTCATGAGCATGGGATTTTCTGAGTCCTCTCAGGAGACTATTACTTTGATGTGGGAAGGCTCAATAGCTCCAATGGTGCTTAGAATGGTGCTGGCAAGTCTAGAGTCCCTCTTGTTGAGAACATTGAAAAGGAATAGGCATGATAGTGATATTTCACAGTTGGAGTAAGCAGCAGAGCTGTGTAGGAGGAAGGGAAGCCAATCCACCTAGAAGAAGGAAGTCCATAATCAAAACTGAATAAAACAATGCAAACCACTTCTATATATAAGCCTGTATGGACATGTCTGAATCATTTCAGTTAGTTTGGATGCTTGAAGATGGTCCTCTTCCAGGTCAGAAGGCAATTCTGTCTTTGCTGAGTGAAAACATAGAAATCTATGAGCAGATCTGGAAGTAATGACTTGGCCAGATCAAAGCTATAAGGAAGTCTGGTCAATGATGGAGCCAATATTGAAAAACAAATTCCTCATTTTACAAGAACACATAAAATTGGAAATGGAATCAGAGAAGCATGAACCAAAGCAGACATGAACAGTGCCAAACTGGGTGTTTTAGGAATAAATGAATTTTCAGTGAACTGGAATGGGCTACTTTAACCTTGGATTATTATATGAATTCATAAGGAGAAATGGAATGTCAATATTACTGAAAAGGAACATTGCAAAGTAATATTTTGGATATAATCCAATAAACGGCAAGTTCATACAGTATCTGTTAGAATTACTGGGTATCCAGAAAACATCATTGTTATACAGCTACATACATCTATTACATTTGCAACAGTGAAGGATTTTGAGGAATTCTATGACAAACAGAGAGAGGTGTTCAATACAACCTCAACAAACATTAAATACCCTTAATGGGTGATTGGAAAGCAAAAGTTGAAGAAATGGAGGAAGCTGGAATTACAGGAAGATTTGGACTAGGTAAACACCATATTGCAGGAGATGGGATAACAAAGTTGCTAACACCACACCTGCTTTAAGCAATATAAATGCAGATTCTAGCCATAGAGTTTGCTGGATGGATCTCATCTAAATCCAAGAGGTCCCTAATAGAAACAGAAGATGGGGAAGTGCAATCTAGTCAACAAGGTCATTTCTAAATGCAAACTGTAAAACATATATGTCTACGTATGTATTTGTATGGCTGCCCAGGTTTTGTTTTAAGATGGCGACCATACAAATCTTTATAAATATATAAATAAATCTGTGCTGTCAGATATGTGGGCAAAGCATTGAAAAGTAAAACCAGTACCTGAGCCAGTAAGATCTGACCTGGAGGATACAGAGTCAAAATATTAGATTAATACAAGGAACAGATTCAGTCCACCTAACTTATGTAAAAGAGAACCCAGGGAACTCAAAGAAAAGAGAATAGATATGGCAAAAACTGGAGCAGAAAATCATATTCCCAAAATTTTAAAGAGGAGAAAATCCAGGTGGTTTTCAGAACAAGCTACATAATCAAATTAAAAGGGAAGATGAAAGCTTTGGGCAACAAAAAAAGTATGACTGAATACAAACTTTGAACATCAAGCAAGAAAGGACAAGGAAAGGCATTTCACTAAAATGCCAATAAATTGTCAAATATTAGAAAAAGGAAATTGAGAGATTTTTTAAAAAGAAAACCAGAGGAATCACAGGAAAAATTACCCAAGAATAATTATAGAAGAGATCTAATAGAGGAAAAATGTTGAAAGACTATCCTGAAACCATTTGCAAATGGAATTATAGAATGACAAACATTTGTAGAGAATATGCTCAGGAATACACTTCACTAGCAAGTGAAGTATGATAGGCAGTAGACCAGTGTCAAATAGGGAAACACCAGGCACAGATGCAATACCCCCTGAACTATTTAAAACTGCAGGAGAAAAATTAACAGATTAATTTCAACAAGTATGGAATAAGAGTGCATAGTCTAGAAGTTGGATAAAATAAAACAATGGAGAGAAAATACAAGAAGGATATTTACCTTTGCTTCATTGGCTATAGCAATGCCTTTGACCATGTAGATGACACCAGAATGTAGAGTCTGTTAAAGCAAATGTACTGTATATGCCAGAAAACCTGGGTTTTCTTCTAAGGAATCTGTACCGTGAACCTCCTGTAAGAACTGAATCTGGAAAAACAGAGTGTTGACATGTACTGTACATCGTCACATCGTCAGGCCAATTATGCAATTTACATACTTCTATCTAGGCATCAAGACATGTTTACATAATCACACCATTTGTGTAATAATGCCAGGACCCACATCACCAATTTAAAAAAAATGTTTGCCTTTAATTAAATAGAATAGAAAAAGGAAAAGAAAACAATAAGAAAAAAAGAGCAAGGAAACCAAAACAAAATGCCATAATTTTTACTTCATTGTGGTTTGTTAAGGATTTTTTTTTGTATGTCTGCATGCCTTTGAGTCAGTATTTAACTCCTGGCAACTGCCTGGACTAGTCCCTGCAGTTTTCTTGGCAAGGTTTTTTGGAAGCGGTTTGCCATTTCCTTCTTCCTAGGACTGAGAGAGTGACTGGTCCAAGGTCACCCAGCTGGCTTTGTGCCTAAGGCAGGACTAGAACTCATGGTCTCCCAGTTTCTATCCTGATGCCTTAACCACTACACCAAACTGGCTCTTGAATGTCTTAGGCTGGGATTAAAGAGGTTTCTGGAATTACTCCTGGAAAAATTACATGTTGTTGCTCGGGATTGTTCAGGAATGCAAGCATTTGTCTGGGTAGTGCCTGGAAGTCTAGACAGACTCAATGGCAACTAACTTTTGTGTGAGATATTTTCTACATTTTCCATGGAAGACTATGTATTGGATTTGCATATCATAGACACATAACCCTGATACGATTGGAATGTTTTACTTTACTTTATTATTTCTTTACCATATTTGTAAACTGCCTCAGTCAGTAGAGCAGAGATTTCCAAACTGTGTCACGACACAAAAGTGTGTCGCCACACACAGCGTGGTGTGTTGCCACACCACCCGGAAGTGGCGGTGCGTGCGTGCATGGCAGCGACGGCAGCAGCGCAGTATCACTGCTTCCACGTTTTAGCGGAGGCTGCCGCCGCCATGCTCACGCGCGCCACCGCCGCGCTGCCGCCGCCGCTGATGTGTCGCCAGCGGCGGCACTTTGGAAAGCCCTGCAGTAGAGTCTTTGGGCAGTGTAAAACAAAGAAGTAAATAAGACCAAAACAAAATAATGTAACAAAACAATGCAGTACTATACAATAATTATTTTAACTGAGAATAATGGTTACTCATAATCACTCAAGATCAAAGGCACCCTGGAAAAGGATGCCTTGATAAATGTAAAGAGTGATGGGGCTAAATATATCTCTGGTGAGGAGCATGTTCCAGAGTGTGGCCACCACCACTGAAAAGGTCCTGCCATCTGACTTATACCCCATGTACCTCTCAAGGATGTAGAGCCCCCAGCAGCCTTTCCCTTGTTGTCCAGATCAGACAGACAGAGCCATATTGGGCAAGGTGGTTCCTGATAGATCCTGGTGTGATGCTGTATATAGCTTTGAAGGTAATAACCATCACTTTTAATTGAATTCAGAAGGTTTCTGGAAACCAATGCAGCTACCTTCACATTAGTGTTATTCTACAACAGTGGATTTAGGCCTGTAGCCATTTGGATGTCCCATCCTGTGGCAGATGAAGCCTCCAAGTTGTCTCCAAAGGCAGAATCATGTTGTGATGGAATTCTTAACAGATCTTGGAAACACAGAGGAAGCTGCAGGAAACAGAAGAGATTCCTGAGGAGAGCAGAATCTTGAGAGACTCAGAGAAACTCCACCTTAATTACACTAGGTAAAATTGCACAGGAGAGCTACTTTGGCAGGCTTTTAAGATTCTGTTACATTACTAACAATAAAGATCTTTATAGAAATCCAAGTGGTTCTTATTTCCTGAACTTGTTGACCTTTCAGGGCGTTGGATGCAGAGAATGAATTTTAATGTTCAGGTTCAGAATGATAGATTCGTTTTCACTTGTAATTGTGTTGTTTGAATTAACTGCTCAAAGTGACAAAACTTCCAGCATTATAGGTGAGTGATAATGGTACTGAAGGCATGCACTGTAGAAATACCTGATAGGAATAAAAATAGAGTATATTTCTTTTTCACCATTCCTCCGAAGAAATTAACATGGTATTTCAGTTAGTGACACAGAGTTTTTTAAAAACTTAAATTAGACTAAGGGCATTTCCTTAATCATGATTTCACTCTCCAAATCCCTAGAACCACAACTGCACCATTCTGTCAAGGAATCTCACAAGTTGAATAATGCTAATAGTAGGTGATAAAAATTAGTGCTTCAGCCAATGTTCAACATCCCCTTGTTCCCTTCCCTGCCTCATCATATTTCTTTTGCACTAAATGGGGTGGGGGGAAATGGCCATCACATACAGTATGGAAGTGCCAAAAACGATCTTGCTCAAACAATAGTAAGTCACCACTGTTTCAAAGTCTCTTATAATAATAATAAGTCGGAGGTTCATTTATACTAAATGTCTTTATTAGCTAACAACTTCCACATACAGCCTCCTGCTCTAACTACTTGTTGCACAAATGAACTACTTCCAGGGTCAATAGCCATACTTCCCAGCAGAGGGTGTGCTTCCCCAATCTCCATCCTCCCTCTGTGTTACCAACTTTGTCCTCCTGACTCTACAACTTAGTTCCACCTATTGATACAACCATGGCATCCTGAATTCAGAGGGAATCTTACTAGGAAGAGGGAAGGAGTAGAAGGTCCCACATGGAAAATCTCCTACCTTGAAGCTTCAAACACTGCAAGATACTTTTTGCTGAGGTGTTTTTTTCTGGAGGAAGAGCGGAGCCACAACTTTATCAGTTCAATTGTCAAAGGTCTCCCCAAGACAGATAGCAGCAGTGAGAACAGAAAGCACAACCTTGATCCTGAACTGAGAAGAGATCTGGGAGACTGTGCTTTACCCAAAAACATAGGAAGTTATACTTAAATCATTATGCTCAGGGTTGTCTATAATATAGGTGAGACTCCTTGGAGAAGTATCATATGTCCCATAGAAAGAGGGTGACACAAAGAGCTGTATTATTTATCAACATTGTCTTTTTATTATGGCATGACCCATTGCCAACTCTGATCACACCTGTTGCTCTCAACAGGTTATTTATTTATTTATTTATTTATTTTCTATCCTGCCTTTATTATTTTTATAAATAACTCAAGGCGGCGAACATACCAAATACTCCTTCCTCTTCCTATTTTCCCCACAACAACAACCCTGTGAGGGGAGTTGGGCTGAGAGAGACTGGCCCAAGGTCACCCAAGCAGCTTCCATGCCTAAGGCGGGACTAGAACTTACAGACTCCTGGTTTCTAGCCCAGCACCTTAACCACTAGACCAAACTGGCTCTTCAAAGGATTCTCTGTCCCTGGCCTGTGGTACCAATATCCACAGACTTACTTGGAAATTCAGGAATCATCTACCATGCAAATATGTGCTCTGCTTCTGACCCAGAATTCACCACTGGTGTGTATCACTGAAACAGGCTTCCTTTATGTACATTTCCACAGTCAATAAGAATTCTAGAACCATGGCAGCTAAGAAAAACAACCAGATGGGAGATGGCAAAAGATGCTTTAATCTGTTCCTTCACATTTTGCAGCTCCATTTGACAGAATTTTTAGCTGGGGTCTCTTTCTCCCTTTCTCTACTTGGACAGCTCCCCTAGGTAACTTAACTATCCAATGCTCAAGTTCTGCCCCATTACTTAAAAAAAAAAAGTTGGGGGGGGGGAGAGATGTTTTAGGTTTCTGTAAACATTAGCTTCCCTTCTCTGACACTCCTTAGGGGTGAGCTTTACATCCCAGTTAGGAATTCAGCATTCAGGTAGCCAATTGTTTAGGCCTTTAACAATTGTTTCACACTGATTCTTAATACTGGTGGATGTTTTTTTCCCCCTCCATTCACATTGTGAGTCTCTGACATATCACCAAAATGATGGACAGCAAGACTAAAGAACAACAGGAGATGTGCAAAAGACACCTAGCTACCTCATCACAATAGAGGAAAAGAAGCCACAGAACAATTGAAAGCAACTTCCTTTTGAACAAGAAAGGAATTGATTAGAAAGAAAGCAAACACCGAAAAAGAATCGTAGTCATAGTGGGAGGGAATTTAGAAAAAAATGCTACTAGTCAAACAGAAGAAACAAAGAACTCTACAGCTGGACACCTGTGGGATTTGAGAGAATATAAGCAGCAGGAGAAGAGAAAAGGAAAACAGAGAGAAGGGGAAAGACAAAAACTTGAAAAAGAACATTAAAAGGAATAAAAAACCAATTAAAGATGCCAGAATATTTGACAGTAAGGGCCAGGATCTTAAGAACTTCTGAAAGGTTAGACTGAACTTCTGTATGGGGCTAGGCTTTTTTATAGTGAGATACTTACCAAGACCTTTCAATGCTCTAGAAAAAAATGAGGTATTAAAGATAGATGGGGAGAAAATATAACTCTGAATATTGTTAAGCTACTGGAGTTAAAATGAACATGATAAAAAGATTTAAACTGAGGACTGGACATTTCCCCCTCTTCCAAAAAAGTAAAGTGTTCAGCAATTCATTAAATGAGAAAGAATAAAGTGAATTAATGGAAAATAGATCTTTCTTATTTTATTTAGCAATGGATTCACACCATAGCTTACTGTGTAATGTTATTACTACATGGAAATGTTTTGTTTGTGGACTTTATTTCACAGATAATTCCAGGATTTCTATTCTGCCAAAGATAGCAGAAGGCTAGCAAAACAGATCCTGATGATAATTCAAGAAAATTAATTTCCTGAACCAGGTGTCTCTAAACTAGGTGTCTTCCAACCTAATGTTGGAATAACAGTTTCCTAAATTCCCAGCCAGCACAATAGCAATACCAACTGAAGGGCACAGGTTTAGGGAAGACTATTCTACTAGATGGGGAATATTCTATACAAGACACAACACATCTGTATTTGGTTGCATGGGCTATACTTAGTGTGCACAAACATAGGAGTGTACACATACAGTATACACACAGAGACTTATACGGAGTGTACACATATACATACGGAGACTTATACCCACACATGTATACATCTTTTCCCCTTTTACAACACACATATACACATCCCTGACATACATATATACATTACATACTTGTGCTCAAGACAATAACAATTTTGGGTGTCTTTGCTGGCAGGAATAAGTTTTGTTTTTCCCAGAAATGGGAAGAAAGGAGAGTTTCCTTTCCCCCTCCAATAAAGAGGAACAACAAACCCCATGGTGATCTTTAAAGCCGGGATCCCTATTATCATGGCAAGATGACAGGAAGCTCTAAGAACCATGCCAAAGCCATCCAATGGTCACAGGTGGTCCGCTGGCTGCAGATTGCCTACCCCAATGTATAAAATAGAATTGGTTATAGAGCTGGATGCAAATGTATGGGAAAGGAAACTGGATGAAAACAGTTTCATTTAAGGGATACACACTGGAACAACAACAAATTTAACTTCACACAAACATTGATGGGAGTCTAAACTTTTGAAACTAACAGAAAAAGGCCTTGAGCATTTACTGTAATGCTCAGCAATTATGTCAACTCAGTGTGTAGCATCTGTGAAAAATTCAAATTCCATGTTAAGCTTCATTAGGAAACAAAAATAAAAATGTTAATATTGTAATGCCCTCATACAAATATATGGTATGTCCACTTAAATATATGGTATGTCCACCAATGGAATCTTGTGTATAGTGCTGGTCACCACACTTGAAAAGGGATAGACCCTGGCCACCTCATTACTAAGTAAGTACAAGAACACCACATATCACCCTTTACCATTTCTTCAACTTTCTCTTCTCCTTTAAAGGAATTTCCAAAGCCAATTATTTCATTAGACTGAATGAGAACTGGTAGGGTGGAAAAGGAAAGATAATTTCTCTGCTTGGAATGAAAATCACCATGGTGCCTCAAAAGCATCCCAAATGTATCTTGTTCCATTCCATTTGGATCATCTGTCACCACAAAGAGAACTAAACCTCAGGATCAGACTTTCAGTTTGGATCTTCAGATCTTTTTTCCTCTCTCTCTCTTCTTCTTCCTTACATTTTTACAGTTATCATCCCTTCAGCGTCATTTTCCCTACATTTACATAAAGAAATTGGAATGCCTTGAGGTCCCAGTCATAATTTACCCCAGAATTTGGTCACTGATGGTGGAAGGGTTAGTTAATTAGTTAGTTAGTTTGGGGAAAATAATGTACTTTATTTCTGTTCATTTTTATGAACTGCCTTGAGTTTTACAAAGTATGAGATAGACGATAGGTAGATTAGATGTTTCTATTTCTTTTTCTTTTTAATGATTTATTAAATTATTATTTATCATATTATGCAGGATTAATAGTTGTTGTATACACAATACATATTAGCAGTGCTCAATTAGGGTAGATAACTCATTGGTATCCCTTTTGATTAAAATTCATGAGCTTTAGTTTCATTTTATTTTTACCAACTATTTGATCAGCAGAATAGTGATTCTTTATGTAATACCAGGCTCGAATTAGAAATATGATGACACAGTTGATATTGTTAGGCACAGCTGAGTTGGATACAAAGGCAAGATATTAATAAATAAACACACTGAAATTTTAGATTAGACATTTAAGATTTGTACTATTTTTAATGGGAAGTCACAAAGAAATACTTTATTGTTAAATATAGATAATCCTTGTCCAACCCAGTGCCTTTTTGATGTGTTGGACCAATTCCCATAATTTCAAAGACTGTACTAACTGGCAAATAGCTGGCAAATAAATGGCAAACCTTTTGACATTTCATTTCACTTTCATTCTTTTCATTTGCTGAAAAGCAAATCTACCCCAGCCTATCTTCCTCATGACATTTGTCATTCATTTTTACTCTACAAATTTCCACCGTGTGACTTCATTTCCCAATTTTATATTTTGCTTGAAAAGAATCCAAGCATTCAAACATTTTAATTAAAAACAATTCCCTACAGTTAAATGAATCAGCAGATTTGTGCACCTCCTTAATTTTAGCCTAAATGTTGCAACAGATGCTGATCTTCCAGTCTCGATAGGGAGTAGATTCTACAATTGGGAAAGCATAATTACAGCAAGCACTAGCTCCTGCTGTCTCAAAGTTATACTTAGGGCACACTAAATAGTCTGCCAGTTTCAGTCTTCAGTGGATGGCTGGGGCCTTTGGTGATAAAAGATCAGTGAAGAGTGCCTTATGACACTATACAGAACCCTAACAGCATTGTAAAATTCATAATCCAAGCAGACATATGCCATCCTCATACACTGAAGAACAATTAAAGCAAAGGCAGTAAGAAGAGTAAGCAAGTATAACACAACTAATGTGAGGTAGAAATATGATTGCTCTTCAAAAATGCTTATAGGAAGGATACATGCATCATCTTTTTTCCTCTCTCTTTTTTTCAAAAGTTATTTTACTCTGTCTCTCTCTTTAGCAAAATTGAGGATCAATTAAAGAATACTGTAGTATAACCTGATTTTTTTAAAAAAAAACAGCAACAACAAACATGGGCTGGCTTTCTTCCTTAAACACATAGAAAAACAAATGCATTGATTACTTTTTCTTCCGGGTTCAGGAAAGGTTCAGAGCAGAATAATTACATTTGACAATCATTGTAGCAGCTGAGAAAGGTGACCAATTTGGCCAAAGTTGTCACTAATTGGGAATAATAATAATTCTGTAATAATATCTCTTGGCCCTTGCAGCTTTGAGATATATTTAACACTGGAGTGTAAGACAGGGGATCTGACACCTTGAGCACTGTTACTTTTTAGTTCCTGGGGAGGAGGAGGAGGAGGAGGAGGAGGAGGAGGAGGAGGAGGAGGAGGAGGAGGAGGAGGAGGAGACATGAACTCTGTAGCATCACTCCCTCTTGCAGCTTGAAACATGTGACCTGATGAACACCCCCCCGCAAAGAGGTTTTGGGGTTTTTTTGAGGAATTGGAACAAATGGACAATCTATGGTTTTTGAAATTATTTTTATTAAAAATACGCAAAAGGAAAATTAAAGGTGTCAGAGATCACCCGATCTCTGCCAAAAAGGCAAGCAGACAAAGAGTTCATCAGGAGACTGGAAGATCGACTCGCGCTCATCCAACGATCGGGAATACACATCTGGCCGAGCATTGCCTAGACAACCGACAGACTGACCTCATGGGCACGCAGCAAAGGACACTGGGGGAGGGAAAGGTTTAAAGGTGCTTGTTGTTCCTGTTACCTGCATTCCAGTCTTTGTTCATGCTAGGGCTAACTCTGTATTCTATAATAAACTCTTCTGCTTCTAAGAACTCTGGTGCCTGGGAGTTACTTCAGCGCAGAGAGATTATAGCGATCAGAAGGAGCGCCTTACATAAAGACTGGAATCAATACACCAACCGGTTTTCCCGGGAGCGAACCCGAAAATTTTCGTAAGCTCCACGGTAGAGACCGGCGTCCACGCACCTCGACCAACGAACCGAAGAAATAAAAAATTTTCGGAGGAAGAGCGGCTTTCCCCAAACAGCTGAGCGGCGGTGGAAGAGCGGCTTTCCCCAAGCAGTTGAGCGGCGGAGGAAGAGCGGCTTTCCCCAAACAGCTGAGCGGCGGCGGAAGAGCGGCTTTCCCCAAGCAGCTGAGCGGCGGAGGAAGAGCGGCTTTCCCCAAGCAGCTGAGCGGCGGCGGAAGAGCGGCTTTCCCCCAAGTAAGTGAGCGGCGGAGGAAGAGCGGATTTCCCCAAACAGCTGAGCGGCGGCGGAAGAGCGGCTTTCCCCAAGCAGCTGAGAGGCGGCGGAAGAGCGGCTTTCCCCAAGCAGCTGAGCGGCGGCGGAAGAGCGGCAGCGCGCAAAACAGCTGTGAGGCGGCGATCCCTCAGCTGAGCGGCGGAAGCAGCGCAGTAGCAGGATCCGGCTTTCCCCCGAACAGCTGAGAGGCGGCGATTTCTCAGCTGAGCGTCGGCAGCAGCGAAAAAAAAAAAAAAAGCAGGATCCGGCTTCTTCAAACAGCGGAGAGGCGGCGATCCCTCAGCTGAGCGGCGGCAGCAGCGCAGAAGCAGTTCCCCAAGCAGCTGAGCTGCGGCGGAAGAGCGGCAGAGGCGAGCAGCGGATACCACGCGGCGGCAGACGGCGGCGGAGACCACGTGGTGGCAGACGGCGGCGGAGACCACGTGGTGGCAAAGCGGGGCAGAGACCAGCTGAGCGGGCGAACAGCGGATACCAGGCGGCGGCAGACGGCAGCGGAGACCACGTGGCGGGAAAGCAGCGACCAGCGTTCCCAAGCAACAAGCGGCCAGCGGACAGCACGCGGCGACAGACAGCGGCGGAGACCACGTGGCGGCAGAGCGCATCTACGCTGAGAGGCGAGTAAACCCCAACGATTCCAATAGTGCAGACAACACCCCAATCCCGAAAGATCGAATGGAGTCCCAGGATATCAAGTCAGGGGAGGCAGTCCGGGAAGAAGTAGAGATAGCTGAGGCATGTGAACCTGGACCCAGCTCAGCCTCCACACAGGAAAAGGTACAGGGGGGGACCAAAAAGAAAATAAAGACTAAAAATATTGAAACACCTAACACCCCCCCGCATCCCAAACCCCACGGAACTTTGAAAGCAGACTGGTCAGTGGGAGTGGGCAAAGGGATGGAGGGACACAAAGTGCAGAAAAACAAAAAGCGTGTAACCCAAACACAACGAATTGGGGCAATTGAAGACAAAGTGTCTCGCATGGACTATAAGGTAGAGGAATTAAGTGAGAGGCTTAATGTGCTCATCTCACTCTTGGAGGGGAGGGAGAGGGCGATACCCAAAACAGGTTCACCCCCTCCCGAAGAGAATAGCAACTTAACAGATTATGAGGAAGAATCGGAGGAGGAAGACGAAGAAGAGTCAGATGCATTCCCACCCACCCCGCAATGGAGGTCGCCGGGCCGTAGGACGGCACCGGTGGGGTTGCGAGAGCTGAAAATGAAATTCGATGGAGACCCCAAAACTTTAGCATGCTTCATAACTCACGTAAAAGGGTTTATGGAAGAATTTGAAAGCGACTTTCACACAGAAGAAGCGAAGGTTAGATATGTGTCTTGTTTTTTGAAAGGGGAAGCGGCTAGCTGGCTCGTGAAATTGCACGATACCAAGGCAAGCGTGCTGCGGGACTTCGATAAGTTCATGCGGGCCCTGCGGACCTGGTTTGAAGACACACTAGCTAAAGTGTCGGCCAAAGTGCGCCTCCGAAACCTTGACCAGGGAAAAAGCACTGTGGCGGAATATGCTATGGAGTTCAAAAGAATCCTTAGCGAACTACCGCAATGGCCGGAAGAATTTCAAATTGAATTCTTCCAGTACGGCCTGAGACAAGACTTGTTAGAACTCATGGTGGGGAGGGAAGAACCAAAAACACTAGAAGGCTGGATTCAACTGGCGGGTCGTATCGAACAAAGCCAAACACAGCTGATGTCCATTAAAAGGTTCAAACAATTGAAGAAGAAACCTGAACCCACCACACACCCCGCCCGGATGGAGTTCAAGCAAAAACAATGGGAAGAGGAAAGAAATCGAAGAGCAAAAGTTGGCGGTTGTTTTCGATGCGGACGGATAGGACACCTCATCAGTAACTGCCCACAGAACGGGACGACGACCAGAGGGAAGTCACAATCAAAGAATCCCCAAGAGAAGAAAAGAGAAAAAGAGGCGGGGGACAAGCGCAAAGGCACTGCGGCAGCCATGGCGAAATGGAGCCACCCCACATACGTGGACGAAGACAGTGACAGTGAAGAATCAGACTACGAACTTCAGATGGCGGGAAACGAAAAAGGTCTGCTTTAAAGTGCGCCGCGGGGCAGGCCTTCACAAAAGGGCGCAACGAGAAGATTTGCCGCAACCCCACAATGCACATCCAGGTACGCCTAAAAGCTGTGGGGGGGAGGAGGAAGTACTCTGGGTTGGCAATGCTTGACTCGGGCTGCTCAAGGAGTTTGATGCACCCGGATGTGGCTGAGACTTTTTGAACTAAAAACGCCCATTACCTTCTGTCAGTTGGATGGTTCTGAGATGAAAGGGGGGCCAGTGGAGCAGTATACGGAGGAAGTACAAATGACTCTGGGAAACCACGTAGAAACTTTGAGGTTCATTGTGGCCCCCATTGCAACAAGACCCATAGTGTTAGGACTGAAATGGCTGAGAGCTAGAAATCCTAGGGTGGATTGGGTCTCCGGGGAAATTGATTTTGTGGACGGAACTTATGGAGGGACGCGCAAAGAAAGAGATGTAGATGACTGGGAAGTGGGGGCAGCTGGGATGGAATTTTGGAACGAGGATTGGGAACAAGGGGACGAAAGCAACCCACAGGCAATCCCAGAAAAATACCTCCCAGTGAGTGAAGTGTTTGGTAAGCAAGAATGCGACCAAGAGCCCCCCCATAGACAGTCAGATGCAACGGTAGACCTCATCCCTGGGGCACCATTCCCGAAACCCAAGAGCGCCTTACAAAAGGTTCCTTTTAACATGAGGTAGTTATGTGAAAAGTCAAATATGGATGTATGGACTAAGGATGACAGTGCTGATAAAGTGGCAAATAGCATCTTGATCAATCTCCCATAGAATGCTATGGGAGAGTGGGGTACAAATACAAGTTGGATGGAATATGTGGCTCAGAGAGCTTAAGGTGGATCAAAATGAAAGAACTCCTGACAAAATCCAATACATTTTGGTTACAAAAGTGATCAGAGACAGTTTCTAGAAACAATCAAGCAGACACATCCACAGAAAAATAAAGCATAACATTCTGATAATGCATTCTAGATTACTGTTCCTATTATTCTGTGAGTGAATGGTTATCTGGATAAATTTTGCTCCTGTAGATTTCCAACTGTTAATTAGAGGCAGTTGAGTCTTACTATTTATCTTCAGAAAGGTTTCAGGGATCCTGATCCAGTGTGTTCTCTCTCAAACCCTAATCCAGATAAATCATCTTGGGGATATTTAAAATGGACAGATGGACCAGCTTTTTCTCTGTCCATAAAACCATGGAACCCTGCTGATCATCCTTCTAGATGACTCTAACTCTCTATTTCCCGAGGAGATCAGAAATCCTGGGTGCTCTTCCCACCCCCCACCCTGAGATTGCTCTCTCCTCTTCTGGAGAACCACTCTATTTCCCTCTTCTCTCTTACATTTTCCCCTTTCTTTTCTGCCTCAAGACTACAGTTTTTAACAAGAAAGGGTGAAACTGGGAAAAACTCCTTCTGGGCTTGTCTGGACAATCTTCTCTTGCCCCCTCTCTTCTTGAGGTTCTCACTAGCCAAAAGGGAGGGTCTTTGAGTCTGCCTCCACCATGGCTTACATGCTTCCAAGCATGCTTTCCTCAGGAAGCAAAAATATTGATCTGGGTATTCAGACCATGGGCAACAGTCCCCCGTTGGGGGAGTTGGGCGGTCATATAAATTTAATTAATAAAATAAATAAATAAACAGATGCTTGAATGAATGTTAATGTTTCCCATTAACAACAATCATAATCCTCAAAAACCCAGTTTGATCAGCATTGGAAATAGAAACAGAAATCTGTAGATGAAACAAGGTGCAGGTTTTTTCAGTGCATCATGGTTCCTGACCACAGTGCCTCAAAATAACGAACATCTAATTGAGTCCCATTGAACTTTTAGGATTCACTTCACTCAGTGAGGATTTAATAGGGCTGTGCTAAGCTTTGAAAGGCAGCTTCACTTCAAGGGAGGTTCATATGAAGTGCCTCTTCAAAGTGTTTGAATAAACCCTCCCCTTTAAAAGCAAAACAATTTGGTTGCTTCACTTCATATCATTTTGAGGTATTGTATGACAGTTTCAGAAGCTAGAGCAGAAGCTTTTCCAGCTCCTCCAGTCTCTCCTAGCTACTAAAACTACTGCAGGAGTGCTCAGAATAGCTGTAAACCATATATCGATGCAGGCTTTCACAGCCAGCATTAATCCAATGATGATGAGCTTCTGGGCTAATAGGCATGGTCTAATTATCTGGTACTCTGACATTTCTGTAGTGAAGTGCAGACCATTAATCCTAACTTTAACTTAAACAAGAAGGAAGAGAGTCTGTAGGTTAACAAAGCCTGGTTTCCAGCTTTACGTCACATCAGAATAAAACAGACCTCAATTAATCAACACCATATAGAATCTACAGCAGTCTTGCCTGAAAATAATAAGCAGCAGTGTGCTTCAAAGACAGGCCAATAAAAAAATTAACTCCTTTGGACCTTCTTCAAATCAGACCAACTACATTGACACTCAACAGCAATGGCTGGTAAGTGTAGCAAAAGAGACAAATATTGTATTCTCACATAATACTAACCCAATATTTTAAAGAACTAATTTGTTGAACAAGTCATAGTAAGTTGAATTGAATGTAACACTAAGGCATAATAATTGGGTTTGCATATCATTCTGAGCCAAAAGCAAACAAAGCTCATTATGCCTTAGTAACTCAAACTAGTGTAATTATACCAGGGTTGTAATAAATGCTATTTATTTGATTTGAGTATTTTACCGAAGGAAGAAATGGCCACTGGAAACACTCTCCCTTATATAGTTTGGAAGATAATGAACAGGATGAGGGTGGAGGTACCAAGGTGTAAGATGAATTTATTTGAGTGGGGGTTGTTGGCTGACGACAATACATTATGTGAATGCGGAGAAACCCAAGACCCGGCGCATCTGATGGTGTGTCGATTACTGCCAGAGCCTTGTACTGTTGATGACCTACAGTAAGCTAATGACAAAGCTGTGGTGGTGGCTACATTTTGGCAGAGTAAAGTTTGATCTGAACACAATCAATCAATCAATCAATCAATCAATCAATCAATCAATCAATCAATGCTATACAGATAGATATGGAGATGAAGCTTTAATGATATAGTCCTGCTCAGCTCTACCCTGTAAGGGAAACTTCTGATTTTTATGGCATATATTCTCACTTTGAGTATTAATCTTACACTTGGGTCAGACATCAGTGCTTTTTATGATGACTTCATAGATCTTTGAATGGTGATACATACATAAAGTAATTTTTGATTAAATTACAGTAAACTTAACATGTTTTAAAACAAGCAAGTTTCATATTTTGCAAGGTTTTGCTTCTAATAGAGGACTGAAGATAAAGTAAGATCCCAGGATGTTAGATTTCAGAAGAATTTCACTTTTATTCAGAAGAACTAAAGTATTTGGGACATTTAGGAGTCAGGAAATATAGAACTGACAGTCTTGAGTTTTAGTAATTACACTTTTATTTCTAAAGACCAACAAAGTTAGTAATGTCATCAATAACCAGTTAATACCACCATACTATTATTCCAAGCACATGATATATATTGTCTAGAAACTTGCCCTAGATCCAGACATCTGTCTTCATATTCCAGAGCTCTTCAGCAGTGGTGATGTTCCTCTAAAATCACTTCTGCAGGAGAAGAGGATATATGAGATTTCCCAGCAGATCAACCTTTTTTTTTTTTGCATAAATTACAATCACACCTAAGAGAAAATCTTCGCTCTCTAACCATATTAGTTCCATTAATCCCTTTCATTAGAAACAAAAACACCATTATATAAAGAGTATTCTGCCAAAAGTAATCATCTTCAGAAATTCCCTAATTTTAACATTTTATTTTTGTTTACAGGAATGATTTTTAAAGTAAGAATCAAGATTAATTCACTCAGGTTTTGCTATCAGTTTAACACGAAAGCAATATCATTAAAATACAAGAAAACAAAAAATAATAAAATAAGAATAGAATCAAAAGAGTCACTGACGTTATATAGCATAATGAGATATATAATCTATTCCAATTAAAAACGAATTAAGAAATTCCCTTCCTGCTTTCCCTTGTAGTAGATGCCAAATTATTATCTATTAGCTGTTTTGCTCTTCCTAGAAAGCGAAGCACTGCTTGCTTGGCAGAGGTGAAAGACCTCGGAGGGGTGAAGACATCTAACTAAGTATAACATCTCTCTATATTTGAGGACATACTAAAAAACAAGTTTTTAGTAGGACTGGCTCAGATGTAATGATCATTTGGAAGCTATTTCACTTATCTAGAAATAATTCATTTCACTTTGTCCATTTTGGAAGAAGTGGTAAGATCGATTTGAAAAATATTGCCAATACTCAAGTATTATTTAAAAGATGCAGAGAAGTTCAGCAAATGTCTTTTCAGTGTTTTGGGTTGTTTGTTTCTTTGTTTTTTGCATGGGGGGGGGATGGTGAATCAGAAATTAACAATTCTATCCATGTCTGATCAGTGAGTTCAGTGGCATTTAGTCTGAAGGAAACATGAATTAGCAAAATGAGACAGTACAACAACACTGAAGAAAAGGGACTTTGTTCAGATTGCTTGTTTGTTCAAATCGCTGTTTTGCATCAACTGCTGATGGCATCCATTGGGTGTGCCCAGAACCAAAGATGGAGTCTTAGGGTTTTTCATCCTGGACATTTAAAGTGTTTTACACTGATCCCTGAACTAAGAGAAAATTGTATAACGTTTGTCACCCTTATTACCAACTTGTATTTGCCATGGGCAGAATTCTGTAACATGGGGCTGATTTAGTTACTATATTCTGGGGATAATAAAGAAAAGGATGAGTAGATTCTTCTGTCTTTGTTTCCCTCCCATCCCACCCAATATCACCACCAATCATTCTTGAATGTGGAAGGAAGAGGAGGAAAGTTTCAAGGGATGGCTAGACTGGCAGGTTTAGCCATTTGTCAACACTCTCTCCAGGTTTTCTCAGATTAATAGGTGACGGGGGGGGGGGGAGCTGTACAAGGAAGTAGAGGGAACTCTCCCACTGACCCGCAGATCCCTACTCCAGACCTGGGGAAGCATAAGAAAGAGAGTAATTCTGCCTTAATTGCATTAGATATAAGTTGAGGGGGATAATTGTTTTGGCACGCTTTCAAGATTCTATTACATTACCCTACTTGTAATAAATATCTTTTCAGAAATCCAAGTGGTTTTTGTTTCCTGAGTTTGCCAGCCTCACAAGAGCACTAATCCTGTGTTTAGGAGAAGCCCAATTAAACAGTTAATGTGGTTGGGTGCACTGCATGGCATGACAGAGAAACTTTTGCTGCACCATGCAATCCCCTGCACTCCCATCACAGCTATTGTAGGTTACAGTATAGGCATGAGGAAGGCATTGTGTGGTGCAGCAAGGGGGGATCTCCTGCTGCCTTGTGTAACCCCATGTACCCATCAGCTGTTCTGACAGAGCAATAAAGTCATCAAGTAGATGACAGGTGTGCCTGGGGGTGGGGGGGGGGAGGAGGTGCCCAGGCTGTGGTGGACACTTCTTCCCACTGCACTGCACAGCCCTCTTCACACCTGTCAACTGTTAGGCTGATCCTTCTTTCAAATCTACTTCTCTGATTTGGAAATCAGCATTAAGATCCGGTGGGTACAGGAGGTGAGACCAATTTGAAAGATTTGGACTCTCACTGCTGAAAGTAAAAAGGCTATGGAAGGCTGTCTGAGGCCAGGAAGGGAGAAGTGTGTGCCTGTACCAGCCTAAATAGGCAAATAGCAGAATAAATTGTTAATTAAATTGTTTAGTTTAATCCACAGTTGGGATAAGAGTGAAAGCACTATTTTAACACCAATAAGGCTTCCTCAGGGATTGGCTGGGGATCAAATGAAGGCAATGGCAATGGAGGATACAGCAGAAAGAAGAAATTGCAAAGCATGAACATGCTGTGGTTAGATGCAAGAGATGAAAAGTTCATTACTATTGCAGGGAATATTCACTGATTCACATACAATCTGTGTCTAGCTTTAACAGCATAATGCAGAGGAGGCAATATGTTATCCATAACATAGTCTGGCCTATACAGCGCATTCTCCTTTATTTGTTTCTAGTTCCGGGAATCACAATTTAAAAAGGAGAGTGACAAACTGGAGCATGTTCAGAGAGGAGCTACCAAGATGGTGAAGGTCGGAAAACCAACACTATGACAAACAGGTTGAAAAGATCTGAGTATGTTTAGCCTACAGAAAAGATGACCGAGGGGACATATAATAGCAATCTTTCAAATATCTGAAGAGTTGTCCCATAGAAGAGAGAGTGGACTTAGTTTCTATAGTCCAGAGGGCAGAACCAGAACTAACAGGTTAAATTACAAAAAAGCAAATTTGGGCTGACATCACAGAAATTTCCTGACTGTATGAACTATTACCCAGTGGAACAAGCTGTCACATGAAGGGGTGACTTCTCCTTTGCTAAAGGTCTTCAAACAGAGGCTGGATGGTCATCTGTCAGAGATGTTCTAGTGGATCCTACATGGGGGGCAGAGAAGCAGGGAAGTAGACTCTATGAACTCAGTAATCTATGATTCTATATACTCTTCAAAAATATCCCACCTACTATTTTAGCTGTTTGACATTGAATACAGATTTACAGTAAGTAAAGTGCTTTCACAAAAGAAATATTATAATTCAGTATGGATCCCCACACACTCAAGACTTCCACCACAATAACTATTTTGAACATCACCTAAGCAAGTCACTGGGAAAAATAGCTCCTGAGAGGCATACTTGATAGGAAATTCTCTATATGAAGCTATATGTCCAAAGCAAGATAATTTAGGTTAATATCTTGCAGTCCCTCTGTAAGATACACACAGTACATTAGGCTGAGAAAGTGATTGATTAAAAGGCAACCAGTGAATTCTGTGGCTATAGTGAATGAAGCATACTGTCCTGTTCCGACTAAGACTGACACGGAAACGTTACTGAAATAGCTTTATTTACACGGACACGCAAAGCGCCCAGTTTACACAGTCCTCTTCTTCTTCTTCCTCAGGCTGGATAGGAATAAGTCCCTTGGGTACTCCTGGCCCAACAGGAAGGACCAGAGAGGGTGCAGGCGCTGGGGAAGCGGCGATCACTGGCAGTGAACCGGAGGTAACAGGCGCGGTGACTGCGGGCGTGGAGTTAGCTTGGCTGTCGGGGCTGGAGGAAGGCCAGGGCCTGAGAAAGGCCGCCCACTGGTGACCGGTGTCGGCGGGGCATGGGTGCTGCTCTGGGCTGGTGGAAGTCTGGTTAGGCCGGGGCCCGAGAAAGGCCACCCACTGGTGACCGGTGTCGGCGGGGCGTGGGTGCTGCTCTGGGCTGGTGGGGGCCTGGGTAGACCGGGGCCCGAGAAATGCCACCCACTGGTGAACGGCTTACAGGAGAAAAGTAGACATTGTCAGAACCAGGATCTGGCTGGAACAGGCCATGCTTGTATAGCCCTCTGTGTGTTCATTAAAAAAAAAGTTGGAACTTTTCTGGTGGGGCCTCTCTCATTCAGAAGCAGCTGCCATGCTTTCTTCCCCCACGACACACCTGTCTTGGAGCCAGGAGTGGGAAGTATTATTGCTTTTTCATTTTTAATGGCTTAAAATAATGGCTTTTGTTTTATTTTGTGTGGCTTATCATTTAGCAGTACGGAATCTTCAAGCGTTATTCCTGCCTTAATACTCTACATTGTAAAGAAACTACAATGTTTTGAATGATTTTGTTACAAAGAAGACATTAAATATTTTTGTTTGTATTTCAATGTTTTAAATATTAAGAACAATTTAACTGTCACTTCTGTTCATGGAAAAATGTAAAAATGGGATAAAGGTAAAGGTTGCCCCCGCACATTTGTGCAGTCGTGTCTGACTCTAGGGGCCGGTGCTCATCTCCGTTTGTTAGCCAAAGAGCCAGCGTTGTCCGAAGACGCTTCCACGGTCATGTGGCCGGCATGACGCGCGCGGAACGCTGTTACCATCCCACCGAAGTGGTACCTATTAATCTACTTGCATTTGCATGCTTTCGAATTGCTAGGTTGGCAAGAGCTGGGGCTAGTGCGGGAGCTCACTCCGTCACGTGGGGCTAGGGATTCGAACCTCCAAACTTGTGATCTTCCAATCAACAAGCCTGGCGTCTTACCCGCTGAGCCACCACGCCCCTTAAAAAAAAAAAAAAATGGGATACCTTGTTAATTAATAAAGCCATGGAATAAACATTAGTACAGGTAGTCCTTGACTTACTACCACAATAGGGACTGGAAAATTTGTCGTTAAGCAGTGCAGTTGTTAAGCAAGGCATCACGTGACTGCACCCAATTTTATGACATTTTTTGCAGTGGTTGTTAAGTGAATCACTTCAGTTGTTAAGTAAACCATGTGGTTGTTAAGCGAATCATGTGGTTCCCCATTGATTTTGCTTGTTGGAAGCTAGCTGGGAAGGTCACAAATGGCGATCACATGGTCCCAGGATGCTGAAACCATTGTAAATACATGCCGGTTGCCAAGCGCCTGAGGTTTGATCATGTGACTGTGGGGAACGCTGCAACAGTCATAAGTGCGAGGACCCATCGTAAGTCACTTTTCCCAGTGCCGTTGTAACTTCAAACAGTTGCTAAATGAATGACCGTAAGTCGAGGACTACCTGTAGTGATACTAAAACATATTTTAACAAAGTTTGCTTAGCTTTGACTTCTGAAAGTACTGAGAGAATGAGACAAATAATGTAAGTATTTTCCCTTTCTTCCTCACACAGCAAATAATTCATGACAAACCATAAAGGTTTTTTTCCCCATCATTCCTATTTTACCTAGATAATTATTTTATACTGTTTTAAGACAGTGCTTGTCATATACAGTACTTCTGGTCACCTCAATGTTAAAGTTTTTCAGAGTGAGTCTGCAAGCTGCATTCCTTTCAACTCTTTATAGAAGTACAGTTATCACTGTAGGTCATTATTAAGAGACAACATAAAATAGACAAGGCCTCCAAAGATCAACCAACCTACTGCAAAACTGCTGCATCGTTCAATTAATATTGTTATTTTTATAGCCACCAAAAGGCAGACACAGTTTCTTTCACGACTCTCTTGTTAGCACGATACTCCCACATAGTACCCAATTATTTAGAATCCCTATCCACATTTACATTGCTCTCCAAGTTAGAAAACAGAGTAATTAGGAAGCTTCTGGAGTGATTAAATAAGAATGTTAGATCAAGCCTAGATTATGCAAACAACGGCATAAGGACAATTCTCTGATCTTACTTCTGTTCCTTCTCATCTGCACTTGGGAATTAGCACCTCATACCATGAAGAGCTCAAAGAGCATTTTACCAAATCCACCTCATTTTTGTATTATTAATTATTATTATTATTTCAATTTATATGGCCACCCATCTCATCTAGGTGACTCTGGGCAGCTCACAACAGGTAAAAGTTTTATTTCTAATTGTTCTGTTTTTATTGTACACCTCCCAGAGTCACATTTCTGAGATGAGTGGCTATATAAATTTGATAAATTAATTAATTAAATAAATAAAACAATCCAGTTAAAACAAGTTTAAAAACCAATATACAGGTAGTCCTCATTTAGCACCTGATTTGTTTAGCAACTGTTCACAGTTACGACCGTGATGAAAAAGTAACTCCGACCAATCCTCGCATTTATGACCTTTGCAGGTCTATGAAGCAAAGGACAGCTGAAATAAGTTCATAAGCACAGTTGTGGTTTCACTTAGTGACCACTTTGCTTAACGGCCGAGTTGCTGGTCCCAATTGTGGTCACTAAATGAGCACTACCTGTACAATATATTTAGTTGTTCTTTGGCTTAAAAAAAAAACAACCTTAGCTGAGTATTGTAGCTAACTCAACCTGAGTTTATGATGACTGTTATACAGCAACTGCTGTTATCAGCATGGTGTAGATCATTGACTTTTAAAACTTGCTGTCTTCATGGTTCACTGTCTAAACTGGATTATATTCTGAAGTACTTCTTAAATCTGTCTTGGAGTTCTTGCACATTCTAGATGAGTTGGGAATATATAGGACACACTCACCAGGTAGGCTTGTCAATGGTGAAAATTAAGGAGTCTGAAAAACCAAGTTCTTGAAGCCCAACATTTAATATTGCTTTTGCAAGCATTATAAAATTATGTCATAGAAAACTAGTCTGGAACAAATGTAGTACTATTTAACATTCAGCTGCACTTGAAATGGCTGCTCTCTTAGTTTTCAGTTTTCGAATGGATCTTTATTTGAAGAGAATTTGGAGTCTTAGAGGGCTCACTGTGGGGAAGAAACAGTTCCTGTTACATCTCTAATCAAGGGAATAATAAGGCCTGGTTTAATTTGGATTGACTTGAAAAAAGAAGAGCATTTCCTGAGCATAGCCACAGAGTTTTTGAGATCTTTGTTGTTTTCGTATGAAACCCTATAAATACCCCTGAAAAGAGTGTAGAGAAGAGCAAAAAAGATGATGAGGGGCCTGGAGGCTCAGTCCTATGAAGAAGAGTTAAAAGGACTGAGTATGTTTAGCCTAAAAAAGAGAAGGCTGAAGGGAGACATGACAGCAGTCTTCTAATATATGAAGGGATGTCACAGGGCAGAGAGTGTGGAGTTATTTTCCAGAGCACCCGAAGGTTAGACAAGAAGCAATAGGTAGACGCTGTACAGAGGGAGATCCAAACTCAAACTCTCCTGACCAGGAGAGTTATTAAGCAGTGGAACAGCCTTCCTCCTGGAGTCATAGGTGCTCCATCACAGGAGATTTTCAAGTGAAGATTGGGCAATCATTTGTTTAGGATGGTATGAGGAATCCTGCCCTTGGCAAGGATTGGACTAGAAGACCTCCAAGGTCTCATCCATCTTTATTATTCTGAATCCATATCTTTAGGACCAAGGTTTTTTATTTTTCATTTCTGCTATTTTGCTTACTCATTACCACTGGTTGGATGGTCTTCAGGTGTCTTGGACTGAAATTCCCTTCATGCCCACCAAAGCTTCTGTGAGTTATTCCAAAATTTACTTAATGTAAGTTCATAACTTTTGGAAATCTGTGACCACAATACAATAGTATTTGGGCTTATGTTTTTTCTTTATCTGTTATATATTCATGTTTGATGTTTAGTGTGTGGCTAAATGTAAAAGAAATTTCAAATATGCAAATGTGAGCTGTTGTTGTTATCATCAGGGAAATAAATAGATAGGAAAGCACTTTAAAAGCAGCTCATTAACACTCTGATACATTCCAGCTGGAAATGCTTCTGTTCAAAATATATGGATTAACAACATTGGCCTTTTAAAATAGCCAATTTTTTAATAGCATTTTAAAACTTTTAAATTATTTTATTGTATTATTTGTAGGCAGTGTAAATCATCATGAGACCTATTATAGTTGCCAGACATTAAATGTTTAAATAAAAGTGACCATGGCTGTAATATTGCACATACTAACCTGGAGTAGATCTCATTTGATTCAAAAATTGTTTAGACCTGAGTAGACATGCATACAATTACCTATGAATCCTGCTGGCCTATCGTGCAAGGCACAGAATAGCTATATCTCTGGGACCACAAGGTCCATAGACCTTATATAGAAGTAAATTAACAAATTCATATGGCAAGACAAATGCATTTTTCATTTTTGAATGTTGGACTAAAAAAATCCCAAGTTGGTTACAGATTTGAATACCTAGGGCTGGTAATCAGTTCTCCCTGTTTACTCAGAAGAAAGGGACGTTCGGTGTGTACCAATGTTTGTATCTATACATGGAATTCTTCCTTCTTAAAGTGAATATGGAAGGTCATGGGAGTGGCTGTGCCTCACAAACATGTCCATAGCCTTCAAAGAAAAAGGTGTGGCACACAAAGGTAATTTTTTAGGATATTCAGAGGTATCCACAGGGTGTGGTTAAAAAAAATCAAGACGGCAGATGCTACGATGTGATCAAAGGTTTGCCTGTTGTTTATGTGCTCGCAAAATGGCTGGATCGTTGATCGCATTGTCACAGCTGCCATATTGACTTTTTTTGACCAAAACCTGTGGTACCCCTGCAATTGTGCATTCATCCAGAAAAAAGGCATAGTTCCCTGAGTTGCAGACAAGTGTTCTGTTTATATCCCTACTGTTCTGATGCACCTTTTAGAATTAAATCCAAAGTGTTGCACAATGCTGCAAATTATGTCTTTCGTCACACTTTTAATCTTGCTATGATCCAGATAGTCAGCTACAAAAGCCAGCAGGGATTCTCTTGGAGTTATTTTAATTCATTGATGCTTAGCTCATTAATTACCATCAGTCATTGAAAATAATTATCAAAGATGAAATGCAAGGCAAAGGGAACAACTATTGTTTGAAAACATCCTGGAAATCAAGTGCAACTGTTTGTTAGGGATTCCCTGTCCTGAGCTATGTTGTCTCCCTTTTTACGATTTCATTTCATTTCATTTCCATTTTTTTTATTATTTGAATCTTAAGAGTAATTGCTTGACATAATTACCTTGTTCTCCTAAGAGAAACACATTGCTTTAAACTACAGCTATGTACACATGTTGCTACAGTAACTTAATGGGATTTGATTTTGAACAGACATGTACAGGTTCATACTATTGGACATTTTCTCAGGAAGCTGAACACTGAATAAATCTTTAATATGACTTCAAGTGCCTTGTATACAATGGCCTTAAACTAGTGGGATGCAGATCGTGCTATGATTCAAGGTGAGTCACAACATTTGCCCTGCAACTCTTTTGTTTATTTTGCGGAATCATTTAGCATGCGTTTAGATTGCAAAAACGTGAGTTAAAAATGTGGTGGGGATACTCATATAACCTCTACCTCCCTTGTCCTCAAGGATATAGAGGCCTCTAAATGTCTTAATGCATTGAATCTTAAGGTTAACCAGAAGCTGCTACATATATTAAGCTGAATGTTCTTACAGACCTCCTCAGAATAGATCTTGATAAGGAAATGTGCTTAGGAACCTCCTGAACATTCAGCACATGATTTTAAAGCACACAGGGTTGGACTTCCATGTTGTCCCCTAACACCACATTTTAAACTTTTGTTTTTGCAGGCTGACAGAAGAGGAAGACAGAAGACAGGAAGCCTAAGGTGCCTACTTTAAAAAGATGGACAGGCATATGGGAAACGAATTACAAGGGAATCCGTGTTGCTGGCTGAATTCAAAGGTTCCATATCTGAAAAGGTTGAAGATTGCTCTTGTAAATTCTTCAGCATGTCTTAGTAACATTCTTGGAACTATATTCTGTCAGGAAAAGCAGGACCTTGAAAAATATCAAAATGCAATATTAAGGAAAGGGTAAGATGGATTTTCTTCATTTCTTCCCTTTTTGCCGCACAAAGGCAGACCTGATGAGGTTGTAGAAAAACAATTTCTGTATATTACTAAAAGCTAGTATGTAGGGCTGGCAGATTTCTTATTCTCATGCAGTAGGAGTTCCTTACCAATCTTCTCTTGCCCAAATGCAAATCATGTTGCTAGGAAACAAACGTACTGTCCTGAAATATGAAGCACACATTTTTATATTTGCTTCTGTTAAGTTCAGCTCAATTAAGTTGTACCTCTGGGCTAAAAGCTGTGAACTGAACATTTCTACATAATAAATTATAATGGCATCACAGTAAAATAATGGAAAATTTCAACAGAGAGGTATCTCATCAAAACTTATCTAAAACTAGAAATAGTTTCCTGTCCTTTTTCTTTACTGTATTCTTATTTTTTTTCCTTTCCTTTCTATTTTCCTTTCTATTTTTTTCTTCTTCTTTTCTTTTTTAGTTTGCATTGGTTTTTATCTGTAATTTTTAATAAAATTACTATATAAACAACCTTATCTAAAACTATATTTATAAAGTATATAGCCAATACAATGACTATAGAAGCAATACTATCAAAGTACCCCAAAATAGCTAATAGGTTTCTAGCTGTAGATGTAGGAGAAAACTCTTGATAACCAAGTATTATAAGATTTCTCTGTATCAGTTAAACGTATCTGCATAATTTATGTTAGCTACTATCTGGATTGTGTAAGGCTCTCCTGACCAAGGTAACAACATCCAGGACAAGGCCCCATAACAATATTCCCAACCTCCCCTCCCCCACAATCCCCAATACCAGGGTTTTTTTTTTATAATGATGTTTAGCACTGAGCATCTTACCCAACTTTATAAAACAGCTCTTCTATATAATTAGCACATTAGTCACTCTGTACGATGGAGAGGAATGAATTATTCAAACCCTGTTCCCAAACTGCTGGTTGATAGCCTTCTATAAGGGTACATTAAAAAAAAAAGAACAGAAAGAAAAGTCCTCTCCAAGCTGAACTTGGGAACAATAAGGAAGACAAACCAGGAGATGAAAGGCATGTTGATAGCCCCCTATTTTATGATAATGGTGAAGATGTAAAAGGAGAAAAAGCTACAGAAGCAAGATCAAGAGTCATTACTTATTAACAGAAATGATGGGACAGAGGTAATACTAGTCACTATGCTTTAAAGCTCCAGTGCAGCATAGGACAGAATGATTGGGTAGTCTAATTAGAAGTAAAACCATGAAGAGCCTTTTTTAACAAGCTCCAGGCAGAACACATTTTCCCTGAGCTATAAATTCAGAATAAGAATCAAGGGATGTTTGGGACTTCTTCACACAGTATCCTTTTGAGATATACCCATAAAATGTTTCCTGTGTATATATTTAAAACATATTCTTTGGAGATGATAAATCCATATTTCCAAAAACATGTGCACCATGTGGTTGCAATGCATTAAGAGCTTGAATTGGCAGAATAATCCATGATGCATGCTGTATGACCAGGAGACTATGATGTCCAGGAGAGAGGTCCTCATTGTAAAAGCAATCTAAGAAAATGAATTGTTTCATTTAGTGTATTTACTACTAGTTTAGTGTTATTTACTAGTTACTAATGAAGTACATTGAAATTTAGAATCGAACAGTATGAAACTACCTTAAATGGAAAACTCTAGAATTCAACAGCCAAACAAAACCAAAACCTTATTGTTAAAAAGTTTCTACAAAATGGCTGAAAGGATTTAACAGGAAAGAAAGCCATCATGGAAATAACATGCTGGCCCCTGTACAAGATTTTGGTTCCCTCTAGTGGGTGATTGAACTAAATCCAATGCTGCTGTCCTTAAAAATTAACCACACACGCATGCGCACACACACACAGTGTGTGTGTGTGTGTGTGTGTGTGTGTGTGTGTTTGTGTTTGTGTTTGTGTGTGTGTATGTTTAATCAGGAAAACATCAAATTTCTAACTTTTCTATGTACAGGGCGATTAAAAAAAAAAACAGTCTCCATTAAGATTTAACTGGGAAAAACCTGTAGCTGCAATACTGAATTTTCAAAGTGTTTGCTTTCACATATATTATTTAGAACAGCTTTGCACATACTCTTTGTTTTAGGTACTCTTAAAATGAATGAATGTTAACAAACAAGAATTATTATTCAATGTATAGTCGAAGGCTTTCACGGCCAGAATCCGATGGCTTTTGTGGGTTTTCCGGGCTGTGTGGCCATGTTCTGGCAGTTTAACGTTTCGCCAGTAGCTGTGGCTGGCATCTTCAGAGGACAGGAGCACAGCTAGAAGATTCTCTCTGTGCCCAAGTGAGAATTGGGCACAGAGAAAATCTTCTAGCTACAGCTACTGGCAAAACGTTAAACTGCCAGAACACGGCCACACAGCCCGGAAAACCCACAACCACCACCAAATTATTATTCAACTTATCACTTTAGTACATTTATTGTGATGTTATAAGGGGTTGCAGGTGCCTACTGAATAACCAACCAAGGTATATGAAGTTATCAAAAAATCACTTTACAGTCTGATTTGAGAATAATTGAGATATGGGGTTCCTTCTACTGGAATGCTTTAGTAGTTTGTTTTTTATGCCAAGCAAAGGAATTCTCCTCCATGATTTCCTACCAGTTCTCATTCCATTTAATGAAAGAAAAAATGCTTTCCAAATTCTTTCAGAGGAAAAAGAGTTTCTGAGAAATTCTCTTAGGCTGAATGCAGTGTTTTTCTCTATGTACGAATGTCTTGAATTTCATGGGATAAAGATTTTTTTTCCAGGTAGTCTGCAGCCTCCCTGTCTTCCCAGCTTCAATTAAACGCTGAGGGAAGACAGCATAGGAAGCACCTCCTATTAGATTTTTGCCACTGCTTTGGGGAGACCTACTGGAGAATTCTACTTCCTCTGGAGAAATTCAGAGAAAACATCTACTTAATTTTTCTGCCTATGAATTGTTTGGAGAATGTTGAAAAGTGATATATACCCAGCATTTATTTTCTTTGTTATAAACATAAGAAGCTGCTGTCTATTTGGGCATATCGTTGGTTCCTGTAGTTCAGTATCATTTCCAACAAGCTTTCTCCAACCTAAAAAGCTTTCAACGTTCACTTTCCATCAACCCCGATCATTGCTTGTGATGGATGGACAAAATACATGAAAGGGCCCACTCTGGAGAAGGCTAGTCTGTATCAGTCATGGAGAAACATAGATCTTCCTATTGCCTTGCCCTGGAGAATCAGCCACAATATCCAGTAACATGGGATGATGAGAGTTGTAGTTCAGCATCCAAGTCTGCAGCGACTGTCAGTGTTTCTTCAGATTTATTGGCAGCAATGTTTCTCTACCACAGCTGGACTTTCCAGAAATGGAACCTAGATCCTTTTGCGTTCAAAGTATATGCTCTCACACTGAATTATACCTTTCCCCTGTTATTAAAAGTCCACAAACCTAGGCAAATGAAAACAAACATTAAGAAGGACACTCTGTTGAACTGTAAATATTTTAAGCACCTCTCAAGTTACTGTATTAACTAAACTGACTGCAAATAAAATGTATTATCTATAGAAGTTGGGAACAAGTATACCCAATCTAATCCCTTTCTTTTGTAGAAAAGGGTACATCTGTTAACTGCTTTTTTTTTCCCACAGAGCTCTCTGGCATATCACAGAATAATAAGTTGTAAACACACTTGCTGCTCTGAGTAAGAAGCAAAGAAATTAATTTTTGATCCTGAAATCTGTGTACAGGGCCTGGGATCTTTAGTTCTAGTGATGGGGTTCTGTTAAAAATAAAAAAGTAACAGTGAGAAAGAGGTGAACTCAAGGCAAATCACTAATTTCAAACTTTGTTTCATTACATTTCTAGGTAAAATGATATGTCATTGTATCTATATATTGTTCAGGGTACCACATAAAAGATTGTGTTCCTTTTAAGTTGATGGTTAACGTATGTTCAGTATCTCAACAAGAGAAAGTTAAAATCCCTTGATAAGTGAGGGATTTTGCATTCTCCCCACTGCCTTATAAGGATTTAGAAATGAAGCAAGGTAGAGAATAAGGAAAGAGCACAATGGCAGTGGCCAAATGCCAAAGTTGTATTGGAAAAAAAATTCCCTTTCTCAGAACACAGGTCTTTGATTATTTATGTACTGCTTGAGGCTGACAGTAGATTTTGGAGATTCAGCTTCACCAATTCAGGCCCAAATTTGCTATGTTCATCATGACATTTTAGAGGCTTTTTTTAAAAATAGTCTGCCATGTGAAATTTCTCAGAATTGCTTCAAAAAGGAAATGACAGAGTAATTATGACAACATGGAGCAGTGTCTGTTTACATCTCAGTGGGATTCTTTATTTGTTTGGGTATGGAAGATTAGTTAGTTACTTTATCACCAGTAGTCCTTAGAATAGTGCAGAATAAAAACAAGAAGAGAACCAATTTAATCATCAACAACAACAACAACAACAATAATAATAATAATAATAATAATACAAAACAACAAGATAATCCATTAGAAACAGCAACTTGGTAAAAGCAGGTGAGGCTAAACAAGCATAACAGGAATTTTACTCTTTAACCTGAAAAAGATATAATAATGAGGGTTTCAGTTCTTGAAGCAATAAAACAACAACAACAACAACAACAACCTAATTGATACTGTGGAGTAATTCCTAAGCCAGAAAAGGAATCACTTTGTACAATCTTTGTGGCTGGATGTCAAAATCCAGTACTGGGAATGAATGAAATATATGGCATGATTTTGCTCACTTGGAACCCAATTTAACAGGATAAGCAAAAGCCAATGTCTATGTTTGTTTGAATAAATCAACCTGTAAGAGAATTTAATTTTTACTGTGGAAAGAGATATTTTGAGGAGTATCTTCTAAGGTATTTCCATCCTACCCTCACCAAAACCTTTTAACTGGGAGAAGGGTTAAAAACTCAATATATTTAAATTCAGAGGTAGTCAGCCTATTCATTTCAACGTGTTGCTGCTATTGAGCTGATACTGGTTTTTCAATGTTAGTATAGTATATAAAAACATGTGAGGGCTGCCTTGGCAAAGTATTCTCTGGGCACAATCCTCCACTAGTGGGCCCCTAGCCTCATGTTCAAATACTGACAGCATGGGAAATTTAAAATGGATGTTTGCCACCAAAAATACAGACATTGTACTGGAAAAGGAGCAGACCATTTCAGTCTGCTCACTGAGCCAGTGTATGAAGGCTCCAGAGCTAAGGGTTAAGAAGAAAACAGTCTTGGTGGGAACATTAATGCAAGGACAAGGTCCATAGGAGGAACCCAGAAGTACAAAAGCACTTAAGGGCAGCAAGGTTCATACAAGGTCTAAGAGTTAGAAACCAATGCTATCCTAGCAACCCAGGATTGAGGTAAGTAAGTTTGAACTTTAAGAAGCCCTATCAAATCTTAAGATCCCTTAAAGAGTTTCTCCTCATCAACAGGCCTCTACTCATGAGAAATGCTGCTTTTGCTTTCTTAGATGGATATTTTCACCTGGCACCTGGCAATCAAGCCAGCATATTCTGGCAGGGACTTAGCTTAATTGTTGAAGTCAGAAAGATGGATTGTCCATACCCCAAGGAGGCAGATCTGAAGATGTCTTCCTCAAAGAATATTGAACACTTTGATCAACCTCAGGGTTCCTAGAAACAAATCATTTCTCAGAGAGCTTTCTTCCAAATAAATATCCCCCAGGCTGGAAGAGGGGGATCACACAGACTTTGACTGGGTTGCCTTAGAATGTTTCTCAATTTTTCAAAATCCAATTTAACTAACATCCATACTGTATTTGTGGACGATCCTTCTGTATTATTTTTACCATTCTGATTAAAGGTGTTTGAAAAAGAATCTTGCTTTTGAACCTGAGAAAGCATTCTGAGAATGGGTTACAGAAGCAAAACCATTTTTTAAGGGAAGAAAAAAATATAGGAAGTTGGAGGACAGATTTTGACACATCTTTAATTCTGTAACATCATAATATCAAGCCTTACACTATAAGGGACAAACAACATTTGATTAATTGTGGGGTCCTTGACATGTACAATCCTGCATGATGTTACAGACCATTACTTCATAGCAAAAATCATGATTTTGGGTGGGGACAATGGCACTGCATTATCCTACTAATCTGTTGGTTTCACATGAGCACAAAAACCATATTTCATTTTTCTACTTTTTCTGTTTAGAATGCCTATTACCATGGACTTTGTTGTCTTTTTTTTAATAATCCTGCTTCTCTCTTTGGTTACATACTATATTGAAAAGTACTCACTGCAGCTGTGTAATATGTTTTATTCATTTCCCCTAATACTGCTCAGCCTCACAAGATTATTCTGCAGTGATTTAATTTCTAGCCCCACTAATTTTGTCTTAATATTAATCTTGAGCATCTTATTCCTACTCTACCAAAATTTTCATTTACTTTGTTTCTACACCAGCACATCTCTGTTTTCCTGTCTCTTTTTCTCATTCTTTCCCTGCCAGTTTTTTTCCATAACATGCGGTTAGATTTAAACAAACAAACAAACATTATTTCATGTGAAAAGTCTACATGGACATATAAACACTTGCTCGGATATCTATATACATGCCTGGCTGTTGGTACTTAGTTGTTCATGCGTTACTCAGAAACCTGACATCATAAGAAATGTAATCACTAATCAAACTGGGCACAAGTTATTCAAAAGGGGCAGACCTAGGATGGGGGTACATACAAAAGAATATATCTGCACAGAAATTCAGGATTCAGAGCATGGAAGTCCTGTTGAAAGTGTGTGGGTAAAAGGAGGAATGAACAAAAATAATACTATCATGGGAGCTTATTCTAGACCATCTGGGCAGGCTGAAGATACGGATGAGGTCTTTCTGCATCAGATTACCACTCTTTTAAAGAGGGAGGCAACAATGAAAATTGGGGAGTTCAATTATCCTGACATCTGCTGGGAATCTAACTCTAAGAGTCAGAGATCCAACAAATTCTTGTCCTCTCTTGCTGACAGCTTCATTTGTCAAAAGGTGAAAAATAGAAGAAATAATTTGCTATTCTGGATCTAATCCTTACCAACAGGAAGGAATTGGCTGAAGAAGTAAAAGTGACTCTATCATGGAGTAAAGTGATCATGTAATCATTGAATTTGTGATATCCGGGGGTTCGGAAACAGAAAAATCAGACCTGTACCCTGGATTTCAGAAGAATGGATTTTATTTATTTATTTATTTATTTGTAAAATTTATATCACTGCCCATCTCCCTCCGCTGGAGGAACTCTGGGCGGTTTACAACAAAATAGTAAAAACAAAAACAAAAAGTATACATAAAATCTAAAATAAAAATTATAAAACAAGATTAGAATCCAGAGGCAAAGGTAATAAAATGATCTTACTTAATCTAATGTAAAAGAGGAGCTCTCTAGGGTATTAGCCATCCCCACGAGTGACTATCCCTTCCTTGGTCCCACGCAAGGCGGCAGAGCCAGGTTTTCAGGATCTTCTGGAAGGTCAGGAGCGAAGGAGCTAATCTCACCTCCGGGGGCAAATTGCTCCACAGGGCGGGAGCTACTGCAGAGAAGGCACGCCTCCTGGACCCCACCAGATGGAACTCTCTTATAGATGGGGTCTGAAGCATGCCCTCCCTCCATGATCGGGTGGGAAGGGTAGATATATTTGGGATGAGGCGGTCCCTCAGGTAACCTGGTCCCATGCCATGTAGGGCTTTAAAGGTGATAACCAACACCTTGAATTGGACCCGGAAGCAACTGGTACCCAATGCAGCTCACGCAACAACGGTGTTATATATGCCGATCTAGGGGCACCAGCAACAGCCCGTGCAGCTGCATTCTGGACCAGCTGAAGCTTCCGGATACTCTTCAAGGGTAGCCCCATGTAGAGCGCATTGCAGTAGTCTATATGGGAGATAACAAGGGCATGAGTGACTGTTCGAAGGGCCTCCTGATCCAGGAACGGGCGTAACTGGCGCACAACATGGAGTTGTGCAAAAGCCCTTCTGGCCACGACTGCTACCTGCTCTTCAAGCAGGAGTCGTGAGTCCAGAAGGACCCCCAGATTCCGCACCGGGTCTGTCTGGGGAAGTGCAACCACATCCAGAACCAAAGATGATAATGTCCCAGATGGGGAAGAGCCGTTAATCCACAGCCACTCCATCTTACCAGGGTTCAGTTGAAGCCTGTTGGACCCCATTCAGGCGCCTACAGCCCCCAGGGACCAAGAAAGAGCAGCATCACTTACCTCACCCGGGACAGAAATATATGACTGAGTATCATCAGCATATTGATGATATCTTATCCTGTGGTGGCGGATGATCTCACCCAGTGGTTTCATGTAAATGTTAAACACGAGTGGAGAGAGAACCGAACCCTGCGGCACCCCACAAAGCAGGGGTCAAGGGTCGGATCTCTCACCCCCTATCACCACCGATTGGGACTGGCCCTGAAGGAAGTAGGTGAACCAGCGCAAAACCATGCTGCCCACCCCCAACTCCCTGAGCTGACCCAAAAAGATACCATGGTCAATGGTATCGAAAGCCGCTGAGAGGTCAAGGAGAGCTAGGATGGATGCACTGCCACCATCCCGCTCCCACCAGAGATCATCCATAAGTGCGACCAATGCTGTTTCCGTTCCATGTCCAGGCCTGAAACCTGACTGAAAGGGGTCTAGATAATCCGTTTCATCCAGAATCCTCTGGAGCTGCAACGCCACCACTTTCTCAACCACCTTCCCCAAAAAGGGAAGGTGGGAGACTGGGAGGAAATTTTCCAGCACCATAGGGTCCAGCGATGGTTTCTTGAGGAGGGGGTGCCCCAATGCCTCCTTAAAGGCAGTTGGAAACACCCCCTCTCCCAAGGATGCATTGACCATCGCCTGGACCCAACCACATGTCACCCCCCTAGTTGCTTTCACCAGCCAGGAGGGGCATGGATCTAGATGACAAGTGGTGGCGTTTGCTGCTCGAAGGATCCTGTCCACTTCCTCAGGTCCAACAGGGTCAAACCGTTCCCAGATAACTGGGTAAATACGCTCCCTCGGTATCTCGCCAGACTCTGTCTCATGTCTGGAGTCCAACTTGGAACGGATCCGAGCGATTTTGTCCTGCAGATGCGTAGCAAATTCCTCTACACGGCCCTGAAGGTGGGTCTCAGGACCCATCTTGCCCAAAAGGGACCGAGTGATCTTAAAGAGGGCCATTGGGCAGCATTCTCCGGATGCAATAAGAGCGGAGAAATATTGATGTTTCGCCACTCTTACCACCACAAGGTAGGCCTTAACAGCGGCTCTAGCTGTTTTGATGAATTCCTAGGGAAGGTAGGCCAATCTAATGGCTTGAAAATCTGAAGCATAAAAGTATCCAGGAAGTTTGGGAAAGACCGCAACAAGGAAACAACACCGTCCACCTAACGGCCAATAACCTGCCTCCCCACAACATGGAAAGTCCTATCAGGCATCATAGCTGCCAAGATGCAGAACCATATGGGCCAGTACATGAGCACAGCTCAGAAGGGCATTGGGAACAACACCAGAGGCTCCAAACACCAGTTGCTCATAGATAGAGCAGTTGCCCGAGACTCAAGGTCTAGACAGACCAATCTGAGCAGAGCCTGGATTGACTACAGGAAAGCCTACGACTCAATGCCACACACATGAATCTGTGAATGCCTGGCAATGTACAAAGTCAACAGGACACTAAAGGACCTTCCTCAAGAATTCAATGGGACTGTGGAAGACAACACTGGAAGTCAACGCAAGACAGCTCGCACAAGTGGCCATCAAGTGTGGCATATACCAAGGTGATGCACTGTCCCCACTGCTGTTCTGCATGGGCTTGAACCTTCTCAGCCAGATTATCACAAGAACTGGATACAAGTTCAAGGGTGGAAATACCATCAGCCACCTCCTCTACATGGATGACATCAAGCTGTATGCTAAGAGTGAACGAAACATCAACAACCTGATGCACCTGACATGGATCTACAGTGAGGACTTTGGGATGTTATCCAGACTAGGGAAGCATGACTGGATGGTAGTAAAGAGAGGGAAGATAGTTAAGGCTGCTGGGGTGGAACTACCAGCAGGCCACATAGCAGACATACACACCAGCTACAAGTACCTTGGTATCCCACAGTCACATGGGAACCATGATGAGGAGGCAAGGAAGACAGCAACATCCAAGTACCACCAAAGAATAAGACAGGTCCTGAAGAGCCAGCTCAATGGGAATAACAAGATCCATGCCATTAACATGTATGCCCTGCCAGTCATCAGATACCCTGCCGGTATAGTGAGCTGGACAAAGGAGGACATGGAGGCTGCTGATGTGAAGACCCGGAAGCTCCTCACAATGTATGGAGGCTTCCACCCTAAGTCCAACACCCAGAGACTGTACACCATGCGGAAAGAGGGCGGGCGGGGTCTGGTGAGTGTCAAAGCCACTGTCCTGGATGAGACCCAGAGCATCCAGGAGTACATCAGTAAGATGGCACCTAAAGATGAGCTGCTAAGAGAATGCCTGAAGCAGCAGCAGACATGGAAGGAAGATCAAGCAGAGGAAGTGCCATGGCAAGACAAGACCCTGCATGGAATGTACCATCAACAGATAGCTGAGGTGGCTGACATGGGGAAATCCTACCAGTGGCTGGAAAGGGCTGGACTAATAGACAGCACTGAGGCACTGATCATAGCAGCACAAGAACAAGCACTAAGCACAAGATCCACAGAAGCAGGGGTCTATCACACTAGACAGGACTCTGATGGGATATACGCTGGCTTAAAGGGGAAAAACCGAGGCTTGAGAATAAACAGACAAGAATGCAGCTTGTTAGGGCTAACAGTGTTTACTGGTAGCATAAGGCAATAATGCAGATACAGTACATTATCGCAACAATGAAAAAGATGAATATACAAGATACATCATTGTAAAAGGAAAAACAAAACAAACTTATAAGCAGAATTCCGTGTATTGATCCCAGGGCCAGAGTTCCTGCCATGGCCTATACCCAAAGCCAGGCATAGCTCACTCTGCCCAGTCCACGGGAAGTGAACACGTGAAGAACTACATGGCTAAAAAACACTAGAAATCAAGAAGCATAGAACACCATTTTGCATGGTTGAATATTCAGTTCTTCTAGCTTTCTGATTGGCTGGACAATCAGAACACACCTGGACACACCAGGCCTAAAGCATTAGGCCTAAATCACATAGCATGACCTGCTATTGGGTAGCAGTGCTGCATCTAAGCACTGAGTTACCCCCCTCCTTGCTCAGGGGGCCTGGGCAAGGCTTCCCACAGAAGGAAATCAGGAGGATTTGTTCCCATGGGAAGATCCAGAAACTAGCCATAACAATGGTACCTTCTCGCTCCCTATCTCATGAGGATGTAAACAAAGCCAAGGCTTCTCTGTTATCCAGCCACCTGGCATTCACGTCATCATGAGAACACTGTGCTTTGTACAGGAATAATTCGCCAAGTCAACACAAGCACTCTAAAAGACTCAAGGTGCAGACTGTGCAGAGAGGCGTCAGAGACAGTCTAACACATAGTGGCAGGGTGTAAGATACAGGCAGGAACAGCATACACTGAATGGCACAACCAAGTAGCTGGCACTATGTACAGGAACATCTACACAGTGTATGGGCTAGACTCTCCCAAGTCCAGATGGGAGATTCCACAGAACTTTGTGGAGAATGACAGGGCTATGATCCTGTGGGACTTCCAGATCCAGACAGACAGGCAGGTTCTGGCCAATCAACCAGACATTGTGGTAGTAGACAAGGACCAGAAGATGGCGGTGGTGATAGATGTAGCAGTGCCAAATGACAGCAACATCAGGAAGAAGGAGTATGAGAAGCTGGAGAAGTGCCAGCGCCTGAAGGAGGAACTAGAGAGGATGTGGAAAATGAAAGCCAAAGTGGTCCCAGTGGTGGTAGGAGCACTCGGGACTGTGACTCCTAAGCTTGGAGAGTGGCTCCAACAGATCCCAGAAGCAACATCAGAGCTCTCTGTCCAGAAGAGTGCAGTGCTAGGAACAGCTTAGATACTGCACAGAACCCTCAAAATCCCAGGCCTCTGGTAGAGGTAATAAGCTAAGGTACATACCAAAGATAAAGTCGTAATGAATTGTGTGGTTTGGAATCGCCATGATCCTCCACCAGTGGTACTTATCTGAAACATCATCACTCCCGATGGCTTAGAGTGCACTGCTTGCCTTCTTTCTTTTGTACATCTGCAAGAACATATCACTTGCAACCAACTCTATGCTACATGATTAATCCACATACCAAAGATAAAAGATGCCCTTTTTCTTGCAGCAAAATCCATTTGGGGCTAAATTTGTGCTTCACAAATAGTTTTGAAGAATCTGTGCTCCCTCACAGCTCTTACATATTGAATATTATTCCAGTATCTTACTATTTGTCTGTTTTCAACCTTTAGGCAGTTAGCAAGATGAATGTACCAAAACAATATTGCTTAAATTCAGTCAAAACTTGTAGGCATATTTTGTATAGTTGTATAAGATACATTTACTACTTTGTGACAGCCATAATACATAACAGAATAATTCTAACTGATAACAAGGGGTGGGCCAGGATTCAGACAACCATTGGGGGGGGGTGAAATCCCAATAGTGAAAGTACTTTAAAAAAGAAGGGTACTGCCCAGTAGAATGAAAGTCAAAATTCTGTGGCAAATTATTCTTCATCTCAGTCCTCAGTGAGTTGTCTTTGATCGAAAAGCTTCTTCTCCCCCACCAAAAAAGATATTGTGTGTGAGTGTTTGTGTGTACATGCACATTTCTATTTGAGGCTGTTCAAGCCTGTTAATGTGTCTCCTTTTTGTATGGCAATGTACCATTTTGCCTATTGATTGCTTAATTATTTTCCATCAAGTTGGGGTTGACTTCTAGTGACCACATAGATAGATTTTCTCCATGACAATCTGTCCCCAACCTGGTCCTTCAGGTCTAATTGTATCCATCACCACTGTAATTGAGTTCATCCACCTTGCTGCTGGTCATCCTCTCCTTCTCTTTCCTTCTATCTTTCTCAGCATTATAGATTTCTCCAGATATCTCATTTTGGAGATATATACTCTGTGTGTGTGTGTGTGTCTGTGTGTGTATTGTATATACTGTATATATATACTGTATATATTGGAGATATACAGTAATATATATATATATATATATATATATATATAGATATAGATATAGATATAGATATAGATATAGATATAGATATAGATATAGATATAGATAGATATAGATATAGATATAGATATAGATATAGATATAGATATAGATATAGATATAGATATAGATATAGATATAGATATAGATATAGATATAGATATAGATGAAATGAAATGAAATGAAATGAAATGAAATGAAATACTGTATATATCATAGCAGCACAAGAACAGGCACTAAGCACCCGATCCATAGAAGCAGGGGTCTACTACACTAGACAGGACTCAAGGTGCAGACTGTGCAGAGAGGCCTTAGAGACAGTCCAACACATACTGGCAGGTGTAAGATGCAGGCAGGAACAGCATACACTGAACAGCACAACCAAGTAGCTGGTGTTGTGTACAGGAACATATGCACAGTGTCTGGGCTAGACCCTCCCTAGTCCAGATGGGAGATTCCACAGAGGGTCCTGGAGAATGACAGGGCTAAGATCCTGTGGGGCTTCCAGATCCAGACAGACAGGCAGGTACTGGACAATCAAACAGACATTGTGGTAGTAGACAAGGACCAAAAGACAGCGGTGGTGATAGATGTAGTGCTGCCAAGTGACAGCAACATCAGGAAGAAGGAGTATGAGAAGCTGGAGAAGTACCAGGGCCTGAAGGGGGAACTGGAGAGGATGTGGAAAATGAAAGCCAAAGTGGTCCCTGTGGTGGTAGGAGCACTCGGGACTGTGACTCCTAAGCTGGGAGAGTGGCTCCAACACATCCCAGGAGCAACATCAGAGCTCTCTGTCCAGAAGAGTGCAGTGCTAGGAACAGCTAAGATACTGCGCAGAACCCTCAAACTCCCAGGCCTCTGGTAGAGGACCCGAGGTTGAGGAAGACACATACCACCCATAGGGGTGAGAAGGGAATTTTTTTTATTTTTTTATATAGGCCCATATATAGAAAACAAACCTGTTGTCAGGATGTTGATGAAAGATGATTTGGGTGTTCTAAATTTGAACAAAGCAATTCCCCCCCCCCATTACAATTTTCAACAAATAAAGAACTTTAAAGAAAAGAAATGTGTGTAATGCTAACACAATTTCAGTGATACAGGAATCACACTGTTAGATTATAGTGTAGATGTCCTCCTCTTAGGAGTCAATGGTCAGTGAAGAAACTTTCCTAGCAGAGGATAATATTTTAGGATGTGGAAATAGAGTTGTTGTTCACTTTTATCTAAAGCAAAAATTCAAATTTGAATGTAAATCTCTTTGTCTAAGAAAAGAAATATTTAACCTTTCAACAGAAACCAGGGCTGTTGCGCTAAAGCTGCCAAAACTTTTCAAAGAGACTGCATACTCTATCCCTCATTATTTTCCAACAGGGATTGGAAGCAAGGAGATTCTAGAAGAGGGATGTCACTTTGGATCACACTTTTATCTCAAAAAGGCAGTTTGCTTGAGGCTTTGACAAACCGAATAGTTTCTTCAAAGATACACACAGCCCAACTAGTGGCCATTCCTGAATTAGTCTGAGCTTTGCATTAAAATCTGAGCTGTAGAAAAATTCCATCTGTTCCTATCACAATGCTGTTATTATCTGAATCTTTACTTACCTTTACCTTTATTTTTCTTTATCTGAATGCTGAATGATGATACTAAACTATTATCCAGAGAAAGGAGAAGGAGGAGAAGAAATGGAGGAAGGTTCCCCCCCTCCAGTACACATCTGCATCTTTTATGATGCTAGTCAAGTAGCATTTGGGATGTAATTCTCCCAAAGGCTATACTGCAAATGAGGTGGGAGAAAAATTTACAGCTTGAAAACTATTACCAGAGAAAGGCACTTTTAAAGTATGGTGGTAAAACAATTCAAGTAATGTTTTCAAGGAATGTGAAAGAAATCCAATGCAAAATCCATTGTTATCCTGCATTCATGCCTAGAAAAAAAATATAAATATTAGCATATGCTTGGAAAAGTTACATAAAAATCAATATTTTACTAAAGTTAATATAAAAATATTAAAAGTCATCAATTGTGAGAAGCATAATATATATCCTATAGTGATTGTGTTTATTTCTTTGGGGGGTAGACATAATTCATCGAGAAATTAGTTGGAATATTTGAGTACATGCAGCATTTATGAGGATCAGATTCTGCTGATTTGTGTATCCTTTCTTTTCCTGCTGCATGAATTCATGCTATTCAGTATATATACGTACAGTGAGTGCATCTAACAAATTAGATATCTAACCTATATTTCTATCCAATGGGTCATCATGTCTGAAATGTCATATGTAGTGATTTGTGTTTGATTCCAAAATAGTGCTTTTGTACCTCATGGGAGTGCAAAAATATCATTGCCTGCAATTCTTTAAAGCAGCTATGTCCTTAGAGCTGCACTGCATAGTCCTGGGTAAAGATGTGACAGCTTTAAAAAACTGAAGGTAGGAGCAATGTTTACATGGTCATGCATGCTGATGCACTTTTCTGGAACTGAATATGAAGTGCTGCACAGCCCTTATATGAAAGCTAAAATTTCTTCAGATGAACCAAACATTTTATATACTGGTTCATTCAAATAACATTAAACAGCACACTTTGAGCTCTGTATCTAAATCTGAAATCTGGAATACTAATTAATAAGTGAATTTGCTCACTTGGAAGTCAATAAATAAACAAATAAAATAGATCATAATACCTCATATATCACTTATGAGACACAGAAGCATTCATATCAGACATCCACATTCTTCCCAATAAAGAAACCCAGGCTGTGCCTTTGCAATGAATTGTGTAGAAATTAGGCCGAATGCAGTCAAACTAGGGATATTTATTATTCAAAATTATCACCGCCCATCTCCACGACAGTAGACTCTGGGTGGTTCTATAGATATATCATGTTCTATAGATATATCTATAGAACATGAATTCTTCGTGTTCATAA